>CM047431.1:59726665-60311818 GCA_026168455.1 Theocolax elegans | reverse complement strand
TTTTACAAAAAGAGAAAAAAATCTTTTGGAAACATAACGTAAACGTAAAAACTTAACGTAAAAAATATTCAAGAAAAAAGAAGCACAAGTACTCGAATTCTGTCAATTTAAAAAAAAAATTGATATAAGTATCTCCGATAAATTATATCCTTAAATTAACCTGAATACTCGACAGCGTCCAATGAAAAAAAAATCCCACTAATTATTTTGAGGTTAAAAGAAAATTGATTTTATTATCCTCGATCTAGTTGTGATTAAACGGTTACATAAACATATATAATTTTCATAGACGAGTATTTGATTTATCACACGGGGCTGGGAAATCTATGTGTAACCCTGAATACGAAATTTATGCCAATCAGTCTCAACGTAGAAAATTTATAGTTTTAATAACCATTAAGCACATTCCGATCCGTAGCTTTCTATTTCCATACGCGTAAAGTGATCGTACGGGTCAAGAGCCGTGTACGTGTACGTGTGTGTGTACGCGTTTGCGTGTTCGTGTGATATATACAGTGCATATTTCTACATGAGAGGAACTTATTTTATTTGTTCATTTATTTATTTCACGTATAATACAGTTGAACGGTCAGAACGTTCGTCGAGGCGTCGAGAAATTCATATTGAATGTCGAATGATTTTTTCGTATTGTGCCGTTTAAACTTACACTCGTGTTATCTTGGAATTCGTATATACATTTTTTGTAATGCGATAATCATTTACAAACTGACTAGGAAACTATTTCTAAGTTTTTTTAATTTTTACGAATATTGTATTACGATAAACTTTGATTTTATAAAACCTTTTTTTCTATTCATCCTTAACGCGTTAAAATTTTGTTACTCCATACTGTACTATAATACTCCCCAAAAACCAAGGTGTGATAAGTCACTGTGTAGAAGAGTGATTTTTCACTTTTTAAATGGGAGCGGTAAATCACTCTCCGCTATGTTACTTCACCTGCTAATTATTGTATAAATAAAAACATATTAATATTTAACGCTTTTTTAGCACACTGAGGTATATAAGGTAAAGTACCCAGTACTGGGATATTTACGGAAATTTAACTACTATAAGCACTGTTTTAACAATTTGAAACAAAATATTTGAAAACTTGGTAATCTGTAATCGTTAATTAATTTTCTATTTTATTAATTTTCTTATTAAAAGCGATGGTTTATCTGAATTAAAAAAGTATATCATAACCTCAAAAACTTTATATTGCTGTTTATGCTAAATTTACAAATTAAACAAACACTTTTTTATACAAATACATTAGTTTTTCTAGTGAACAATACGAATTAATTCGTAACTTTATTTTAGTTACCATTTATAGTATTAAATTAAAAAATACTAATATAAATATAATTTTTAGTAAAAAAGTAGCTTTATTGATCATCACGAACACAGTTGTTAATAGAATTTTTTTGCCGACGTTTCGGACGTTTTATCGCCGTCCCTTTTCAAGGCAAATTAAAAAAAAAACTCAAAAAACAACATATCACTCGTGTGGTTATTGTGACTTGGGACTCCCTTCGGGGAGGTCCTATGTATATTTTTTAAACGAGTGTTCTGATAGCGACAACGTAGATTGATATGTAATATGCTTGAGAGGGTTTCTTTTGCCGAGATATAACCACACGAGTGATATGTTGTTTTTTTGAGTTTTTTTTTAATTTGCCTTGAAAAGGGGCGGCGATAAAACGTCCGAAACGTCGGCAAAAAATTCTATTAACAACTGTGTTCGTGATGATCAATAAAGCTACTTTTTTACTAAAGATTACTTGGACGAACGATAAATTCATTTAAACAATATAAATATAATTTATTTTTTATTCTTTATACACACTCTAAATATGGAAAAATAAAAACTTTGTTTTTATGCATAGAATGTATACAGGCTATGGGTGTTCATTCATATACATATTCTTTGTATATTATAAATTGTATCTAATATAGATATATAGACTGTACTATATTTTTTTACATGGGGTCCATACTACTACGGCCAATTTTCCGCTTGTCCCAATACTGGGTACTTTACCTATAAGACCCCAATCAATATCAAGTTAATTTAAACACAATTTGAAAAAACTTTTCTTATACTAACAAGGGCCATGACCACCGGGAAGCGGATCTTATCCAAACTTTGATATATCTTTTGCAATGTAGAAATATGAAGAAAGCCAAGTTATTACTAGCCAGTGGCTACATTTATGAAAGTTATTCGACATCTAATCATAATAGCAGTAAAATATACTTCCAATTTGATCGCTTATAACTCGGAAATAAATAAAGATAGGCACTCAGACCAAAAATAACTCCTATAAAAGTGATTTTATTCTGTTTATAGTCACTCCTTGAGAGAGTGAAAATTTTACTCTCTGACTAGTAGAGAGTAAATATAAAATTATAGAAATTTATTTACTCCTATACGAACGAAAATTTTGTTTATTTATTGTTACCATCTGTACGAACTATTATTTATCAATATTAACGATTGTGAAAAACGATAAATCAATAACTCTTATCTTAAAAATTTGATAAACATATATAAATGGCATTAATTGCTTTTCCTAACTCGAACGTATTTCCTTGCAGCCACGATGGATAGGTAGCGATTGGAGAACGACGTTAAAACCATGGGAAATTCACAATCGCAGCAGCCGAGCAAATCGCTCTGTCTGCTGCAACTCATCAGACGTTCCTGGCGCGTGGTATCATCGGTAAACGGTAGCCGAAGAAAATGTACCGACGACGCAGACGATTGCGCTACCGATTTCTCGACCGCCTCGAGATGTAGCGGCTGCAAAGGATGTGGTTACCATCAGGAGTTACATTTCGACAGGTAGGTACCTACGTTACCATCTGATGGTTAAATCGGTTTACCGATCGACCTGGTATCCCTTTTACCTACGGCGATCGGTAAGAGATCGGATAGTTTTCTATTGAGCACACTGCTACGGTCGGTATTTTATAAAGGAATCTTTTATACGCATGTTTCAGAATTGATATATTTAAGATAAATACTAAATCAACGTATCTTTATTTTTATAAATATCAACAAATAGCATCTTTATTAAATTTTGCACGTATATACACCGTTTGCTAAAACAAAGTTTCTAAACAATCGCGTATATACGCTTGGATACATGTCAAGAGCATCGTAAAACACTGATTAAAAATTAATTGTGCATATATATATATAGCTTCGCCTCGTTAAGAAGAAAAAGTAAATTATTCGTAACATTATTTCATCTTTTCTCTTCGTAATCCCGGAAGACTTTTCTCAACATCTTCCGGCCGTTCGAGCGGTCGTTATTTTTTTTTTTTTTTAAAGGTTTTAACTGTGCATAAACAGGTAGGTTATTACCATATATAAACAAAATACTGCCCGTCTAACCGCCACCTGTGAAAGCTCTAATTTCCACCTTTACGGGCTTTCCCTCGAAGCTAAAAAGATCCATACGAGGAAGGAAAAAACAGGAAGAGAAATGGATTTTACGTTGTACATATACCGAACCGCAAAATATAATGCGCTTATCCTATCAATCCATGCGTTTCGTTTATCTTTTTTTATGATACATACATATTCTTTTATGTTAATCACTCGAGTTCTCCTTTTACATACCTTGTTCGTTACTGTAAATTAAATGATTACAAGCCAAGATTATATTAATAAATTTTTTATTTTTTAATAATTTTGTTCAATGTGTGGGAACTAAATTACAGGGATCTACTCCATTCAAACCAGAAAATCGATTGAAATATGGATAAAAAAAATATGTTAAAAAGCCACCTCTCCTTTTTTACACTTTGGACGCGGGAGGATCGATATAAATTATAAAATTCCATCACCAAATTTCTAATTGAAAATAGTAACAAGGTGTCCTACTCAATTTGTTATTCTTATTATATAATCTATTTGAAATATCACAAAATATCATAGACATAATTAAATCTCTTTATAATCAGATATCCATAACATAAATATTGTCGCAAAGAAAAAACAATTTAATTTTCGACTATTTTGAACGTGAAATACCGAACTATATACACACGTGTGTATACATTTGCTATTTCTTTATCAATTACCTATTTTACCATTAGTAATTTTAAATAGTAATATTTATACCGAATCTCTTACCAAAATTAGCAATTTAAAGAGAAATGAATTTATCGTTCGGTGATACGTACATATGGGAAATGTGCCTTCTTTATTGCAAAACCAAAGATTTTGGTTCTGAAAGAGCGACAATTATAAAACAAAATAAATCTAAAGTTTAAATCAACAGTGGGAGCGTTAGCGATCGAGGTATTTGTTGCTAGTTATGTACATCTGAAATTAGCAAGAGGTTATGATCGATAACTTATAATATATTTTAAAATATTTATCATGTCTTGCTTATAAAATTGCATAAATCAATGCGTTTTTTAACTATGTCTATCTTTACGTGATAGTTTTTATCTCGGAAATGTAGGATAGGTAAAAAATTCAATATCGCACCCCCTTATCTTAAAAGGGTGACATACATTGATTGTTATCGACTCAGAGAAAAATATTAACTTTTACATTATCTTAACAAAATCTACTATTAAATAAAAAAAATTTAAAAAAAGAATTTATATAAATAATTTAAAGTCCTTTTAGAAAAATTCTAATGATGTCGGAACCCAATTGTAGGGATAGGCACTTATTAACCCAAAAATTCTATTTAAAATATGAAAAATCTAAAAAAAATCGTACGTATAGCTTAAAACATAAGGAAGGGTGTGATTATTGATTTTTTTGAGAAAAAATTATTTTTGTATTAATAATTAAATGACAAATTTTTAGTCTGTAATTTTGAGTTAAAATGATACAAACTTTAAATCCAGACATTTTATACGCTAATTGCATGCATAAGAACCTGACCTAAAAGAAATTTCTAAAAATTAATTTTTTTGTTTTAAAAATGTATAAGGAATATTTATTTTCTGAGTCCGATGGTGCTTAAATTGCAGTAATCTATATATAATTTCACAAAAATTAAAAAATATAATAGTATTCAATATCTGAAAATTAACCTGGTTATGGCCTAAGTACATATATACATATATAAGAGGCCAAGAAAAAAAAATAAAGAAGAGGATAAAGAAAAATCTGAAAAAATCTCATATTCTGTGGTATAAGTAGTTCAAAGCAAGTTTTACGAAATAATTAATTTTTAATAAATTATATGGAAATGATCATTTTTAGCTGATATATATAGCTAACAAAATGATGTTTCATGGTAACATACAAAATCTCGTTGACGTATTTATATAAATATTTTTTACCTTCAAAGGAAAGTACACTGTTCGTTCAAAACAAAATAAATAGTGTTTCTGTTATTCGGGATTTAGATCTCGCTAAGATATTTGCATTGAAAATATTTAGGTTTCAGTGCAAACTTATTTATGTCTTTTAATTATTGTACTGCATCTTTTTCACAATAACGTATTATTCAATTATATATAGTGCTTTTATTCCTGGGTTTTCTATAAAGTCGTAGATTTTGTTAAATATATAAAGGATTTAGCGGAACGATATTTCCTTGAAATACAAAGATTTCATATAAAAAAATAGAAATAAAACTAAAACGTGCTGTCGATAATTTTCAAAATAAAAAGATAAACATTGTTAATAACTGAAAAATAATATTTAGATATAAAATTACATTTATTTCGCAATATCAAAAAGTATCAAAAAATTATCTTTATAAAACATCTATTTCTTCTGCACATAAATAAATCAAATGAATGACCATTTTCTGCGTTTGGATCGACGTTTCGTCTGATACATCACAAATGATGAATTGTCACAATTAAAAATTCTAGAAGGAAACAAATTTACAATTTACCGTAAACATAAAATTCTTTGCATTAGAAACTCTCCAGCAAAACTCATCACAATCTTCTTCTTATATATATGCATAATTAATTAATTATACGCACCTTAATGTCGATAAAATAAATATTCTACAAACGCGCTACAATGGAATCACGGAAAAGCATCATATACCACGATGAAACGAAAAAAAAAGAAAGGAAGAAAGACATGTGTTGTGTAGAAGGGAATCGATCGAGCGTTATCCGATCTCGCGTCACCAAACAACGGTATTATGAGTACACGCACATGTATTATATGAATGTATACTGTTATCACTTCACGATTGTAAAAAGGAAAAAAAGTGAAGAAAAATCCGTGTATAACAATTTTTATGACAGAAATATTTTCTTTATAATATAGTATATACCTATATATATATATTTTTTTTGTCGATGTTACATCATTGTTGATTATTGGATGAAATAATAATTTTCAAAGACGGTAAATAGAATACATACTGCCTCGATATTTAAAAGATCGTTAGGAATTGGGTGGGTTTTACGAGCTAAAGAAGATATTTTCCTTGATAATGTAAGGTAAAAACCTGTTTTGTACACACGATTTGAATACACGTAGCCGGAAATTTAATGTATTTCTTATATATATACATATATATACTTCTCTCTTTAATATTCCGTACCTTAACCTCTCGTTTCTTTGTATATGTAAATTCTTTTTAGATACGTCTAGATCTATTGAATGTGTGTATATTGATGTAATTCTGTTGATTCGTTTCTTTTTCTTAACGCGCTACGTTGTTTATTTAATTCTCCATTATTTCTATTAATTTTTTAATGAACGGTTTTAGGTATATTGTAATTGAAATTTTATAAAAATTAAAAAATTTTTATATGTGATTAACTTTGCGGCAGTTTTGTGGATAAACGAGTCAATTCATTATTTCACAGCATTATACATAAATTTGTTATAAAAACTTTTTTTTTTACATATAGAAATAAGTTGAACGTGTCCGCGGTTACATATACTTTTTGCAGGCCTTGAAAAGAGCCAACTAAATACTTACATATATTATAAATTAATTTTTGTAGAGAATAAGAACAATTTTTATTTTACCGATTAGACGCTATACATGATATTTTTTTATAAACATAAATAATCAAACTCAAAAATCGCTAATTCATGAGTTCTAAAGCAGATTGAATTTAGATCCAAATAATTATTTTATTTTCAACTATTATACGATCAGCTGTTCGAGAACAAATAGTAACCCAAATAAATCATGAGACATACATAAAATAATCACCAAATTTTTGATCGCACACGATATACTAATTATAAATTGCACATCGTACATATACACACCTTGGACAATTTTACAAAAAAAAGTTTCGGCGCGGACACGCGCGACCGAGAAAAAGAAAAGCTTAACGCGAATCGCTGCGTAAAAAGCGCCAGTCTACCAAATAAATAATCAAAAAGATAAAAAAAAACAGAGGTAAGACGTTACAGTACAGACGTTGAAAGTTGTAGGTGCATGTCGATATAGACTTACATATATAGTTCTCGAGCGCATCGACTCTAGGTATATAACGCGAAGGAGAAAGAGATAGAAAAGGTGCAGGTGCCCCTCGTACGGTACCCGGCGACGAGTCGCTGTAGCTCGTCAGTCGCGCGACCGGCGCGCTCACAGGTGAACCTGTGCGCTCCCAAGGCCAAGGACGGTCTCTAATATCAGTGTGTTGTTATATACCTTTGCCTTACCATTTATTTTTTCTCTCTTCTCCTCACTTCCATTATTTTATTCTTCGTTGTACGGTGAATTCGGTGGATTTTGTAATAGTGGCTCATGGATTGACTGATATGTGAAACTGTTATTTTTTTTTTTACCCAAAAATTTTGGTTTTGTACACGACACCCGGAGCGCGCGTCGATCATAGGATTCGAGTAAACAGGTAAAGTGTGTACTATTTTCTTCATTTTTTTTAATTCGAAACAATTAGCTTATGGAATGAGAAAAATGGTTTAATTTTATCTATATATATTTTTATATAACTTAAAATTGTCATAGTTTTCACTATATATTTTACAGCAACTATTCACGCGTGGTTCGTGTATAGGTTTTTTTTTTAATTTATAACAAAAATTAATTCTTTACACATATCACCAATCAAAGTACATTTTAATCTTATTATAAAATACAATAATTGTTATTCAACCATTTTTCTCAGTATATACCTTCGTTTTCTCCAGCGTGATAGGTGAAATTATACAGCCTCGTCGTCGCTTAAATCGTTCCGTTGTGTTTAAAACATAAAATTCATTGAGAAACTATGTACGCACATATATATATAATCGTGAATATTCACAAAGATCTTGATAAACCTAATATTTAATAATCAAACGTTTAATATTTACAACGTAACGTCGCGTTAAATTTTTCAATCATCGCAAATATGTAATAGTAATTTTAATGTATTACCATTTCATATATATATATATATATACACACACACAACGTTATAAACATTCCTATACGAGAACGTGTTTACATCGGGTAATCGATTTGGTATTCGGTTAATCACTTTTAAGAACACAATATCGAGGCTAATTAAGTAGTTAATTTACAATTTTATGTAGATTCCCGACATACATATATATATAATATATACATGTAAATAACATTTGGAATTTGAACAATTCGTTTTGAGACTGGATTTCACTTTACCATTACACCTATTTTTTTCTAAGCTATAAAATTACCTCGACAAGGTTAAAAATAAATTTTTACTTGAAAAATTACTGGATTAAATATATGTAAACTATTTTATAACTTTATGTAAATCGCATATATATATATATATATATATATAAAATTGGTATATAGGTATGTACACGCAATCGTTCTTTATTGGTTCAAGTATGTACAACGAGACCACGTATATGTATGTATATTTACGATTTAATATAACTAAACGTTTACTTTTTTTTCTTTGCGTATATATAGACGAACGTGAGTTGCTTAAATAGTATCCTCTATATTAAAAAAATAAAAAATATAATAATTAATCGTGTAATCGTATTAAATTATAAATGTATAAGAAATATACTATTCTCATATCCATCAAAATCATGTTTCGTCATATTAAAAAAAAAAGGAAAAACAGAAACATCCATCCACATACCGAAATTGTATACATCATTTTTTCGAATTACAAAGAAAAAAAACACAATCATTGTTCCCATACTTACGTAAACCACAAAATTTCCCAAGCAAACGCGTTGTACGATGTATTTATATCTATATATATATATGCATGTGTACAGTTCAATAATAAAAAAAAGCGTATAGGAGTAAGTATCGTCGACCAGGAAGACGATTCACGAGTTTGATCCGCGCGCAGCAGGCGTTAAACCTAACGAGTTTTTGCGCGCTCCGGAAAAAGGGGGCAAGGATCTCTCTCTTTCTCTCTCGCTTGCTCCCTTGGGATTTTGCGGAGCACGGACGAGCTACCGCGTTTTATTGCATGCACGCACGAGCAACGAAAGTGCCGATTCCTACCAAGAAAAAAAAATAATATTATACAAGATTCTCGTAGAATAAATGTATTTACCTTTTTTTCTCTTCTCTCGCATACTCGTTCGATCGTCGAGTTTTCGAAATAAAGCACTGTGAGATATATACATTCAAACACACACATATATATCTATCAATCGACACTACTTATATTATACGAAGAGATAACTAAGAGCGGAGTGAGCTCTCTATATAAATTGTTTGTAGTTAAAATTTCCCACGAATTGAGACAATTTTTCGCTCATAAAGAAAATTGAGGATACGTTTGAAATAATCTGACTCGAAAGGATAATACTTATTTATGCAATAAGGGAGTAAAATATAACTTTACTCCCCCGTTCGAAGTCAACAAAGTGGATTTTTCAGGTGGTTTGGTTGAAAAATATTTTGCATTATAAGTGAAACTCGTAAGTCTGCTTAAAAGTTTATTGGGGAAATAACAGTGTAAGAAAATTCAGCGGACGAATAAGGTAAAGTACCCGCCCCTACTGAAAATAAGTACGTTATACTTTAAAGTACGCGCCAAAATGTACGTAACGTAAAATGTTCGAATTTAATACGTACTTTTGTTACGTAACAACAGTACGTACTCGTTTTCAATAGGGCCGAATTCGAGACAAAATTGAAATGGGATAAAGTTTGTGTAAAAATGACTATACTTAAAAAAACAATATATTTATTTACATCGTTAACTAGAAAGATGCGGTAAATTGACGAATAAATAGGAAAAAGAAAAGTTTATCAAAAATGAAAAATATTTGGGTAATTGAAAAATAAACATTTTTGCTAATGAAGTTGGACAACAATATAAACATATATAAGCATATATAAACTCAAGTGTCCAACATTAGATTTAATTAAAAAACTTATCTCAAGTATAAATTGTTAGTATCGAATACCTATTTTTATCACATTTATTAATTTATATAGTACATTCGTCTGTCCCAACATTACCTCCCAGTTTTGAGTTTTGTTAAGTTTGAGTAATGTTAAGGACAATTATCCTTTAATGATATGGCTAGGAAACGCTCATTAAAAAAAGAACCCGACTTCGTTTATATATTCAATGTAACTAACAGAACATGTTCAGAAAATGCGTATAATCAAACGAAAAAGCGAGGAAATGTATTATTTTATAATGAAACTAGCTAAAATCCTCACTCGCTCACGCTCGCTCGCTGAAAAATCATTATCTAATAGATAATATTAAATTAAACTAAAAAATATTTTATTATTTAACTACATTCAATTATTATTTATTAAATTGTACCCATATAGATTTATTATCATATGTATAATAATTAATGAATTTATTATTATTATACGATGAATTAAAATGATAATATTAAAAAAATAGAAATTATCTATAAAAATAATAATTTTTGTATGAAATAGAGTTTAATTATTATTGCAATGGCAATTTTCATAAAGGAATTATTATTGATTTTTTATTGTCATGTGATATGTATACATCCTTTGCAAATAATTGTTTTATTTATTTGGCAGTACTTATTAATTTGTGTGTTATTGGTAATTTGGTAATAGCACTTTTTATACACTGAGTAAAATATTATAAACTATATTACAAAAAATCTATATAAAATAATCTATATTAAAAATTACTTTTATAGCCTTAAATTAAAAAGTCGTCTCAAAACAATTGAACACTGAAAAAGAAATGAACGTATACGCGTATATAAAATATTTCTACAAAACATATTATACAAATTTCAATATATGTAGTATATATATTTCACTATACATATATGATGTAAGAACTTTTGTTATTTTGATATTAAAATTTGCTATTTACGTAAGATTAATTATAACGTTGCATATTAAATATTGTAAAACTTTATTTTATAAATTTTATAAAATAACAAAATATAGTATAAAAATTTTAATAATTTTTGTCTATATATATAACTAATTTATATAAAAACTCAACCAAATAATTAAATATTGATCATACATATATACTTATAATTTATTTATATATTAGGTAGTTTATGTTATTATGTATTATGGTACTTATAGTATTTATGGTATTTATGTTATTTATATTATTTTATTACTATTTATTATTATTTTTATTATTATCTACTGGAACGCACATTACGAAATTAAAAAAAATCATTTCTTTCTGAAGATGATTTCCAGGTCCCTAATGTTACCTCCAGATCATCGCGGCATCATCTACTGTAACGCACATTACGAAATTAAAAAAAAAATTAATTTCTTCCTGTAGATGATGTCCAGGTCCCTTATGTTACCTCCAGATCATCGCAACATCATCTACTGGAACGCACATTACGAAATTTAAAAAAAAAAAAATTTCTTCCTGTAGATGATATTCAGGTCCCTTATGTTGCCTCCAGATCATCGCGACATCATCTACTGGAACAAACATTACGAAATTAAAAAAAAAATATTCCCTTCCTGTTGATGATATCCAGTCCTTCATGTTACCTTTAGTTATAACTGATCGATATAAGCAAATAAATAATCGAGATAAATAATCGAGGTTTTTTTTATAAAAAAGTTAAGCATTATTTCTAATTAATCCGTGTGGTTCCGCGATACTTTCATTAAAAAAAATTCATTCTTTCGAAAATTCAAGAGAGATAAGAAGAGTTAAAAAATAAAAAGTCTGCCTGTACGAACATACGAACGTACGCTCAGACTTAAACTTTTAAACCATTAAAAAATTACTTAAATACCTATAAAAAATTCAAACACTAAGTCTAATTATTCCTTTGGGTGCCGCGATCATATTGAATTAAAAAAAATTAATTTTTATAAACTATTTAAAATATATAACATAATTTATACTTAAATCGTCATTTAGACAGTATAAAATTTTAATATAATGTGGATGGATGTGGATGTGGATAATATCATTTAATATCTACTTAATGAACTGTATTTTTCTGAATTTCTGAGAATTGATCTACTACGTACATCCTACATTCTAGTAACGTTGTTAATATCTCTTAGTTTATTAACAAAATTATCATAAATTTATAATAATACTATATATATTGGAAGGTCCATTACGAAATTAAAAAAAATCATTTCTTTCTGGAGATGATTTCCAGGTCCCTAATGTTACCTCAAGGTTAACGGGGCAACATTTACTGAAAGGCCTATTACGGAATCAAAAAAAAATATTTTCTTCTTGTAGTAGATATCCAGGTCCCTAATGTTACCTCCAGGTCATCGGGACATCATCTACTGGAAGGTTCATTATAAAAATAAAAAAACAATTTTCTTCCTGTAGATGATGTCCTGGTCCCTAATGTTACCTCCAGGTTAACGGGATAACATCTACTGGAAAGCCTATTACGAAACCAAAAAAAAATTTTTCCTGAAGATGATATCCAGGTCACTAATGTTACCTCCAGGTTAACGAGGCAACATTTACTGAAAGGCCTATTACGGAATCAAAAAAAAATATTTTCTGCCTGTAGTGGATGTCCAGGTCCATAATGTTACCTCCAGGTCATCGGGACATCATCTACTGGAAGGTTCATTATAAAAATAAAAAAAAATTTTCTTCCTGTAGATGATGTCCAGGTCCCTAATGTTACCTCCAGGTTAACGGGATAACATCTACTGGAAAGCCTATTACGAAACCAAAAAAAAATTTTCCTAGATAGTAGATGATGTCCAGGTCCCTTATGTTACCTCTAGATCATCGCGGCATCATCTACTGGAACGCACATTACGATATTTAAATAAAATTTTCTTCCTGTAGAAAATGTCCAGGTCCCTACTGTTACCTCCAGGTCGACGGGGCATAATCTACTGGCAGGCATATTACGAAATCAAAAAAAAAATTTTTCTTCCTGTAGGAGATATGTAGGTCAGTAATGTTACCTCCAGGTCAACAGGGCATCTTCTACTGAAAGACCTATTACGAAATAAAAAAAAAAATTTTCTTCCTGTAGATGACGTGCAGGTCACTAATTTTACCTCCAGGTCATCGGGGCAACATCTACTGGAAGGCATATTACGAAATTAAAAAACAAAATTTTTCTTTCAGTAGAAGATTTCTAGGTCCGTAATGTTACCTTCAGGTCATCAGGGCAACTCCTACTGTGAGACTTATTACGATATCAAAAAAAAAAATTTTCTTCCTGTAGAAGATGTCCAGGTCCCTACTGTTACCTCCAGGTCGACGGGGCATCATCTACTGGAGCCCATATTACGAAATTAAAAAAAATATTCCCTTCCTGTTGATGATGTCCAGTCCTTAATGTTAACTTCAGTTGTAACTGATCGAGATAAACAAATAAATAATCATTTTAAATAATCGAGGTTAAACCATTTAAAAAAGTAATTAAGCACCTATAAAAAAGTTAAACACTATTACTAATTAATCCGTGTGATTCCGCGATCACTTTCATTAAATAAAATTCATTTTTTCGAAAATCCAAGATAGATATAAGAAGAGTTAAAAAATAAAAAGTCTGCCTGTACGGACGTACGGACGTACGTACGTACGCTCAGAATTAAACTTTAAAACCATTAAAAAATTAATTAAATACCTATAAAAAAGTCAAACACTATGTCTAATTATTCCTTTGGGTGCCGCAATCCTATTGAATAAAAAAAAATTAATTTTTACAAACTATTTAAAAAAATATAACATAATTTATACTTAAATCGTCATTTTGACAGTATAAAATTTTAATATAATGTGTATATGTATGATCAATATTTAATTATTTGGTTGATTTTTTTTAAATATATATACTACATATATTAAAATTGTATAAGATGTATTGTAGAAATATTTTATATACGCGTATACGTTCATTTCTTTTTCAGTATTCAATTGTTTTGAGACGACTTTTTAATTTAAGGCTATTCTAATTATTCCGTTCGTCCAATAGGTGGCGTGTATAAATTTTCTATTTTTCCAGTTCTTCTCGCAAATGCTCAAAAATGTGTATTATGCGAAAATGTATCTTCCGTTCAGCGTATTTCAATGATAGCGATTGAAACAATATTTAAGTTAGTGACTAATAAGTGTAATGAATAAATATATGCGAGTGAATAAAAATTGCGATCAACTGCGTAAGAATAGTATATAATTAAATCTCCAAATATTAAATGCTTCTGTAGTACTTAATTGACAAATGGAATTCCCCCAATATATACATTCTATTCGAATTAATTAAAACAAAATATAATTCATTTTTACTTCCTTACATTCGCATTTAAAAAATACCAGATTGAATAATAAAATTTGCTGACTTATATAATAAAAATTACTATATTGAATATCAAAAATTACGATATTGGATACTAAAAGATAGTATATCTAAATTTTACTATATAACATAGCAAAAAATATTATATTGCTGAGATGTCACACTTTTCCTATACAATATAGTAATTTTTAATATAGATTATTTTATATAGATTTTTTGTAATATAGTTTATAATATTTCACTCAGTGTATAAAAAGTGCTATTACCAAATTACCAATAACACACAAATTAATAAGTACTGCTAAATTAATAAATAAATTATTTGCAAAGGATGTATACATATCACATGACAGTAAAAAATCAATAATAATTCCTTTATGAAAATTGCTATTGCAATAATAATTTAACTCTATTTCATACATCATACAAAAGTAATTATTTTTATATTTTTTATAGATAATTTCTATTTTTTTAATATTATCATTTTAATTCATCGTATAATAATAATAAGCATTAATTATTATACATATGATAATAATTATATATGGGTACATTTTAATAAATAATAATTGAATGTAGTTAAATAATAAAATATTTTTTAGGTTCATTTAATATTATCTATTATAAAATAATTTTTCATCGAGCGATCGTGAGCGAGGGAGGATTTTAGCTAGGTCATCCAGGTCATCGCAGCATCATCTACTTGATAGCTTATATAAAATTAAAAAAAAATTAATTTCTTCCTGTAGATGATGTCCAGGTCCTTACTGTTACCTCCACGTCGACGGTGCATCATCTACTGGAAGGCCTATTACGAAACCAAAAAAAAATATTTTCTTCCTGTGGAAGATGTCTAGGTCGGTAATGTTACCTCCAGGTCAACAGGGCATCATCTACTGGAAGGTTCATTATAAAAATAAAAAAACAATTTTTCTTCCTGTAGAAGATGTTTAGGTCCCTACTGTTACCCATAGGTCGACGGGGCATCATCTACTGGAAGGGCTATTACGAAACAAAAAAAAAAAAAAAATTTTCTTCCTGTAGAAGATGTCGAGATCGGTAATGTTACCTCCAGGTCATCGGGGCAACATTTAGAGAAAGACTTATTACGAAATAAAAGAAAAAATTTTCTTCCTGTAGAAGATATCCAGGTCGGTAATGTTCTCTCCAGGTCATCGGGGAAATATCTACTGAAAGACCTATTACGTAAAAAAAAAAAAATTTTTCTTCCTGTAGAAGATGTCTAGGTCCCTACTGTTACCCATAGGTCGATGGTGCATCATCTACTGGAAGGCCTATTACGAAACCAAAAAAAAAATTTTACTTCCTGTAAAAGATGTCCAGGTCGGTAATGTTACCTCCAGGTCATTGGGGCAACATTTAGAGAAAGACTTATTACGGAATAAAAAAAAAATTTTCTTCCTGTAGAAGATGGCCAGGTCGGTAATGTACCTCCAGGTCATCGGGGAAATATCAACTGAAAGACCTATTACGTAAAAAAAAAAAAAAAATTTTTCTTCATGTAGAAGATGTCTAGGTCCCTACTGTTACCCATAGGTCGACGGGGCATCATCTACTGGAAGGCATATTACGAAACCAAAAAAAAAATTTTTCTTCCTGTAGAAGATGTCCAGGTCGGTAATGTTACCTCCAGGTCATCGGGGCAACATTTAGAGAAAGACTTATTACGAAATAAAAAAAAAATTTTTCTTCCTGTAGAAGATGTCCAGGTCGGTAATGTTATCTCCAGGTTATCGGGGAAATATCTACAGAAAGCCCTATTACGTAAAAAAAAAAATTTTCTTCCTGTAGAAGATGTCTAGGTCCCTACTGTTACCTCCAGGTCGACGGGGCATCATCTACTGGAAGGCATATTACGAATTAAAAAAAAAAACTTTTTCTTCCTGTAGAAGATGTCCAGGTCGATATGTTACCTCCAGGTCGACGGGGGCATCATCTACTGGAACCCATATTTCGAAATTAAAAAAAAAATATTCCCTTATATTTTAATATTCCGATATATTTGTTGATGATGTCCAGTCCTTAATGTTATCTTCAGTTATAACTAATCGACTATAAAAAAGTAAAAAAAGTAAATAAAAAAGTAATTAAACACCATAAAAAAGTTAAACACTATTTCTAATTAATCCGTATGGTTCCGCGATCACTTTCATTAAAAAAAAATTCATTTTTTCGAAAATCCAAGAGAGATATAAGAAGAGTTAAAAAATAAAAACCCGCCTGTACGGATGTACGGACGTACGGACGTATGGACGTACGGACGTACGGACGTACGCTCAGACTTAAACTTTAAAACCAATAAAAAATTAATTAAATACCTATAAAAAAAGTCAAACACTATGTCTAATTGTTCCTTTGGGTGCCGCGATCATATTGAATTAAAAAAAATAAATTTTACAAACTATTTAAAAAAATATAACATAATTTATACTTAAATCGTCATTTTGACAGTATAAAATTTTAATATAATGTGGATATGTCGTAATCTATCTTTGTTACAAAATATTTATTCTCGTGTTTCGATTGTCATTCAACAAAAACATTCATTCTCCTCATACTAAAAGTAACGAATTCTATATATTCATTAATTCAAATATGCACTTGTAATTTTATCATTATAATCAATCCCCAAAAAATTCCTCTTTGAAATAAGTCGAAATTGAAAAGTTCCATTTTTTAACACGCAATTTTTTAGATCTCGATCTATATACCAAAGCAAAAGTGTAAGCGTTAAAATGATCAACCGTTATATTAAAATTAAAAAAAAAGTAGTAGTTGGATAAAATTATTTTTCCGTTAATATGTATTCGATAATCGACGTCTAATACATTTTGCATTTGAGATTTTGAGCCGAGCAACAAAATTGCACGGGAAGTATAATTGTCATTGATCGATCGAGACTATTAATTAACGAGACAACCCGGTCTTAAGCTTGGTATAATTATAATGTACGAGCGTACATTACGTACGTAATATACTCGAAATAATCTATTAAATTAATTTATTATGTATATTTGCGGTCATATTAAAATTAAAATATTATTTTACACTTGAAGCGCTTCATGGAACCGCTATGGATATATTTAATTACACAAAAGAAAAATATTGAGTCACTTTTGTTTTTTTATTTACTTACAATTCGTTTATATTACACATATCGATAAAAGCGATTTAACGCGGGTACGTAAGGTTTCTAATCTTAAAATTTATCTATAGCGTATATATCTCTCAAAGTTTCTCAATGAACACTTATCAACGCAATTAACAATATACGCGTTAAAAATAAAATACAAAATATCATCCCATCTAACGCAAAGTAAGAAAAAGAAAAAAAATAATTATCGCGTAATTTCCATAATTAAGTATAAACGAATTTGAAAACAAAGAAGTAACCGAGAAAATGGAAAAATAGAAAGAAGGGCACACCACCTCGAATTGTTAAGAAATAAATAAAGAATGAGGAATGACGCGATTAAAGTATATACCGACGAGGAGAGTCGGAAAAATTGTAGTGCGATTTCTCGGCAATTGCCTCAATTACAGCAATGACAGTTTTAGGTGATTCTTTCTCGACGCGGTACATAATCACGAGAGTCCCTCTATATAAGAAAGAATAAAAAACCGAAAGAAAGAGTGCATTGTTTCGCCTATGGGTCTACACCATGTACAACCCAGACAGAGGCGAGAGTTTCGAGAGCAATTACGAGCTCGATGCAGCGAAGACTCTGGATTTTTACCGGACTGTAATTTTTCCTTTTTTTTTTTATTTTTAAACATTCCCGCGCACGTAAGACGAAACTGGACATTTTCGAATGTGCGAGGGTTGGTCTAATTGTACGGTTCCTTGTGGGAAATACGGAATTATTTCTTCTTCTTTAGTCTTTCTTTAATATTTCAGGTAATATACACGGAGAATAATGTAGTAGTAGGGAATTTTAAAATAAATTTATGGAAAAATGATAGTGCTCCGTATGATAAGCATGACATAATCTTGGAGTACGCTAGGATTGCTATAAAACATAGTAAACTAATAGTTATTCATTTTTAATATAGGAAATATTAAGACGTAACAGTACATATTTTTGGATGTATCGTGTGTTATTTTTATGTATATATAAATTATTCAAATTGTCTTTGTTTTCTTTTCAATCATATAGTCATTGAAACGTTTATTGCTACTATATCGAAAAGATTTCAAATATCATTAGTTTTATACATTTTTTATTGTTCCGTACGTCGGTTTTACACTGTTCGTTTCTCTTGCATTTCAGTCGCATTTTTTACGTATATTGACCGAAATTTTAAATTACCGCTAAACCTTACCTTTACTATGTGTAAAGCTGCAAACCTGTCTCACTTTTCGTAGACGAAACGTTGTCTCTTTTAATATATTTCTTTCTAAATTTAATACGATATTTATTTTCACGTATTATTTCTTACTTTTCGGAATTATATATATATATATATTGTAGTAAGAAAAGTGCGGTTCCTTTACTCCATCTCTCTTCATAATAATATACAAATTTAAAGCATTTTATAATGTCTCTTAAAAAATCCTAATGAGTCCCTCCACTGTTTCTTCTCCGCCTGAAAACCTCAGGAGGGTTTTTGACGAGGGCGAGACAGTTTTCGATACGAGCGTGAAATCAGAATTGGTAAAAATTATATACAAAGTGTACAAAAATATTAAGCGGTTTTCGGCAGTCTATTGTAACAATTTAAAAATAATTGTAACCGCAGAAATTACTAAAAAAAGCTACTTGTACATATTGTTATATCTATGCAATTGTAATATACTAGAATGTCCTTTAAAAATGCTAAATAAGTGTTCATTAAAACTTTCTTAAACAAACATATAATAAATAATAATTAAAAACTTTTCCCATAATTAAACTAGTTAGATTTTATCAATTTCACATCAATTGCAAATTGAATGAAAATTTGAAAATATATCAACCTTTAAGTATACACTGGAAATGTATATATACCCGATTACTGAACAAATTTTTAGATACGCTGAAAACGATTCGTTCAAAAATTATTCTAACCTTCAAAAGGTAAGTAATTCCGCCATCTTTTCTAAAAATATTTATTTACGGAGCTATTTATCTCAGGAAGCATTACAACACAAATGGTTAGATTTTACAAAATATCTACAGTAGAAACAATTGCACATTCGATATTAAGTATATAATAAAAATTGACAGATTTTGATATATAAATAGTAACGCAAAACAAAATGTTTTTAAAAAAACTCTTTCGTTGCAGTTAGGATAACTTTTGAATAAATCATTTTCTGCACCTACAACATTTTGTTCAGTGAACAGTAAAACGTTTTCAAGTTTTACCGAAAATTTGGTGTATTTTAAAATTTGTATACTATGAGTTGAAGTGAAATCATCTATATGTATATATATATAATTTTCTCTGACTTCTGAAAAGGTTGCTTCGCAAAACATCTCGTGACGCGCGTTTAAATTAATCATCGCACGTTTATCGCGAATCGTTTGTATAAATTCACGAAATATATATATATATCATGCTAGATTACACTTGCCGGAGTAATTGAATAATGAGAAATTGAGTCAAACAAAACCAAATGCAAAATGTTCATAACACTTTTTCCTAGTACTGCGAATATTATATATTATATTTTTCTAACCTAATTCGAGTTTGCGAATTCCCGTTACAGGTATAATGATAGCTATGATTAATGAAACCTAACCTTTTAAGATTAATTGTAGTGAATTTTCTATATTCATTAAATTAAAGTGATACTTATACATGCATATGCGTGCGTGTGTGTCAACTTAATTTCATCAGAATATAGAACTATGCATATACGAAATTATAGATTACGGTAGTATGATATAATAATTTCCCGATCGTCAATTAAATCGATAAATATAATTTTACGTGAAACAGTTTCTTTATGGTCTAAAAATCGTTAAAATCGATTCGTTTTCTCACCCGTAACTAGCACAGTACAGTATCATATTAATTTACCTATAATTTTTATAAATTTCAAATCCAGTAGGACCAATTTTCTATTTGTTCCAAAAAAAAAGAAAGACACGCGCCGTTTAACGTCTCTATAAACTCGACGTTTCCGTAAAATCGTTTTAAAAATAATATAATTTTCTTTCTCCCGAGTAGTAAATATAAAATGACCTCCATAACTTACGAAAGTTTATTACGTTCAATAAAACGATACATATTAATGCATTCTTTAATTAAGAAACGACGTCGATCGGACCCGTTATATATACCTCGTAAAAAAAACCCCTCCAACACCGAACGAAACGAAACGAAAGGTTTCCCGAAAAATTCGAAATGAGAAGTAACGGTCGACGATCGTTCCGATTCCCTAGAAAAATGTCCAGAAAATGTTCGTGCGACTCTCGTTTCTTTCTTTTCTTTTCTTCCAATAAACATCTGTATACCGATGGTTTCACTCGTCGAGTTTTCATAGAAAATGCAACGTTCGTGAGACTTGTATAATAGAATCTATATGTATTATATATATATATATATTCACGTAGATATATATACATCTTGGGAATTCCTTTACAATTCGCAATGGAAACTCGCAACGGGTTTTTCAATTTAATATTTAAGGTCTTTATTCCGCGATCCTCGGTCTTAATAAACCGGAGCAATTTAAACGGACGATTGTCGGGAGAGAGGAAGCGTGTTTACATTCCTCGGTGTGTAATTGCGGGGAGTTTCTTTAAATGTAATTTAATGAAAACGTATGGGACATTACACGTGTGTGTATGTACTTGTGTAGAGAGGATCAACTTTTCTAAACATTCTTTCGAGACTTTTCATCGTTCTTCTTGATTATACCTAATTTTTTTTTTTAGTTTTACTGGTTATCGGTTGGTTATTGATATTTCACATTGTTCATCGTTTCTCTTGGATTATTACACCTATTTAACTTAGTTTAAATGGATATTCGTTGGTTTCTTGATATTTCACATTGTTCATTGTTTATCTTGATTACTATATATATATATATTTTTAGGTTAGTTTAAATGGATATGTTTTTTATATTGATTATTCACCGTGGTAGAAATTGATCCTTTTTGAAGTTAATCGAAAATGTCTCTTTTCGCCTATGAACCACGAGTTTATTGGTAATTAGTATATTTTTGGCTAAAAAACGTTACATATAAATTCTTTGATATTTGCTCCTTGCACATCATTCCTCTTGTTTACTTTTATATATATTATCCTTCAAATGGATCTCAATTAGTAATCGATATTATTCAAGATTCATCTGGTTTACTTTTCTTTTATGTTATTTCTATATAAACTTAAGTAACAATATCGTCATTGGATAATTTATTTAGAAAAATTAATCATATAAGTATATTAATTAAATGAATATAAACATCATGTACACTGCACTTTTCCCAATGATAAATTTCAAGTCAATTTTCATTAAGGAAAAATGAGAACGAGGATTACACGCAGAAACACATAAACACACGCACTCACGAAATCGTGGAAGGAATCGTCAAAATAATTAAATTACAAAGAGTATCGTTACGTAACGACTCGACTTTCATAAGGCATAAATCTTAATCTAACCTCAAAACAATATGTATCTTTAATCCAGATCCAGCTAATAAACGGCGAAAATGGAGAAAAAAATGTGAAGAAAAAGAATCTAGGTTTCTTTCTGCGACGCAGTTAGAAATTTGTTTGCTTTTACGATTTCATTATATCTTTCTCACGAGGCTCGGCTCCACTTAGTCATAATTATATTCCTCGAGTCTATATGTATGTATGTATATATACGTAAACAAGGAGTGAAGAAAAGAAAAAAAAACCCATCGCTTTCCAAAACACCTGTAGAAGATTTTCACTGGCGAAAAGGAAAAACCACGTGTACGATATATACCCGTTGAAAATATCCGCTTGACGAAAACTGAAAATAAACAAATTTTTACGCACCAAAGGAGTTAATTAGTATATGTATATATATATATATCCACACTTGTGAAAGTGAAAACCGAATTATTTTTACTAAAACACTTTGATTACACAGACAGTGGCGCGCGAAAGTATAAAAAAAAAAATTCGTTTTCACCCGTCCACGCTAAATCGGAGCGTGACTTATTTATATAGGATTCTCCGTCGTCATCGCATTTTTGCCAATGAGTCGTAAGACCGATGAAAATTATAAAATGAAAAAAACGAAGAGGAGAAAAAGAAATTTGGCCGAGTGTTAAATCGCGAAGATGAGCGCGTTGAAGTGGAAACAAGTGGAATTCGACTCGAGTGAAACGAAGCGTTTTGCATTTCCGGTTTTTAGGTAAGGGTAGATAATTCAAATATCGAATGGTCGATTTGATTTATGAATTTCATTTGCGCATAAGCCATTTAGATTTTTATTGATTTTTTTTTTGAAAATTAAGGATTATCGCAGGTTATCGTTGCATTCGCTATTTAAAAATTTGAAATTTTGCTGATCGAAAGTAGAAATATAAAATTTGATGTATGGAGGTATAATCGAATATTTATACAAGGAAAAGTCGACAAGATATCGGTAATTGTAATTTCAAAAAATCCTACCAACATTCTTATTTTTTAAATCCAAATAAGTGACTTTAATTTATTTTTATATATATTAAACAAATCAACGTAGGGTCTAAATAAATAATTATTATTGCTTATTCTTCAAACTAGTTAAATTTTGATTAATAACAATAGGCACTATACTCGTCCATTTTCATCTGGAATTACTGCATGATATCGGTTTTATTCTCTACTCTTCTTATTTCCATATGCGTGACTGAATATCCTGCATCAACGTTTATTATTATCAACGAGAAAGCATAATATTATTAAATTATATTCTACTTTTATGTATTTTTAAGAGGCTGTTTGACTGGTTATGTTACCATCATAATCACTTACCGACTGAGAAGACACTATTTTTACATAGATTAATTAACTAATTCAAATTTAAGCGATATAACGAGAACGTTTTGTCCTGCGTTGCGACTCAACGTATAATTGTGCAAAATTTTTTCTTTTTGTGTACATTCAAAGAGTGAGAGCGAGTAACGTACAATCGTAGTATATCTATATATATGTAAATATATAAAATCACTTAAACTTTAACCCGCTGTAAATCATTGAATCTTCATTTAAATGAAAAGAAAAAATATGTGTCTTTTATTTTTTATGATATGTGGTGGATATAATAGGATTTTGTACAAGTGTCAATAAACCCAATTCTTTGTATGTCGGTAAATGACTCCGATGGTAACATAACGAATTGGACATACCCAGAAGTATATTAAAAAATATATTTAATAAAATAATGTATATGTTTGCTTTTACCTGTTCATCTCCATCAGTTGTTGCGTTATTCATTGCACCACTAGCTTCGTTCACTAGAAACAAAAAAATAAACGTTTCAGGAGCTGGCATACCTGATTGTTACCGACTGAGCGAAAATTATCAATTACATTTATTTAATGCAAAACCCAAATACAAAAGAGCTAGATGATTAAATAATACGTTACTATGCAAAGTTGCTAGTGTATAGATATAAAAGACACCTTTAAAACAGTTTGCACGAAAATATACAAATATGTGCAAGAACAAACATAAACTTTCATAACCGTTTTTATTGTAGGAAATAAATTTCGAAATATGATTTAACTAATCATTGTTTTGACAATAAAGGGGTAGGTTACCGACCGAGTAGAAAGAGATAAATGGTAGATTTTATTAAAAATAATATGCAATTCTATACAAAACTCGAATGCAGAACTGTACTGATAGATAATTAACTATTAAGTAATGCTACAAAGTTCCAGGACAAAGACACCCTAAAAAATTTTTGTACTGAAAAATCAGAGATAATCGTAAATTTTCGGTGCAGAAATTTTATAGGACGTCTTTGTCGTATTGACCTGGAACTTTGTAGAATGGCTTATTATTTAATTATCTAGTGCAGTTCTGTATTCGGGTTATGCATAAAATTGCGTATTTTTTTTAAATAAATATAATAGTTATATTTTTTTGCTCGGTCGGTAACCCACCTGATATGCCACCTTCTTAAATCATTGTTTCGATTATGTTATTTATTATTCGGTATGAAATATGTACTTAATGTAGAATTTTATTGTGATTGAAAATCAATTTTTTTTCGAACAACTATATTTATTTTAATAGTTAATTAAAGCGATAAGTTTAATGGACAGTAAAAATTCTTATAATGAAAATGTACCTCGATTTATCGATTCGAAAAGAATTTACCAGATGTAAATTTTCATTAAATCTTATTAACTTTAAATAAATATAGGTAATTGTAAAACGAGTACAATTTTTCGTATATTACAAAATTCAAACAATGCTTCAATATAATCAATTAGTTAATCATAACTGACGTTATATTATGAGAGATTTAAGTGTTAAGAATCGGATGAATAAAAAATTAAATAATAAATAATGCGTAAATAAGTCGATATCATATATCTATTCAAATTATATAATATCTCTCTGCGTAATGAATATATATTTTAATTTGATTAGTACCAGGAATTACTTATAAATTGAAATAAACATTTTTATTTAGAATATTCAATGCGCAATTTAATAACAACTATGGATGTTACTAATAATAATAATAATAAACTTTGAATTTGTTATCGACGCACCGAGTCACCTGCAAAAAAAAAATAAATAATAAATTATTTAACGTTTAAAAATAATTATCCATTAATTTGATTTACTTAAACGGTGTTAATGTTCAATTGGTTTTCACCTTTTTTTTACCTTTGGACTAACCAATTCGATTTTCTTTCCTAGTTTTATCGTTCGACTTAGGCACGACTAATGGAGATGTTAAACCATCATTATTATCAGCTACAATATCAATAACAAAATATAGATATATTACCTTCTTTTTTTTGTTACTATTAAATCAAAATATATTACACTAATTATTTATAGTTACTGTTACACTTGACCATTTACACCAAATTTAGGAATAATTGTTTTATTCCAGCCTAAATAATAATAATACTATAGACAATTTGTACTCGTATATAACTCGTTAGAAGACAAAAAATTTTTTTTTTTTCCGTTTGATATGTGATAATCACCCTACGAAATATATATATAAATTGTTTCTACTTACTGGGTTCTACTTGACGTTTCATTCGCCAATCCTTCGGTAATGGGTTAGGATCTGGTGGTTAGAATTGACACAAATTCAAAATTTGCATAGAATAATTGACGAATAAGAAAATGTGCCAAAATATACTTTTTATCGATACATGTATCGCTAAAAAGCATACGATAGGTTGTATCATTGTTGAAACCAATACTATCTTTAAATGTACTATTTATATAGCGTAAACAATCGTCTGTATCTATTACAAATGGTAAAACCGATCAAATTTCACAACACGCTTTAAGTTTTGTTTACAGGATTACCCGAAAAGTTGTTTCATATTTGATGAAGGTTATGTCCATCTAAGAAATGGTCAAGAAAGGTGTGAAAAAGCGTTTCATTTTGAGATAGAACCTGACCAGTTTCACTGGCCATTCTTAGTTTTAAGCCCATTTTTCATATTTAAAATTCTACTAGGGTGTTACACTTGACCATTACACCAAATTTAGGAATAATTGTTTAATTCCAGCCTAAATAATAATAATACTATAGACAATTTGTACTCGTATATAACTCGTTAGAAGACAAAAAATTTTTTTTTTTTCCGTTTGATATGTGATAATCACCCTACGAAATATATATATAAATTGTTTCTACTTACTGGGTTCTACTTGACGTTTCATTCGCCAATCCTCCGGTAATGGGTTAGGATCTGGTGGTTAGAATTGACACAAATCAAAATTTGCATAGAATTAATTGACGAATAAAGAAAATGTGCCAAATATATACTTTTTATCGATACATGTATCGCTAAAAAGCATACGATAGGTTGTATCATTGTTGAAAACCAATACTTTTTTTTGTAACCTATACTATTCGGCTTATATTTTTCATGGTAATGATGTGTAGAAAAAATTGAACCAATGTTTAAGGTATTGGGTTATTAAGGTATAAAATAATAATTTTTTTAAACACTCGGTAAAAAATACAAAATTATAACACATGAAACGTTTCTATCATCTAAAAATAGTAAAATATCTACGTTGATGACGGTACGTAAATTCCAAAAAAACAGAAAAATGATTAATTTTTTATTAAAGGGGGACAAGCCTGGGTTAAAATTGGAAACACAAAATTCAATATTAACAGGTAATAATTTTTTTCATAATAATTGAAATCATTTCTTAAATTTTTAAGCAAATTGTATTATTATTAACTTTTATTTAAAATTTTTTTGATCAATTGATATGTAACATAACTATTTTAATTAATTATGAGACTCCGTACTATGATTTTTTATTATAATGGACTTACCACAGGAAAACTCAGGAATCACTTCATCGAATAGACTGAAATTTTAACAGTAACTCCCAAATATGATTCTAATCCACTTAAATGGAGCAGAATTTCATTGAAAATTTAATGTTTATTTAAAAAAATTATTTAGCTTTTGTTTACACAATTTTTTAATTTCTCAAAATAATTTGATAAGAATAATTTTTTATTACGATGCTAACACAATCTGCTCCATTGAAGTGGATTAAAATCATATTTGAAAATTACTGTTAAAATTTCAGTCTATTCGATGAAGTGGTTCCTGAGTTTTCCTGCGGTAAGTCCATTACGGAAAAAAGTCAGAGTACAGAATCTCAAAATTAATTAAAATAGTTATGTTACATATCAAATGACCAAATAAATTTAAAATAAAAGTTGATAATAATACAATTTGTTGAAAAAATTAAGAAATATTTTCAATTATTATGAAAAAAATTATTAATTGTTAATATTAATTATTGTTTTTCCAATTTTAACCCATGGGTCTCGTTTGTCCCGTTAAACAAGAAACTCAATTCATCTATAATCTGTGAATTTTTTCAAATTTTTTTATTGATAAGTCAGCGAGATTTTCGGGTGAATCAATGTTTTATATCCACATTTTGTATGTGATTTTTTTTCTGGGTTTCACATCTCATTAATTAGTTATTACGTTGCTTACAATAGGGAAAAGACAAGATGACTATTGTGAAAAATTTACTTTTTAATTTTGTGAAATTGAAACTATAAAATATTTAAAATCTAATTGTATTATTTTATCATGTGTACATGATATACTCACTTGGATTACTCGATCGCTGGTTTGGCGCTTGACGCTTCTGTTTGTACGAATCGTAGAATTTTTTTCCTAATGGCGGATCGCTCTTGAAAACTGTAATTATAAACGCGCTTATTATTTGTTTATTAATTTATTAATTTTTTTTTCAACGGATGTCTCCATAAATCTTACCGATCGCGTTTGCATACGCGAAAATGGTTACTACTGCGAGCAAACATAAAATTGTAATTTTACTGACCATTTTGAATCAGAAAAAGAGTTTCCTATTTTCTATTCTGGATAGTCTTAGGAAGCTGGTCCCCTTTACTTTATATACGACGTAACCAAGGATTTATCATTCTCGTTGAAGTATATTTTTTTATTGCCAATTGTACGACGATTGTAAATGAAAATTAATTATCAGCGACTGTTTTGTTTTGCGATAGTTAAAACAATATTGCTGGTTAGGGTATAAATAAGTAATTGCAATTTTATCGTTTGCTGAAAAATAATGACATCTATACCGTTACGAATATAATGCTATTGCGTGATTAAATTTAAATTTTTTTATATTAAATCAATTAAAAATCTGCGTTTTTTTTTATTTCATCCCTTGGTGGTAAATCGATCGAAAAATTCGTCCATTTTAGTCTTTTCGATGAAACGTTTTGAACTGTTTCTTAGGTTGTAAACACAGATTAAGTTTCAATCTAATTTTGAGCCATGAATTTGATGAATGACCACTTTAAAACTTGAACTGAATAGAGAAAAATGTAACTTCACTATTGGAATATTGGTAAAATAATGCGAATATTTTGAGGTTTGTCTATTAAATATAAATATCATAATAGTGGGACACCTTATAGTACCGTAAAATTACGTTACTTGAAACGTATTGTACGCATGCAATTATTGAGAGTTGAAAAATCTTAATTAAATAAAGAAAATTTACGTAACAATTAATAAGAAAACCATGATATAAGGAATAAAATACATTAAACTAATGTGACAAATGAATAAAATATCGAAGTTTCATGCACTAATATAGACAATATGAATAGAAACATTCTTGTCTTTGTTCGTACATCCCTGGTAGAAAATAAAGCATTGAAACTGCTGAGCAGACTAGTCACTAGCTAAGATCAACTGGGCAGTGTCGCTGGTTAGGCACTGGTGAGGCACTGCTTAAGAATCGATATGAATCGAAACCAACGTATGATTCGTAAACATAACCTACAAAAATTCCCACGAAATCGTTTTTCTATTCTGGAAGTTTAAGTTAACGTATTAATAGGAACTTACATGTAATCATCCTAAACTTTTTTTATATATTTTTATTATTTTAAACGATATAAACCTGTAATTATATTATTTTTGTTCAATTATAAGTTGATGGTTAGTCCTTAGCTAGTGAATGCTAAAAAATTTGACAAAAATAACACGTCGACTAGCCAGTCTCTGCTCAACTCCCTGCCCAGTTTGTCTATCATCGTTATGGACGACCAAAAAACTGCTGAACATTTCTACCAGGGATGGGCAGTTGATTGTCAGTGTAATTTAGTTGAGATTAACTGTCGCACCGAGAATCAAAGTGGTTGAATTATTTATTTTCTTTAATATACTATATGTACAAGGCATTTAAGTAACATCTGCGTATCTTTAACGTCGTTCTTTTTATGCTCCCAAATCGGTGCGAACCTGAGACCTCCAGATTATGAGCCCAACCCCTAACTGACCGAGCCATCACAGGCCTCACTTCTACGTATCTAGTTTTTACCTCTCTTTTAACTTAACTTATTACTTATTATTATATAATTATTTCCCCAATATAAATTCACTTATTTTATTTAAACGAGACAATCCCCTGACTTAAGTTACAATGCGTAAAATCACAAAGATAGCACAATGAGAAATGCTAATCATAATATAAACATCCTCATTTTTAAACAATTAATCATAAATAAGCAAATTAATATAATTATCGTAGAGTGAACATATTATAATCAAATTATTGGTAGTCTACTGGTACCGATTTCTTCATTACCATTTACTGATACATTTCTACTTTAATTTTCAGATAGACATTTCTACCAGAATTATAACAATTTTTAACAACCCATTTTTCTCTAAATATATTTTTTAATATTTTCTTTTTCTTTTGACGGTCTACCTAATTTCATTACAAAAGACCATCGTCATTTTTTTCCGTGTAGTAATCTTTATCCAATTCTAGTAGGAGGAACATTTAATATATAGTAAATCGGAATATCGGGTATTGAATATACAATATAATATTTAATTTTGTTTACGTTTATTAACAATATAAATATTTAGATTAATAATTTACATTCGATGCTTCTTTCGGATAACTCAAAATAAATGATAAATAATTATCTTTTAGAAGATACTAAAGGAATTAAGAAATAACGAACGTATAAAAAATCATTCATTTTTTACATCAATGTAAAAACGAACATTCACGCCGTTTCACTTAAGTATCGAAAATCAATTAAGATTATGAAAAAATTTTTAGTTTTCCAGATTGCGTCATACATATATCTTCAATTTGAAACATGCATCATTATTTTTATATCGTAAAGTAGATGAGGCAATAAACGTCAACGATCATACATATGATATGCAAAGTGTAAATCTTACTACGTTCGACAATTCCGTGTTAATTTTCGATTGGACATAACTCGGTTAATCGTCGTTGATACTCCATTCTTCTGGCATAATGTAATCGTAGCTCTCATCTAAATTTTACGTAAAATTAGTAAAAAATAAAGAAAAAAGTATGCATCGATTTTACTTTTAAATTTGTTTACTTACTAGGTTCTGGCGGTGTTACCGATTGATTAGTATTGCGCTTGGCTCCTGCAATACCTTCGATCCCGAAAATAGTAATCGCTACGAGTAAACACAAAAATATTATCCCTTTGCTAACCATTTTTAAATTGGAAAAAGAATGTTTTTCTGAGGTTTATAACGTTAGAACCTTATTGGTGAATTTGTAGTTTATATACTGGACCGATATTGGTTATTTCATTCGATATAAATATAATACTTAAATTGTTTTATCGTTGATAGTGCTATGATTGAATATTAATCGATATTTTTACGAGCAAAATTGATGTTTGTTCAATAATTGAAAATCTCGGTGTTACATATGTTTGTAAAATTACTTCGTATATTTGGTTTGTATTTGAAAAGTTAATCTTTAAAATGCAATATGTACGCATATAACATACGTGAGATTAAAAATATATTTTTAAATCTCTAAAAGAGTATTGATAATAAATAATTATTTTAGAAATAGTTGATTAAACAATATATATATATATATATATGAATTAACACGACGAGGTACACATTTTTACCTGCATTTTTATGTAAAGTAACCGAGGTTCCCTCTATCCGACGATTTTTATTTATTTATTACCTTTTAATATTTTTTGCATTCTCGACAAGAAATCCAGTTGGTTGACTATCTTCCGTTGATCGACGCGTGGCATCAGGAAGTTATATTCCAAGTTTTTATATGTTTGAAATGGATAAAATAAAAATGAAACACGTATACGATATTCTAAGAGACTCTTCGTTTTCTTTGTTCGTTCTTATATTTGCCGTTTTTTGTGTTACATTTATAAATGTAATTGAATATGCTGCTGAAAATAAAGATATCGATTAGTTAAAGAATTAGAGAAATAGTTAAATATGATTGATTCAGGTATTTATCATACTAAAATTAATTAATTGATTAATTACATTTTTTATTGTTTTATTTAATCCGAAAATAGGTTTTCCGGTAGTTTGGAATGTTTGACGAACTCACATAACAAGATTTATTATTAATAATTGAATAATTAATTAACGGATGAATAATAATTAAAAAATTGACTTGCAAAGGTAAAAGGATTATCTTTCAGTTTCTTGAGGACCAGGTTTTTTGAAAAATATTCCTTCTAATTTTGTAAATTAACAATGGAAGGTGAAATACAAGTATTATCATCATTAAAAATTGATCCTTCGCATACCACATTAAAGTAAGAGAATAATTCAAGTCAAAGGGATTACGTACTCAGGAAATGGGTATTCCTTATAATTATTTATAAGCAAAAAAATTAATTTTTGAAAAAAAATCTTCAAATTTTTTAATTACTAATTATTATACAATAACATTTGGGTTAAAAGTTTATATTTTTTTACTCTTAATTATTACTATTAAAAACGATTTCTTTTCAAAAATAGTCAATCCTTACGTCCTTCCTTATGTTTTAAAGTATCTCATGATTTTTTTTGGAGGTTTAGGTGCATATCCCTATAATTTATACGTCCGATAAAAAAACTGTTATATTGTACCAATGATTCTCGGTAAATTTAAAACTCGTTAAAATTTTCATAATTCTCCATTTTTATATATTATATATTCGAATAACATTAAAAAAAAGAAACACATCTTCTCGATGATATTACATGGTACACACACACATACTCACACAGAGAGAGAGAGAGAGAGATTCACGCGTATCTCTGTTGTCGGACATGAAGCAATCATCGGCGACATTAAGCTAACGAGATAAATAACCACAAACGCATACCCTTTTCATCCGTCGAAAGGGTTTGAACACGTGGGCATCAACGATATAACCCAATCCTTAATTATGGATAAGCACCGGTTAACACCAGTGCATTATCATCCACCTGATCATCCCTAATTATACCAGTCTCACCTTACCTGTCGATCGTTTATCGATAATTATGTGATATCGATGTTATATTCTGCACGTATGGGTATATAGTCCTTTCTTAAATCGTCGATAGATAGCGCTGCGCGCAATTTTTACGCCATCTATCATTATATATACAACAATGAATACACATCGTTGTGTGTTTTTTTTTCTCAAGGAAGATTGTTGAATGATGTAGTTATATACATTTTTACGTATTTTAAGACGAACGAGAATAATTATTTTTGGTCCGTTTGTCCGTCTTCACTGAGTTATCTTGAGAGAAAAAAAAGGGGGCAAATGCGGGTTAAACATTTGGAAGAAATATTACTTATTTATTAGTTTACCAGATAAACATGACAAAATTATTATTATAATAGTGTAACTACGATAATGTAACTGCTTGTATAGATAAAAACTCTACTGTATACTGTTTAACATTTACGAGTGAAGTATAATTGCATTTTATTCCTTCGATCACTTTATCACTTTCCCCGTAGACCCTCTTTTTTATTTTGAACACTTACAAGGAGGAGTTTTCCAGGCTCCGGTTCACGGATTTTGTTGCAACTTTGGGAACTGTTTTCTGGTACACAAATATGAAATAATTCATGTAAAATACAATCTCATGGACTGTTTGACGTTAATTCTACGCATTCTATGAAAAATTGTGAAAAATATATGCTTCAGTTTAATTAATGATGACTCAAAAGCATTTGAAGATAGACAATCAAACTTAGATTTGACAAAAAGTTAAGATCAAATAGATACGATTTGAAAAAGAAGCTTAATGTCTGAATTTGGTAATAAGTTATGGAAAAAATAAGAATAAGATGAAATTTTTGCCTAAAAAGTCCATTAAATTTAAATACTACATTTTCGTTCAAGTTTCGTCTTATTCTTATTTTTTCCATAACTTTTGACCAAATTAAAATACTTTTTTTAAATCTTATCTATACTTGATCTCAACTTTTTTTATCTCAAATCTAAGTTTGATTGTCTATCTTTATATGCTTTTGAGTTATCATTAATCGAACTGAAGCATATATTTTTTACAATATTTCATTAAATGCGTAGAGTTATCATCAAACAGTCTATGAGATTAAATTTCAAAATCCGTGACCCAAAGCCTGGAACCCCTCAGTTGTTAGTTACCCATTTTCTACAAATATAAAATTAAATTAATCATATTAAGTAAATTAAATATATCAAAATTTTTACAATATTGAAAAAATTTAGAAATTAAGAAAAAAATTGTTTTTGAAAAAAGTGACTTTATAAACGATCAGGGTGAGAAATTTTGTATGCATTTCGGGAGTAAAAGGCGATTATTCCCTTGGATTAATTACTGCTCTCACTAAAGCGAGGAAGCAGTAATTTTCATCCCGGGAATAAACGCTTATTTTACACCCTAAGTGCATTTTTGCCCACCAAATTGAGAGAAAAAACTGTTTTAGTTAAATTATGATGATAAATATCTATTACTATGCTCATCCGAAAATAGCAATTCGGAAGAAAACTCGAGTCTTAATTTTCTGTCACAGATTTAAAAGGCAAATTTTCTTCCAATGCTATTTTTAAACATATCAATGTATTGGTTTCAAATTTTACTTACAAGGAGAGCATCAGGCCTTCGGAAAACGGATCTTTAGCAAACTCTAGGATATGATTTCTACTATAAAATATGAAGAAAGCCGGAGTTTCGTATGCCAATGCCCTTTTTTACGGAAGTTAGAAGCAAATAACGAAAAATCTTACCGAAAAAATGTTTGACTTTGATCGCTTATAACTCATAAACAAATAGAGATATGCTCCCAGACTCAAATCCAGCAGAAAACTGAGATCGAGTAGATTGGATTTGAAAAAAAAGAAGCTTAAATATCTTGATTTAGTTAAAAGTTACGAAAGAAATAAGAATTTAACGATATTTTAGCCTGAAATTTAATGCATTTGTTAATTAAAAATATTCATCAAAAAATCATCAAATTCTTATTTCTTTCATAACTTTTAACCAAATCAAGATATTTAAGCTCCTTTTTTTTTAAATCCAATCTACTCGATCTCAGTTATCTGCTGGATTTGAGTCTGGGAGCATATCTCTATTTGTTTATGAGTTATAAGCGATCAAAGTCAAACATTTTTTCGGTAAGATTTTTCGTTATTTGCTTCTAACTTCCGAAAAAAAGGGCATTGGCATACGGAACTCCGGCTTTCTTCATATTTTTATACTAGAAATCATATCCTAGAGTTTGGTAAAGATCCGTTTTCCGAAGGCCTGATGCTCTCCTTGTTAGTGCTAATTTGTGTCTCCATTGACTTGGTCGGTAACAATTAAGTATGATTGTCCTTCGCTATCTAATAACTACTGCAAAGATTGTCATGACAATTTGCATAATAAACGGCACTGTTTTCGTGGTTACATTTAAATTTTTATAGAATTCGTTAATTTATGTAAACATAGGAATTTCAGTCGGTAATTTTAAACGTGAGAGAAATTTGTGTTATTCATTGCTTTTATTTATCATTTTATGAAAAACTTATACATAGAAGCAGCAGAGCTTTCAATAACTTATCTTATACAGAGTTTCAAACGTATATTCTCAATATTGCAGCTTTAAAAAAGTTTGTACCGAATATACATATAATAGAGTTTTAGTTATAAAGACAAGGCAATTCTATATTTTTGTTAATTATCGATGTTATCAACGCATCATCGAATTAATTGAATTTCTATTCATTTTGTGTGATACAAAGAAGTCAATAAAATTAAATAAAAAAATAATTTCTGATAAATTCATTCCGCTCTGGTGAACTGAAAAAATTCGTACGTATATACTTTCAGTATAATAAGAAATTAAAATACCCATACAACATATCGGTTCGAAAAAAGAAAACTTGATAATTTCAATCACGATGAATAATAACATAAATTTAGTATGTATAGACTCTCTGTAAAGCAAGTTTGGAAATAACGATTAGTTACATAAATGCAATAAAATTTATGTTCGTTCCTACAGAAGTACGATCGTTAAATTAATTGTAAATCACAACTTATAACACCTGAACCCTAGTAGAAATTTGAATCTAAGAACTAGGAATTAAACATTGGTATTAAATACCTTGTGATAAAACGCTTTTTCATCCAGTTTTTTAACACTTAATAAAATGATCATAACCGTAAACTTAAAAATTCCTATAGTTTCGGATGAGTTTTTAACGTTTTCGTTTGATTTACAAATAATTTGTGTTATATTTCCAGTATTTATGAAGATAAATACAATTTTATTATATTTTTTTTATTCTCTTTGTTCATCTATGTGTGGGGGTGAAAACATTCCAATTTTTCCCATCCCGGTCCCCACCGTCTCGCATTCGCCCGGGGTTATGCCCGTGAGGAAGGGAAAACCTCGTAGGAAAACCTTCCCCGAGACGGCCGGTGTATTGAAACATTCTGTTTAGACGTTGAGGTCACCTTGCGTAGGCCCAAACACCGAATGTTCCACACCTTCCACTCACGTTGTGAAGTGTGGAAAAACACCTAACCGACTCCGAAAGCCGTACAAGAATGGTGTCGTCACCCATCCAAGTGCCAACCGCACTCAGTGCTGCTTAACTTTCGTGATCGGCCGAGGTGCGTCTCCGCCACTCCGCCATCGTGTCGCTTTACAATTTTATTATATTTTTTACTAGTCCATTTTTAATAGACATTTAATAGCACATAACTAGCCTCAAATTCGATCTGTGTTTATAAGCTAAAAATTAGTTCAAGACAGAATATAATTTATATTTTCGTCTATTTAATGGTTAAAAACTGGGAGAGAAAGCGTTTCACCGTGAGGATAAAATGCACATTTTGCGCCTATTTTTCACCTATTTTCGATAATTCTATTAGAATATGAAGCATATATTTTTTACAATATTTCATTAAATGCGTAGAGTTAACGTCAAACAGTCTATGAGATTGAATTTCGCATGAACTATCTGATATTTGCATACCAGAAAACAGTTCCCAAAGTTGCAACAAAATCCGTGAACCGGAGCCTGGAACCCCTCAGTTGTTAGTTACCCATTTTCTACAAATATAAAATTAAATTAATCATATTAAATTATATATATCAAAATTTTTACAATATTGAAGTAATTTAGAAATTAAGAAAAAAATTGTTTTTGAGAAAAGTGACTTTATAAATGATCAGGGTGAAAAATTTTGTATGCATTTCGGGAGTAAAAGGCGATTATTCCCTTGGATTAATTACTGCTCTCACTAAACCGAGGAAGCAGCAATTTTCATCCCGGGAATAAACGCTTATCTTACACCCTAAGTGAATAAATAATTATTAATGTCCATTTTTACCCACCAAATTGAGAGGAAAAACTGTTTTAGTTAAATTATGATGATAAATATCTATTACTATGCTCATCCGAAAATAGCAATTCGGAAGAAAACTCGAGTCTTAATTTTCTGTCACAGATTTAAAAGGCAAATTTTCTTCCAATGCTATTTTTGAATATATCAATGTATTGGTTTCAAATTTTACTTAGTGCTAATTTGTGTCTCCATTGACTTGGTCGGTAACAATTAAGTATGATTGCCTTTCGCTATCTAATAACTATTGCAAAGATTGTCATGACAATTTGCATAATAAACGGCACTGTTTTCGTGGTTACATTTAAATTTTTATAGAATTCGTTAATTTATGTAAACATAGGAATTTCAGTCGGTAATTTTAAACGTGAAAGAAATTTGTGTTATTTTTTCCACCCATTTTTCGATAATTCTATTTAGAATATCTATTTATTACCTATTTAATGGAATACGATTTCAACTAGGGAATAAAGTAAATATTAAAATATTCACGTGGTTGATTCGGTCTATTCGCGTTTACTTAAATTAAAGCTGGGTAATCGTGCGCTGATCACCCAGTGTCAACGCTACGAGATTCCACGCGAATTCGCCATTTAAGCGGAAACGAGTTTATTTAAAAAATAAATGAGTGTGAATTATAAAAAAAAATATGCACGTCAAATGCATCCTTTCTCCTCGATCGTTAAGAAAAAAAAAAGAACAGTGCGTCATAGTGAGGATATACAACTAACTAGAAAGAACAGAAAGAAAGGAAAAAAAAAAGATCATTCTGAAAAGGCCGAGAAGTAACAATGATCACCATAATTCTCACAATTCCAGAAGCTACACGATAAAGTCCCAACGTACACCAAATGAATAACGCTCGGTGAATGCTCATCGTATATGCACTTGAATCTAAAAATGAAATCGCGTTCTCTTTAAATCCGCACACACACCCACACCCACACACAAGTCCAATGAGCAACAGTGCACATATAGTTATTACGTAAAGTAAACCTCCTAATAATCATCAACACGCATCATCATCATCATCCTTTTTTTTCCACTCTAGCGCTAATTGTACGATCGTCGTTATAAACACACATATATACACAAGTCCGCGGAAGAGAAGCGCAAGCAAATATGAATTTTCCATGGCGTAACGAACGAGATGGTTGACTTATACCTAATTAAATCGTTATCGCCCCTGCCGATTGCACCGTTAATAAACCAACGTACGTATATAAGCAACAACAAAACGCTTCCCACGCGTTCTCTCGTTCGGTTGAAGAAAAAAAGAAGGAGAAGATGAAAGAAAAAAAAACAGATTCTTTCTTCCTTCCTTCTTTACGCTCTCGTGAGAAGACGGAACGATGCGTTTTATATATATAGTGTATATACTGCTGCTCACTTTTCTTGTACACATATATATATATTCTTTTTACCTTCCCTCCTCGTAAGTTTTACGTCGGTGAAAAAAAAATAGAGAGAGAGAGAGAGAGAGAGAGGAATGGACGTAGAAAAATGGGTAGTCGTTGTGAGAGGTTGAAAGGTACAATTTTTATGAATATTTAGTCAGTTTTACTATCGTTTCTTCATTGTAGGATATACTGTTGTTATTCGAAATCGTTTAAATGTCACCTGGCCTTCCGTGGTAGTTTTATTGTCTCGGTGTAAATTAGACTTTGTTTTTACGAAGTATAATAAAAATAGAGAAATTTTTAGTCTGATTTAAAAATTAAAGGGTGTACACATCACTTTCATTGGGATCAGGTAGAATATTTTTCTAAGGAAAATAAAGAGAAAACCATTATTTACTTTTGAATAAATTTGAATTTTGTGAAATTTCGACGTTTCGATGACACGGGTATGTTCACCTCATCGGGCAATATAAACACAATAAATTCGCTTATATCATGACTTATACAAAATCTACGATTACTCTGATACAAAAAAAATTACTTTTTTTGTGATTTTTTTAACATATAAGTAATCAACTATAATCTCATCCACTATTAAATCAACATGGAAGATGAGACTATTGTTTTCTTTATTTTTTGAATGATGAAATTCGTCAACGGCTTCAGGCTTAATATACAATACTTGTTGCAGTAGGCAGTACCAAAATTATTAAAATTATAAAAATAATTTACCGAAACGATAATATTAGTAATAATAATAATAATAATCTCATCATACAAAACATGTATATAATATGAAATTTCATCATTTTTGAGTCAGGTTTTCCCTTGTTCGTCTACAATGGCCAAAATCAATTGCGAAACCAAAATCCACGTTGAACAAAAAAAAAGTAAGAGATTGATTAATTTGTTCAACCTAAATTCAAATTGAAATCTCACCATCATGACGATCAGGATGATGATGATCATCATAATCATCACCGCCGTCATGAAGCAGCTGCTCCAATTTTCTCAAACTTTCCACCGAAGCGTTCGAATGTTTCTTTTATAGAAAATAAATATTGAAGCGAAGCCCGTAAAATGGGTTTTTGCGCGATTGAACACCAACTTTCAAATTGATTTAGAAATTGACCAAGTGCAACATCGTTACGAGGAGCACTAATCGTTTCGCTTCTCCTGTTCGTTTGACGATTATTTTTTCATAATCGTCTTAACAGCTCCGAGGAATGTCGAGGTGCAAAACGAGAGACTCGGAATCCTGTTATATACACACAGTGCGCATATATATATATATATAGACGCGCACACGAAGAAACGCAAATCGACGACTTTCCATTCGTTTGATCGTACATATATGACGAGTAGTGCGCGATTACTGTTACGATTGCCAACTGATGCAATTTACCGTATTCAAATGCCAACGGAACAATAATATATCTATATAGTAATAATTGTCGTACGCTTCATATACCTGTTTTATCGCCATCCTGTCATTGTTCACGGTTAATCATATTTTTCTTTCCTTACCTTTTATTGATAATATTATTTGAGCGATTGGTTTACTCGTAACGAGTGGAGGAAGATACAAAAAAAAGCGTTACCTTCGCATTTCCTCGAGTGGAAAAATATTCGTTCGGGGAAGACAAAACTGAGTGAATCGGTGGTGGGTTAGATTGTTTCATTTTTAGCTGGTTGAAATGTCTAATTTATAAAGAGTAGTTTACCGACTCTACCACCGATCCAAAGTCTCAAAATAATTTTTTTTCCACAGTTTATTTTGAGCAATTCTATCTGATTAAAAATTTATCATATTCTTTATCCATAACGTGTGACAAAGTACAGAATAAAAATGCATTGCTATATTATAGGTATGGTAATATTGAACACGTGTGTATTAATTTTTGCTACAAATTGTATTAAATTTTACCATATATATACAAATTTTCTTATTCTGATACTTTAAGTCACCATTTTGCTACAGAGTATACTCATTTTTAATTAAATTTTTCTCGGTATATTACCGGTCGACACGAGTAAAATAATATAAAGATTTATTTGAACAATTTTGAACAATCAAGAGTATTTTTAGTGAGAAAATTAGATAGTTGTCTAAAGAATTTTTTAAATACATTTAAATATATTGTTTGATATCATAGAGAAACTTCTAAGATGATAACCATCAGTGCTGGGCTTGGATTTTATTGTTGGTATAGTATAATATAATTCCTTACGCAAAAATGTGAAGAAACCTCTGATATGTGTATCATTTATAATCGCGATTAATTAATTACTTAACTGATTATCAATGAAAGTTGTTACAAAAATAGAAATTTATGGTTTTAAAAAAGTGAACACAAATAACCGTGAATCAGTTAAAAAGTTATTGAAGAAATGAAAATGGCAAGAAAGCTTGTTTAAGAATTTAGTAACGCGAATCACATTTATTTGTTGTATAAATTTTTTTTAAATTATTATTTTTGAACGGATTTGTAATTAATAAGTACATTAAGGTACCGATATTGAGGATAATAATCAATAAATAACAACTTATTTATTTAGATAGTTGTGCAACGTTTCGTCTGCGTGATTTCCAGATTTCTTCAGGTACTGTAATTATTTATTGAACACAAATATAAATTAAGAATATAATGTATATTTATATCGGTCTTTCCGAACTAAAGCTTCACTTATGACATAAAGCAGGCTCATTTTTCTCTTCGTCCATTATGGTTAGTGGAATTTCCCAGAGAATGGTCTTTTTCAAAAATTAAACAAAATTTAAAGGCGTTTCGTCCTCGATCTCCAGTTTGGACTCCTTAATAAGGAACTGGAGATCATACCTTAGACGCCTGTCGCAAGATAAACTGCGACGCCAGCAGGATAAAAATTAACAAATTTTTAGAATATTAAAATAATTAATAATAAAAACGCAGTTTATTTTTTCATTCACGTTGAGAACGGTGTTACAATCTCGCCTAGATATAGCTATCGTCGAATAAGTCGAATAATAGAATCGGTTGTATTTACAAATAAAGTCATACGCGAATACATGTACACACACACGCACACACACACATATATATATATAATCCATTTAATTCACATCAAAACATTTCTATATTTCCTGTTTAAATATTGTACTTATGTCTTCTTTTCTATATTAATCGTCGAATTAAAATGATTAATATGTAACATTTTTATAACACGGTTCTCTATTTAAAATTCTTGTATTATCCCAGTCAAATTCATGATTTGCATTATTGCGTATATAAGCTGTAACAACAGCGTCCGGATTTTTATTTTTTTTTATGTTCTTTATTTCTGTTTTTTAGGCTGCGTTTTGTATATGTAAGTTGCTGCGTGCACGATTTGCATACGAATTTATACACCACCCCTGTCATGTCCCATTATTTCTGATACGTTACACATCAATTATTTTAATTCGACGATTATATAGTTGTACGACGACGAAACGTTGGAGTAATTATCTAAATAAATAAGTTGTTATTTATTTATTATTATCCTCGATATATATCGGTATACCTTAATATAATCTACAATGGAGGATATAAAATTAACGAACTAGACAAGAGTATGTAAGTGATTTTATTTGAAAAATTTAGTTAATTTATATAAATATGGTCTATTCGATTAAACTGTCCAGGCCGATGTATCTCCGTAATTTTCAACGCACATCTGGTCATCTCTTTGCGTGTATGACACATTGTTCTATAGCTGCGATGAGTAAGCTAAAAATTACAAAAGAAATTATTGACAGACTAGGTAAGCTCTTAAAGAGTGAACATCATGACTGTCCACAAAGATATATTATATAGCCTCGATTTTGTTGTTCGAGTGAACAATTCCTCAATTACGAGTCAAATGTACAGTGACTTACTTTTACCGGGTATAATATATAACTTCGACTGATTTTCTTTTTTTTTTTTTAATTCTAACGAATTTAAACACTCGAATGTTTTAGTTATCGCGGTTTACTTTAAATCTTCGTATTACTCGAACGTTGTTTAATAGTTTACTAAACGATATGAGCCAATATCCTATGTATATAGCACTCCTCTCCGATTAATAACATATTATCGAGTTTCGTGTATATGCAACTTTAATTTACTAATTTACGTAGTATTAAATTCAAACCTCCTATACAAGAAAAAAAAACGAATGAGGATCGAATATATATATATATATATATCGTGTCAATATAGGAGATCGGTTTTTCGCAATAAACGTCGGACACGTCGCGATAACACCTGTAGTTCTCGAGGATAACAGCTGTAGATGCGCGCGCGGTCTCTCGGTGCAGTGTGTATGGCTTGAAGGGTTAAACACGGGTATACACACAGGAGAGGCAGCGTGTACTCCTCTCTCTTTCTCTCTCTTTCGCGAGATAGAGAGAGAGAGAGAGAGAGAGAGAGAGAGAGAGAGGAAGAGAGTCGTTGTGGTCGCGCGTGTCAGCGTCCGTTACCCCCGTATACACGAAGACGTCCTTCTCTTTCATCGTCCTCCTAGAGAGAGAAGGAGACAGAAGGAGGTATATAAGAGCCACGATATATAGACGAGCGTAACTGTACTATATACTCTACGAATCAGAGAGAGAGAGAGAGGAAGAGAGAGAGAAAGAGGAGTCCTCTCACGTACAGCAAAACAAATAGCTGCGTGTGTGCAGTGCGCGATGCGATGCGAAAAAGGGAATAGCGACGGGGAATCCGAGCAACGTCGATTACGCGTATATGCACAGGTTCTCTCTAACGGGACATTCTATCTGGATTTCAGATACATTTTCTCTCCCGGGTGCTACCTTTTTTTCTTATACGCTTCTTTCTTTATCTCTTTAGTTTTGTAAACGCATTCGCTTATACCGCGGGATCTTTTGATTCGAGAGGGGTTTCTCAACGACTCGGTCCACTCGGAAGATTTCGATTTTGGAAGATACTCGCAAAGTTCACGAATCCTCGATGAAGATGATTAAGTCCAAATTGAATCATTTGAGGAAATAATTAAAATAATAAATAGCAAAATTTTGAATCCAAGACGTATAAGACAGTCTATTTCGATAGTTTCAATAATATTCTGTCGAAGGGATGTCAAACCCAAGTAGTGATTCAAATCTCCCGCAGCTTATAAATGTTGACTGATAAACGTTGCTTTTACAAAAACAAATATTTTATTTTATATTACAATTGCGCAAAGTTTCGGAGCGATTAGTGGGGTATAGCTAGTGAGATTATTTATTTTAACAGATCTTATAGATATTTACATTATTATAATTACTTTTTCATTCGCCTTGAAAATTTGCACAATTATAGATTACTTTATTATGAATGGCAGTAAAAACAGTGCTTCTCAATCGGCAAATGATTCAAAGGGTATAACGAATTTTGACATCTTCTTAATGCAATCTCCCGTTCAGATAAAATAAGCGTAACCCATAGCGGAAATTAAAGGATTTATTTATTTACTTACCCATTTATTTATTTGTTTATTTTATTCACTTAATCACTTTATTTATTTATTTTTTTACATATATTTTGAGGAGCCGATCAGTCCTTACACAAAATAATTTATGAAACGTTTTCTTGACAAAACACTTGCCATGTTAATCAAAAGCTCGGCAATAAGTGTTCCTAATTCAATTCAGTAGGGAAACCTTGAATTACTTGTGATTCAAATTTTGTCATTTCTTATGGTATAATCAATTTGTTGATAACAATTGATGAATTAAATATTTTCATTACAAAAGTTATTTATAGATAATGTAACTATGTTTAGAGTTTAAAAAGATCCATGACTTACTATTTCATGAAAAAATATCTTATAAACTAAAATTTACGAGCGATTAATTGCTGTACAAAGAGGTGTGACGTATACGTCTAACTCTGTAACAAAAAGTTAAACAAGAAATATTCTAACTAACAAGATCATTCGCTCGATTATTCACGTTAAAAAATTAGTTTCTTTTCGTTTCGTCTTGCTCGAAGATAGACACTTTTGACAAGTGTCATAAAACAGCTGATTCCATTACAACGAAATGAGCGAGCACGTGTGTAAAAAATCGTTTATTCGCAACGAAAGCAACTGTCAACATTTTTCATCTCTTTCCATTGAAAACGCCTATTGTTTTCGTTACTCAACAGAATCCATTTACACCACGGACGTAAAAAGAAAAGTCGCATTAAGTATTTAGAAATAATGCTTATAAATTTAAAAAAAAATAATGTATAGAATCGTACAAAAGTGCATGGGTGAGCTTGCATCCCCATATAGGGGAAACTAATCTAACGTCTGCATTCAAATAGAGATATCAAACTATATATGCGACATTTTTTAACTATATCTATATCTATATACAATATTTGCATACGTACGGTGTAAATATCGTACCGTGCCGCGAATCACAGTCAGGTTTATAAATGGCTTGGTTATTACGGTCTTATCGATACTGATAACATTATTTAATAACGCGTATACGTGTAAATATTTGATAACAAATGTTGTTTCAACTGTGCGGTAGAAGTTGCATATGCGACACTCACATTTTATTTAATTACCGGAACAATTCTCATTGAGTAACGATTGCACGATCGATTAGTATACGTATACATTTATATCAATATTAAATACCTTGATCTTGGTGCACATTCCGCGATTTTGATCTATCACATTTTCTCGATTATAATTGACAAATAGAAATGAATATTTTAATTCGACATTGATCATTTATTCTTCTACCGTCAAATCATCGTGGAAAATATATATTTATATAGTAGAGTATATAATTCGTTGTACGCTCTAAAACCAAGTGTAAAAATTGACAATTTCACATCACTTGGCGAAAAGTGTAAAATATGTGAGTATTACACTTTATAAAAGTGCAGAATTCCGAGCAGTATAATGGCAAATATATATAATAAAATATATATGCGAAACTCTTTTAACATCAAAACATGAAAGAGCTATGCATACCGTATACCATATACTCAAGCGCGTCAGCGTCATTTTATTTTAGATATAGTCAGATTAAAGGAAACAAAGTTTTCCCACGCGTAAAATGATATAATTTTGTTTAACAATTACTTTGATTAGTATAATATGGAAAAAGTGATGGTAAACGGACGGTTCTCCACCGCAATATCATTTTTTTTCTTCAATTTTCCATATTGCCATACAAAACCACTTTTAAATAAATCTTTTTATCATCTTAGATGTGGAAAAAGTGAAAGTTTTCTCGGATCTAGATCACTAAAATTTTCTTCAGACTAGATTTTTCAAATATTCAAAAAGTTTCTTTATAATATTTAGTTTATTTAAGATAGTAGGATTAAAAGGACTAAGTTTTCACATATGTAAAATAATATAATAATTTATGTAAAAAAATTTTTAATTAGAATATGGGGAAATTGGTGGTGTGTTTTGTGTAGAGAAAAATTGATACTGCTAGTTGGACAACCGTCTGCTATTTCGCCACGGTAAAATCAGATGTTTTCTACAAAACGCACCTACAAATTTCCATATTGTCATCCAAAAGTATATTTATATTAATTTTTACACATGCGGAAACTTAGTTTTGTTTGCTCAAACTCGGATAAATAAGCTAAAAATGATAAGCAAAATGTTTATATTTAGACTAGGGGGCGCTGCGACGCGTTGAGGACGACTCTTAAATCAAATTTCTGATTGCATCCATATGTAACGTACATAAAAAAATGAATAATAGATAATACAACATTTCCAAATAATAATTCGATCTATTAATTTGTAAGGTTATGTTCAAATAATTTGTCCGAAACTTGCCAGATTACACGTTCTAGCATTAACATTGCAATAATAAAAGATAAAAAATAATAACCGCGACATATAGCGACGTCTAATTTAAGCGAATCAGTAAATTGCCTATATTTGAGAAAGAGTGAGACCTGATTACCCCCCGGAAGTAAAAAAAAAGAAATAAGAAAAATTGTTCCGGTAACATATGTTGCACGACGTAACTTCGATAAAAAGTGTCAGGGTACACCGTAGACATTGCACATACGTACGCCGAGTTGTATTTTTCACGGAGTAGTCATAAATGTCAAACCTGGCAATATTCTCACTCGACCTCGAAACGTTCGTCACGCTCGACTAATATACGTACGCGCTGCACCTAACCAAGTATGTAAGATGTTACTTTTAATTTTGGTGCGTGGCCTACGGCAACCGTACGAACATACCATATACATTCCTATACCAAGGAAGACGTATTAGACGCCGTAAAAGCCGTAATTGCGACTAGTCGATATATATATGAGTTACACGCGCGCGTATATAGTAATGATAATCCTAACCTCCAAATGAGCACGCGCGCGTACTCGCCGATGCTTGACGACGAGAGGGCTTCGTTTTTTTTTCTTCACGCGTCTCGATAACGGGGATGTGAACAGGAAAAACTTTTACGAAAAAAAAAGAAAAATACAAAAGAAGAAGTAAAACGATAATAAACAGAAAGATTAAGATTCACGCGCGAAATATTTTTGTAAATTATATCTATATCTGTATAAATATATATATATATATATATACACAGAGTAATACGGTTCGTCGTTTAGTGCTCGTGGAAAATAAGGAGGCCGTTCCATCGGAATCCAGTGTATATAATATTTGCCTGTACACATATTTTACTCATTTCGCATTCAAATTATAGGTTACCCAACCTTCGAGACTATGGAAATAACCCGCGTCAAACAAAGCGCCTTTAGTTATATCTCTTCTCCTACTTTTTTTTTTCTTTGTTTTTGGTACGTCTTCGCTTTCCAGTGGACGCTCGCATCCCGCGGGAAAATAAATTATTCAAAATTATTGGAGCGTCCGAGAAAATTTTGTGCTTTTAAAATAATCGTTTTTATGGATAACCCTCGTTTACCCATCTTACTATTTTTGTCGTTTGCGTATCTTGTGAATTGAGCGAAAATGGTACTTCAGATTTGTAGAACATCAAGAGTAACACGGTAGAAATCAATATGTTTTAAATTATCGATATATATATATATATATATATTCCAAGAGTAAATGGACATGTGAATAGTAGCTTTTATCAATTGGTTAGTATAGTAAAACGTTTATTCTTAATGTGAAACCGCATTTAATTTTTGAACGAACATGTAACGCCGAACATGTTTAATTCAGAATACATCTAAATTCTCAATTTCTTAGCGAATCAAACGGATTCGTCATTTGATATTTTTGAGGGGGTGTTGGACTCAGAAAATAGTAATTTTTAATATTTTTTTTATTAATAAAAAAATAAACTGTTTTACTCAAATACAATATACTCAAATTTTTTAAGATTTTTAAACCTGTAATTTAATTCTGATTTTTTAACTGAAAATTCATGCCTTTTTAGACCAATAGTTACCGATCAAAAAGTGTTTATCCAAATATTTTTAAAAAATTTAGTCTTTCTTAAAAAATTGAAACCTCATGCCCTTGTTTTTGTTTTAAACTACCCATTTGAATTTTATCAGATTTTTAATTTCATATTTCCAATATAAATCTTATGTTGGAAGGTGTAGATATCTGTAACTTGGGTCCGACATCCTGAATGTGAACCACTTAACGTCTTTACCTTTAAAACTAAAATCCTTCTATGCAATTTACATTCTTAATGACCCGAAATCAGATTTACCAAAATATACATCTTCGATAGGTTTTTTAATAGCTTGTGTCTTACATTTTCGAAAGGCTTTTCTTACATTAATTTTCCGTAATGGACGTAGCCGTGAAATATTATTTATATAAATTTCACAGTAGGTTTATAACAAAACTTTACGCACAATAAATTCGTAACTGAATATTGTAAATTTGTTGTTGACGATAACCGGTGAGTTACATTTAAAAACCAATATAAGTAAAGAAAAATCGTTTATACAATATTTCGATAATTATCATTATTATTCCAAACCTTTTTGCCAATGATTTTGTATCTCAATATTATTCCGTAATGCATATTACACATTGATCATAAAAACAAAAAAGTTTTCTCCTTAATTCATCCGAAGCGTGTAAAATTAAAAAAGAAAATAATCACTCGGCACAAAGTAGCCTAAGAATCACCTTGGTCATAAAAGCCTATACCTAAAGCTATATATATTCCCTACCGATAATTTCCTTAGCAATTATCCTTTAAAAAAAGTTTCCAAGGTAGAGGTTTAAAAGGCTTCGACAAAAGTAAAAGGGCCATTCGTTAGACACTAAAATACTACCAGTAGCCTCTACTTACGCAATTATTCGATTTTACTATAAACTCGAAAGGCCGAACGATCATACAGGCTAAATCGGTATCATAAAATAATTGAAAATATTGCGATTTTAAAATACGTTACAATCGATGAGATGATCTTTGTCTTTGTGAAAATTTGAGTATAGACTTGCTGATAAAAAAAACGTAATAAAAACAGTTATGATTAAATCTCACTTTTATGCATATATATAGCTCACATGACGAATGTTAAACAATTGATAAAACAAAAAAAAATTAAACTCTCAGGATTATTGTGATGAAGTAATAATTTATATACATTCGATAACAAAAGATATTTATACCAAAATCGTGCAGGTTAATGAGATAGTCGAACTAGACACATAGTCACGCATGGCCCGTAAACGCTATGTATAATATGTAATAATTCTATGTGACATATCTACTTTCATTATTAATTTGATTGTTTTTTTTTTTTTTTGGTAGTTTCCACGTACACCTTTTTACAGGTTTTTACGTATCCCCTACACCTTTATTCCATTTCATTCCATTTCCAATTTTACCCCCTCTTTACCCCACCTTCTCGCATTCGCCCGGGGTTATGCCCGTGGAGAGAGGGAAAACCTGTGGCCAAACCCGTTGGGATAAATGCCATTTATGAAAACCTCCTCCGAGAAGGGCGGTGTATTCGAGAACAATTCTGTTTGGGTGGCAAGGTCACATTGCGTAGACTTTAACACCGAAACCGAATGCCTCACACCTCCCGCTCACGTTGTGGAATGTGAAAAAACACCTAACCGATCATTTAAGCTAAGTCCGAGAACGGTCACCCATCCAAGTGCCAACCGCGCTCGGTGCTGCTTAACTTTCATGACCGGCCGAGGTGCGCTTCCGCCACTCCGCCACCGTGTCGGTTAAATTTGATTGTTTTTTTAACCACCCATAATTTGAAGGTTTTTGATCGATGCTAATGAACAAACCATTCAACTATGCAGCGATGTATACTACCATCCATATGTATAATTTGTTTACGCAAAGGAAAAATAACATAAAGTTAAAAATTTTGCTACTAGGGAAGTATTTAGGCTACAGAAGCCTGCAGGGACCCATTTTGTAGATTATTGCGAGTACTTTAAAAGACATTTAATCCCAAACCGGTTAATAATTTGTTTAATTTTTACCAGTACATAACGGTCAATAAAAAATTGAAAATTTTTAAGTACATTTTTGTGGGAAAAATTTCTACAATAAATTTAAAAGTAATCCTTAAAAGCTTGTTATAAGAACTTTCGAATGAGGGGTCACAGGGGTTTTTTTTTCATAATTAGCATAAAAGTTACACCTGTTTAAGGGGATGTCGGACTCAGAAAATGGTCATTTTTAATTTTTTTTTATAAACAAACGAATAAATATTTTAAAAATCCTAAACGCCGCGTCCTTAGGCATGTTTTAAATGGTATACTCAAATTTTTTCAGATTTTGAAATCTGTTATTTAATTCTGATTTTTGTATTTGTTTATATTTCTTAAAAAATCAAAACGTCATGTCTTCGCTTTTGTTTTAAACTACCGATATCCCGTTAAAAGAAAAAATATTTTGATTTTTTCAATAATTATTATTTTGCTACCATCAACTCATACGCAAAAATTTTACTGAGGAAAAATGTACATTATATAGAATAGAATCAGCCAAAATTATTGTAACTTATTGTAACAGTGTAACTTTTATGCTAATTATGTCAAAAAAACCCTGTGACCCCTCATTCGAAAGCTCTTATAAAGTATATTAATGATTGATGATGAGGCGCGTTGTAATAACATAAAAATTAGTATATTTAACATTAAGTACAAAAATACAATATTGTTATAATGACGTGACAGAGTTGCGCGTTTTGGTTTCTCGGAGTGTCGGTAATGTTCAAGTCTGTCTTTTATGTTTCTCTCTTTTCCCTCGGTAGATTATAGAAAAGGAAAGAAGTGGTGGAAAAGGAGTAATAAAGAAAGGACGCGTGAAAAACTATGCAGCTACACGTGTCATCCACCTGGTTAGGGGAAACACGACACAGCGCGTCGGGGTTGTTCTCGCCGGCTTGGACATAAACGATATTACTGATTTAACAACGTTCGGCGCAAGAGGTAAGGTACCGTTGGCTGTAGGAACAAAATAAAGACATAAAGAATCGAAGGAAAGGAATGTACGAATTTGAATGGAAAAATATTTTTTTGGCAAAGAAAGGTATTCGGAAGGAAAGAGAGAGAGAAAGAGAGTGTGTATGTGCATAATGTTTGTGAATGTTTCAGGTAAGAGCGTATGTATAGCGATGCCGTCACAAACTTATATTGCAAAAATTTTTCCCACAAAAATGTGCGGACTTAAAAGTGGGCAAAAAATTTTTAATTTTTTGTTGAAAATTATTAATCGAATGTATCTTAAAGTACTCTCAATAATCTACAAAGTGAGCACCCACAGGTTCTGTAGCCTGAATACTTACCTATAGTAACAAAACTTTAATTTTATGTTATTTTTTCTTTAGGTGGGCAAATACATGTGGACGTTAGTGTATATCGATGGATATCCTCCATCTATATTTTGTTCTGATATATGGACGCAAATTATAACGCGTTTTGACAAAATTGGGATGAAGTGGAATTAATTTTATTTTGCAGCCAAACGTTGGAAAATTATTACTTTTATGGGAACGTGAACGTGCTATCCGACAGAGCATAAAATTTGTTAGAGTTTCTTTTTTCTACATTTATGAAATCTCTATATTTCATTAATTTTGTCTTTCCTTTTTACGTCAACGTTTTATATCAACGTGTCTTCTTTGGGAAATGAAGAGGAAACTCGTTAATTATTTGAAATCGCATTATTTAACTGTGAAATAAAAATTCATTAATTCCTATAACGATGTAATTGAATAAAAATATAAATAATAATAATAATTTGAAATAAAACATAGTTATTATATGCTAGTCGATTTGTTTTTTAATATTTCCACTCAAATAATTAAAAAGGATTCGAAAATGAGTGGTTTGTGACTACTTACCCAACCCTGCTCTATACATATACATACATGGTTGCGAATTGTAGCCCAAGTTTCGATTAGTACAAAAATGTATACTTTTATTTTTTTTTATTATTTTAACGTCGCTCTTTTTATGCTCCCAAACCGGTGCTAATCAGCGACGGAGGTCATACGATGAAGAAAGCTTGGTGAAGAAAGCACTTATTGAAAATACATTCGCCAGTGGTGCTTGTATCAAAAATGTATACTTCTATTTCAATAGATCATCGACTAGAAGCATTTATTAAAAAAAATGTACAATACTCGTTACACTGAGACATTCTTCTGGTATCTGCCTTATTTACTAGGACGACTAATACCTTAAACGGTTTGTGTTTTTTGGGGCAGCCCAGGCTCCATAATTAGTGAAACTGCTATACTGAAAATAAATGTATTATATGATATTTCTCATAACTATACAGAGAACGTTTTTAGTATGTAGAGTGTACATCTACACATATAAATTTTATAAAAAAATCATTAGTAATTGGTCATAAATTGATGGGACGCAAACATCACATACTGAGAGTTTCCACTTCACTCCGCATCATTCCTAACAATTTATTACAACTTTACACCTTTCTCAATTTACTAGGTAAGCGCAGTTGCAATATATACATACATACCAACATACGTGTATATATATATATATATATATATATATACACACGCGACGGTTTAAACGTTAAAAATCGCGCATTGTTTCGTTCCGATCTGTTTGCCAAGGTTGATTCGACGTAAAAAAAAAGTTGGTACGTGCACTAAAATTTATCGGCCGACCTCGTTTCTTTTTTGTGTTTTGTCTCGTATACAGATCGAGGACTCGACCGATCATCGGTATATATTTTATAGTCATATATACCCGACGTTTCTAATAAACAATTCCAGTTTTATTCTGGACAGTTGTGTGAGTACACCTATACCTATACCAATATATATCTATATCGAAGTATATATAACGTTGTCGAAATATAAAGAGAATAACAAAGAAAAAATTGTTCCACATATAGCGATAATATTCTAGTTCGTTTCCTCCTCTCGGCGATAACGTCCATTTTTCTCATCGAATTAAATTGACGACGCGAAAGCACAAAACAAAAAGGTTGATGTATATACGCTTTATTCAAATACGTTGTATATATATATAATATATCGTCTAGTCGATGTATCATGTACATATATATATACCGTTCTGAAATAACGTAGCTAATCCTAATAAAATATATTTAAATCGGGATTAGTCGCATGTTTTAGTGCGTATAATTTTTAGGCCCGTTTATACTACGTTTTTACGGCTAATTACGGATTTTAAAAATTCGTTTAATTAATCTATCAATTTAACCTATATATATATATATATATATATATATATAATATATCGTCTAGTCGATGTATCATGTACATATATATATACCGTTCTGAAATAACGTAGCTAATTCGAACGATATTAAAAGGTTTTTAATGGTCATTAAAATACAAAGCGTCGCGATCGAGATTAAAACGCGCGTTATCGGTTTAAATAGTTCATAAAATATTATAATAAGATAGGTAAATAGCCTAATAAAATATATTTAAATCGGGATTAGTCGCATGTTTTAGTGCGTATAATTTTTAGGCCCGTTTATACTACGTTTTTACGGCTAATTACGGATTTTAAAAATTCGTTTAATTAATCTATCAATTTAACCTATATTATATACACATATATTCCGTAGTGCAACGCGTCTTTATATAAAATCCGGGTAAAAACGGATTTTGAGATTAAACTCAAAATGTGGAAAAATAATTTAAATTTACAAATTTTGTTAAATAAAGACGAGTGGACGATTTTATGTTTGTATAAAAGCGAGTCAAAGCGCATCGGACATGTATTTGCAATCGGGTACGTAGATCGAAAGTACATTTCCGAACCGATTAAATCGCATTCATCATTTCGATCTGCGTCTTCGATTAATACATTTTAATTCTTTGTATACAATCGTATATAACAATTGTTAAAAAATCCTAAAGCCTAGGATTTATCAGCTGTTCGAGAACAAATTAAGGAACTAATCTTTTTAATTCTTATTGTTCCATCACGGTAAATTTTTTGAATATCGATCAAAAAACCTAGATTTATCGTTCTGTCACTGTAATTTTTATAAAAAAAATTCTTATAAATAAATGATAATACACAGAAGAATATCATTTAATCTGAAATTTAATTAATTTATTATTTTACGTTAATATTAATATTACTTTGCATACGACAGATTAGGTATAAAAATAATATAAATATACAAACGTACCTGTTCGTTAATATCCATTTCTCGTATCAAACATTACACGTTACGCTTAGTTCTAAATATAGCCGTGGATTATATTAAATAAACCATAATAATGATTCGAAATACTTGCCGAACCAGTTTTAATAGATTCAATTGAACGAATTCCCTCGTATCCTTAAAAAAAAGAATATTTAAATTTCATAAGTCTAGTTTGCATTGTGCCGTGGAAGGAAACGTATTATCTAGTTTAATTAGCGTACAGATTTTTCTTCTTCACGCAGCTATATTTAAATCAGTTTCGAAGATTTTTTTTCCCCTTCTTATCTTGATTTTCTTATAGCGTTCCGGGGCATCGTGATTAGAAATGTACGTAGTATTTTTAATTTTTTTTTCTTTGATTTGTGAAAATAACAATTATCAAGGAGATGTCCAAATCGACACAGATAATCGAAATTCCCGCATTCAAAATTATTGAAATTTATTCTTTGTAATAAAAAAAAAACTGATTAAAATCCGGTGAAATCGGGGAGAACGTTTTCGCTCTCCGTATTAATATAATCGATCAGTGTAAAATTTTAATGAATGAGTTTTATATTGATTATAATATTTTAGAATGATTAATGTAACCAATAACTGCAGACTATGAGAGATTGTGATAATACGCAAGACAGCATACTCCTCTTACTGTCCTCAATTAATTCTTGTGATAATTGAAAATTCATAAAATATAACCGCGGTTTAGTTTGAATCGTTGTTTCGTTATAACATCCGTTTAATGGGACACTGTGCGAATTTGTATCTTTGATTGTAAATTTTTTTACAATAAACTAAAAAAAAATGAATTTCAAACTGTATTTTCTAGCAACGTATAGGAATATAATACATGTAGATATTTCTATTATATATATATTATAATATTTAATTCTTCACGGTGTATATTTTATAGTAAATAATATGTGTAATATTTAAATTATACATATTCATAAATGTAGTGTATATCAATTTTCAATACATATATTAATATTGTATGTAGTAAACTTTAATCAAAATTAACAATTATTGAAGCATACAGAATACCGCTAAATGTTTGGAAAATATCGAAATTATTCACTTCTGAGCGTTTTGTTTAAAGTTTGATAGTCCATAAAGTATAAGAAAAAGTCGTGCAACAAATTAAAAAAGGAAAAGCAAATGAAAAGAAATTTCATTAGCTTTCGATGAATATATATACCATACATAATTTATAAATCAATGTAAATTTGTAGTAAAGTGAAAGAAAACAGAACGATCGTTTGCATTTTGCTTGAAATAATCAATACGTCAAATTTTATATACGGCATTCATCGAAAGCTAATAAAATTTCGTTATGATACATTCTGTCATATATGCTGCATGTTTTTACATTAATTATACATAATGTTGAAATATAGAATAGTATAGTATTTACTTCGTCATGTTTCCATAGCTTTTTCCCTGTTTCATCGGGCTATATTTTTACTATAGATAATACAAAAATGAGGCAAAAAAAATTATTTCCATATTGGTTATACATTACGTTTAAAACCTGCATGTAGTCAAGATGTTGCGCTTAATTCGTTGTAAATTACTTGATTATTTAAGAATTAAACAACTAAATATGACATAGAAGTTAGATATTCAATCAATTTTAATATCTCCCTTTTCCAATAATTGTGTCCCCATATAAATCAAATTACATTATAACCATTATTAAATAATAAATAAACTAAAAAAAATCTCCTTTTGTTCATTTTTTTTTAAATACATATTGTTGTTTCCAAATATATACGATATGTCAAATTTATTGAAACAAAATGTACGCATAAATATAAAATTTTGGTATATACATCCTTGTAGCAAAAATTAAGTATTTTGAGGTTAATCGTTACCGATTTTCTTGTCCATTCTCGAACTTTTCCACTGTATGTCCTTATATATATGTTACCATAAAATACAACAAAGGAGAACGCCCATTAATGCAGTGGAAATGTTATGAAACGCAAAAAACTTGGCTCATACTTAAGTTTTAATCATGACTCGTTCATTTTCCAAAAAAAGGAAGTGTAGAATGAAGGAAAAAAACTACAATTAACCGTCAAAGTTGCATTTTCAGTATTGAGAGTATATCTATATATACAACTTTTCGGTATATATACAAATATAGCTACAATGCATTTTATGGGACGCTCGCAAAAGCGCGTAACTCGAGAAACGTATATTCTCGAATATTGGTTCAAAATAAATATGAAAACAAAGAAAATTTTTTAAAAATATTTTATTATTACGTCAACTGCAATAACTATTAGTTTTCATTAAAATTATATAATTATGTTCATTGATGTATATGGATTATGTATATTATTACAAATGTGATTTCGTAAAAAAACAAAACGGAATCCAAATCCGTTTTTGTAATTAAAAAAGCTTGGTGAATGGAAAAAGCGCATAAAGTTATTCTTATTTTAAGATTCTTTTTATGAAATTATTATAAAAACTTTTTTTTTTTTAATTTTTCAATATGTATTTCATTGTTTATTATACATACTAGATTTATTATATATATATATATCTGTAAAAACATTTTTGTCAATGTAAAAACTTCAAATGTATATGTTTTTAAAACGTAATTTTTGGAGAGATGGACGTTTTTTCTTATATGTACCTTTAAAGAGTAAGGAAGAGGAGTTACCGCGATCTGAATAAGTGAAAAGACCACGTGCTCGTTCCCACGCGCGTACGTAAGAAAGACAGGAAAACGTATAGGAAGAAGATCATCGAAGCGAAGCTTGTACACATACGCGTAAAACGTCGTCAAAGTAACCTGCGTATATATGTACCTATAGTATTTAGATATATAAATTTTATACGTATATTGAATAGTTATACACGGAGAAAAGTGTTTGATTAAAAATTATTATACTCTTTAGGAAAGGCAGGACCAACTGACGGAATGAGAAAAAATTGATATAGTAAAATTTAGTAGAAGTTCCTATCAAAAATTAGTATATATAGATATTAAATTTTACCATACAGTATAGCAATTTTTTCTCATTCTGGCAGTTTGTCTTGCCTTTCCTAAAGAGTATAGTCATTTTTAATCGAACATTTTTCTCCATGTATATATATATACACCCAAAATTTGACAACTTACTCCATCGTTCGGACACGATAAAACTTTCGTTTTGTTTTTTTAATCAAAAGGTACGACAGCGAGTAAGTATGAGCGCGTAAGCCTTATTCATTTTTCTCATACATACATCGTGGATAAAAACAAACCAATCTCCAAAATTGTGAATTTCGGAAGTTTACGTGTATAACTGCAGAAGTTATAATACTTAGGTATAATATAATCGAAATGTATATAAATTGTATGAACGTATAAAGAACGCGACGTACTTAAGTATATAATTCCCGAACGATCGGAGCCAACGTCCATCTATACGATAAAAATAAGATGAAAAATATACTGCGAGGAGGGAGGAGGGAGAAGGAAGAAGCACCGAGATGCATCCTCCGAGAGGCATTGACCTTGCGCTCGGCTGACGATGACGACGAGGACGATCTGCCCGCAGGATATGCGTGTCGGCGTCCCCTCCTCTTCTATCTTGTGTACCGCTATACGCGTCCAGAGAGACTATCTTTCCCCCTTTGGTCTAGCTTCCTCTTACACACACACATATATATATATATACTTCTGTATGTGCGTAACGCGTTTTACTCTTCTTTCATTTTTTCCCTTCGCGGTACGGTAGCTCTCTGCTTTATCGATATGTTTATCTATTTTTTTTTCGAGAGTGACTAAGATTACATCTGCAGCTACACACTGAGAAAAGTAATTCATTGGGAGAAAGAATCTTCGTTAACTGTTAAGAAATGTGGACTGAAATACGGCGAAAGACACATCACTTGATAATTAAGTTTTCTGTTATGACTTGATTTGGCAAGGTGCGCATTATATTTAAATTCTTTATATTATTTAAGAAATTGAATAATAATCTTTTAATTTTGTTAAATTCTTTATAGTTAATTATAAGATGCGAATCATTTACAAGTAAGAATTGTCATTTTTATATACGAGTTCAGCGAATTAATTAATTTTCGCAACTGACATGTATTAATTTTAATTTAAATATGATAATATTAAACAAAATTAATAAGAATAAATAATATGTAAATAATTATTTATTTGTACTATAATTAATATCAAATAAGAGTTGTCCTTGCAATTATAAATTTTCTAAAAATGATTTTTTTTTTCAAGTCATAATATTCTCCAACTATTAAGAATTGTGTATTTCATATAAGATAATGGATATTTTTCTTTTACAGAAAAAAGTTTGTAATAGTAAATATTAAGAAATCGACCTTTTGGTACAAATGATATAAAATTTTACGCTACAGAATTCATGGTTTCTTTGAATGAAAGAATCATTTTTCACAGTGTGCATAGTGTGATCTACTTTTTCGTGGATGGAAAGTTTGTGACGCTTTACAGTTGATATGAGATGATCGGAACGTTTTGACGATTCACGAGATTGTTCGCGGACAATTGTATTACTTATAAACTGTTCGATAGAAAATTTAAAGTTCGACACGTGTAGTACTGATAGTATAAAAATAAATCCAAATTATTGAAAAACCCTAGAATTATTAGGTTATATGACGATTCTTGATCTTTGATATACCGTACCGAATTCGCTTGCGATTTGAATTTTCGTTAATTAAATCATCCCGTTTGATTGCGTCGTCACTTAGCGTACGCATGACAAAAGAGAAATTCTTAATATTTACATGACAGTCACGCGCAACATTGTCAGATTCGTTAGAAATTTAGTAAACGCATTACTCACCTCTTAAACAAACAATTTTCTTTTCCGTCGTCTCAAAATCATTTCGCGTTTTCACTGCCACACTCCTCGTTTTGTTGCCTATGACTATTAAACGCGTGCGGCAATTACGCGTTAAAAAAAATATACAGCTTCCACATAAAAAAAAAAAAAATAATAGAAACTCGACTCAGTTTTAATCGTCCATTAAAAATTTCACTCGTTAAAATTTTTTAATTACGTCTCGTCATTATTATTTATTTTCTTTTTTACCATCTGAGATTAAACGATATCACATTAGTGAAGTACATAGAATTTTGTATACGATGCTTAATATGCTTTTGCATTTTACGAGATAAAGAGTTGTATAAGAACTAGGCACTCGGAAGTTTTTGTAAATGCGCGCTTTTGTTCAAGTCAATCTCTAGGTATGATCTCTAGATATACTTCAACAGGTGTTGTACCAACTTTTCTGGAAAGTTATATCGGTTCACCTTATTACTACTTGTTTCTGAGAAGAAATATGGGTCTATATCTTGTGGTTCTTCAAACGAATTTCAAATTGTTCATCTTCTTATATAAAACGATATTTCTACCATTTGTATAATATTTTTTATTTTTTATCACTTTATTTATTTAGACACTTACACACGGTAAAATTAAAAAAAAACTGTAGTAATTTCGTAGTTCGAATTACAGACAATTTTCACCGTAGTTTATACGTTAAAATTTCCATACGTACAGTTTTAGATTAAATTTATATTTTCAAAATATTATTGAGCAAACATAAAAAAAAGGATTTATGAATATAGAATAAATGAAAGATTTTCACGTTATTTCGTTAATTTAATAATTTACATTTTTATAATTTATATATGGTACAACGTTAAATCTATATATAGACAATCAGATCATCCGCGTATATGCGTAAACGCAGACACTACTCGCTTATAGTTTTATTCATTATTATCGTGCTTATACATCAATTGCAAGATTAGAAACGTTTTGAGAAACTTGTTCTTAATTGATTTAAATGTCATACTCAGTTAATTATTGAAATATCGCGCGTTTATCGAGCAGAGAGTATTATTTTTCCAAAAATTAATATTTTATATTAAAATTTAAGTGTACAAACACCTTGAAGAATGTTACTATTTGTTACGATGCAATCTATGATTGGGCAAAGTTTTAATTAAATTGGTGCTGGTAGTTTATGAGCTACTTTGCACAATTGTAAATCATATCGAAACGAAGGATAATGATTTTCCTTGTAAATTTTAATGTTAAACATTCATTCATCGTCCGTCGGTAAATGTTTCGGATGATAACACAACCAGTTTTAAATTAAATTTACAGTTTTTCGTTCATTATACAAATGTTCTGTATGGTTAACAGATTGTGTGTATACTCGCAGAATATGAAAATTCAATGTATAGTGATCATTTAATAAATTGAAAAAATGTCCTGCCGGGTTAACGACATTATAGTTTTTATGGACTATTTTTCACTTTTTTCAAATTACTATATCGAATATTTAGATGCGACTTAATGTACCTATATAAACAACACTCAATTGGATCATAAATGAAATACTGAAAATATAATATCTTCTATCACTGACAAAAATGATTAGTCAATACAACAGTCAATTAGTCAATACAACCTAATGCAGTTAATCTACAATTCGGAACATTGTGTTATTGAAATCACAATTTTCGCAATAGTTGAGAAGCATCTATTTAGGAAATCCTACACTGAGAGAAAGGAATATTTGTGAGAAAGAAATTGTGCATTTGTTACTAAAAATTTATATTGACTTGTAACAAAACATATATTTCTTTGATATTAACACGAAGTTCTTAACTATTAAGATTTTAGATAATTTTAGAACTGCATTTTTGTAAAGAAATAATTCTTAACCGTTAATGAATGCAATCTTGTATATAAAACGTTACGATAATATTTAATATTAAGGGGGTTTCATACTCAATTTTTGATGATTAATTAATAAAAAAGTAGAACCGTATATGTGAAAAAATAAGAGAAGAAGCGCCTTCGTGTGCTGAATTTTAGATTAAAATATTATTGCGTTTTCGAGAAAAGTCTTACCAAAAATATCAATTTTTTTTCACCTTGTTGAGGTTAGGTTCACATTCTTGGTAAGATTCTTTTCAAAAACGCAATATAATTTCAATCTAAATTTCGGCACACAGTTATATTATCAATAGATGAAGGCGCCTCTTCTCTTACTTTTTCACATACTGTTTTATTTACAAATTTATTTCTAATAATCGCGATTGCCGATAAGGTAGGGAGGATAAATATTGACTATGGCACCCCGTTAACTCAATGTGCATATTATGTACATAAATATTATTGTACAAAAGAAAATTGTACATAAATAAAATTATATCAGATTAAGTAAATATTATTAAGTAACGAAATAATATGTATTAATAATTACATCTCAGGCATTAACAGTTAATACTTGACTTTTGTAATTTTGAACTCAAAATAGAAATGAATGATAGTTTAACTGTTAAGAACTGCCTCAAATAATACGTAACTGCAAAAAAATATTCATTTGCTCCTATTTAAGTCATCAGATCTTAACTGTTAAGAAACGTCAATTGACTCAAATATTCTTTTCTCTCAGTGTAGCCTCCAGCGTAAACACCGAGAAAAATGGTATATAAAGTAATGATAGTATATAATTAAATCTGTCACAAATAAGAAAACTAAACAAAATGTATTTTCATTTATATGATTTATTTACAAAAAAAAAAAACGTACGAGCGAGGTGCCATTACATGCGACGATGATATCGATCAATATTTTCCGATTGATCATTAATTTCTATAAAAGAAATTTACTAAATTCCTTTGTGATTTACGCTTCTTAATTTTACAATAATATTCGTACGACCTTATAAACAAAATCTATTAATTATTTAATTACACGAATTAAAACTTTCAGAAAGTTACACACATTCTAACCGAACGATGAAATTATTACTGCAGTACGTATTGTAAATTTCTTAGTAATATTATTAAAATTCACTCAAGGATTCCTCTGCGCGTAGATCCCGTCGATAGTAATAAAAAGAATAAAGGTATAGCGAGAAACAATAAATTTCTCCAGAATACAAGAAAAGTATAATCTTATTTGCATTAGTTAACAATAAAATTCGAAGGAGAAAAAAAAAATAAGTAAATTCGAAGGCAAGTGTACAAGTCCGTGATAGTAGTCGCTCACCCGGAGAAATAAAGGTTGAGGTGCGCGCAGAGAGTAACGGCGCGCGTAGAAAATAATCAGATGGAACGGGCAATAATAATTGGAACTCGAACTACACGATTATACACGAACGAGAGATGCAATTCACTTCCATTATCCAACGTCTTTATATTCGAGATCCGCTTATTTTTCTTTTCTTCTCTTTTTTTACTCCTATTGTCTTGTTCAAACGGAAGTTCGATTCACGCGATAAGGTATATGTATATATATACAGGAGTGAAACTTCTTATACCTTTAAAAGCGCATATGAATTTACGATTAGCTTGTAGTTAATCATTGAGTAATCGCCATTCTTCTCCCTCTCTCTAGCTTAAGGAAACGCCAAAGCCACTTTAGAAATTCAAATTTCGCGCCAAAAGTGTAATTCCGTGTTTATTGTAAAACTAATTATTTTAAATGAGAAAAAAGAGTTGTCCTCCGTAGCTATCATAAAAAGTAACATTTCTGCCAAGTGAGAGTAAATAATATTGTTTCGTTTTTCTGAAAACTTTGAAACCTACAGTTTGGACTGGGATTTTGAAATTATGGGAGGACGCATACGATCGAATTGGTAAAGTGTTTAAATCAAGTATTCTCGTCGATGGCGATGAGAAACCAAAATTAATCGTATGCATCTAAATTTATAATTCACGTCTCGTAATCGAGCGAACAATTCATTCTTTTACTGACAATGGACGTTTAAAGGTACATCATTCTTACGAATAACATTTTAGTGGGATGGAAAGAGGTGGATGACAAAGCTTTGTATACGTAACGCGAGTTGAATATCAATCAAAAGTGTAAGGCTGTATACGCATATAGATTATTTTTATTGATGTGTGTCAAAGGTTCTGATGTCTATTAAATTTCAAAATTATTCTTTACATCTCAAGGTTTGTATAAGGAAACAAGTCGAGGTTTATCGTTATATGTATGTGTATAAGACGGGTTTTGGTATTACCTACGCCGACAGGAAATGATTCAAAATTACCCAAAATAAATATTGTTCGTATGTAAAATTCTATTATCTAATTGTTTTTCCATACTTGCCAACTTTAGAGGAATGAAAAATTTTGTACAATTTAACATTTCAGTTTATCCAAAATTTAACCCAAATTTTTCACGTAAGCAGAATTCTTGTTAATTGCTTCCTTTTAAAACAGTCTGGTTTCTGTAACATGATTATTTTAGAAATCGAGATGAATCTGTTTGGTTTTTCCAATATTGATCTTTTTCTTACTAATTTTTGACAAAAGACATTTTGAATTGATTATAGAAGTATATCCACTTAATTTCACGGAGATAAAGGTATAATAAAAATAACAGTGTGTTGAGGAAAGGAGCGACAGCCTTGACAAATTGTAAAAATAACTGTGTTGTATAGCAAAATTTCATATAAGTTTCATTATTTGTGTTAATTTTTCACATAATTTATAATCATTTTTACAATTTGTATAGGTTATTTCTCCTTTTCTCATATAACATAATAATATTTATTATAAAATTTTTCGTCGTATAAAATAAGCACATTAGAGCAACTAAAATTTTCTTTTTAAATCCTATATTTGAAAAGAATCCCGCTTAGATAAAAAAAAATTATTATTTACAGTGTATATTTATAATAAATTGCTAATTTTGCGTCGGTAATTTTACCGTTTGTCAAAATATAGACCATTATCCCTGTCCTTTAAATTTGAGTATAAATATAGAAAATCGAATGAAATTTTTGATCATATACTGGATACTAATTTTTTTCAATGGGGGGGGGGTGTAAGTAGAGTATATATTTTCTATATAAGTATTTTTACCACCCTGGGGACTGATCTACATTCGCAACGAGTCGAGTTTTGACTTTTTTGTATGTATATAGGTTATATGTATTACTGTTCTGATAAACTTTGCGATATATCGCACGTTTTATTAAAGCCCCTGGGCACTGAAATTTGTATCCAAATAATTAAAATACCTTTTAGACAAATTTTCTCTCAATGTACATATGTCGACGTATGATTTAAAAACAGGTGTGAAATGATAACGTTTGTTGGTCACGCGGCGGTCGTTTTTTTTAAAGAAAAATATTTCTTGTCCATCATCATTATAAACTAACAAGATAACAAGTATCGGACACAGGGGAGAAAAAAATGTGGCGAAATAAAAAAAATTATATCGCATAATACAAATTCTCTTCGATTTTATCAAAATTACTATTTTACTCATTAATATGGGAATTATATTATATTTTTATATATTATATGTATATTATTATTTTAACTCAATAAAAATAGTATACCATTTATTTATGTTTTAGCGATTCGGACATGGCGCCGAACGCTGAGGAGGATCTGCTTGTTTCAATGCCTCGCGGTCCACATTCGGCCAAGGTAATTGCAGTTTATATTTATATATACACACACACACACACACACACACACACACACACATGCAGATGCGCGCATGCAGACAAACACACCGAAGATTCTCGAGAGCGCAGTTCCGTTTCAGATGGCAAAACTAGATTATACCCAATAAGTGGAAACACGAGGGCGCAACATTAAAATTCAATTCAATATAAAGGATGTATAATGCGCTTTAACTCACTATCAGTGTATATGTATTCCTCTTATATATCCTGCGAAAATATTAATCCCAGGATATTTAATTTATTTACATGTATTTTTTTTACATGATTTTATTTTTTTGTGTATTTATATATATACGTATTTATAATGTGCAACTTTTTATGTATTAAAAAGTAAAATTCGCACTTTACGAGGGAAATTTAGTTTTCTTTTACGACCTCGTTTATCGACGACAGTCCTCGGGACATTTAAATCGACCGATTAAAAAAATTGATCAATTTGTTTTTTAACCGGGCAAGCATGTTGTTGATCTGAATTCTATCGATGGTATAATATTATAGTTTTTGATTCGATGAATAAATGTTTGATCAATTCTGTGTTTTGTGGAGTGACTAATGATGTTACATCTCGGTTTGACTACACACCCACACACACACACACACACATATGTATTTGAGCTATGTGTGATCATAGATTTAACTGGTGTTGAAAATTGTGTGAAAGTTTATAATCTGAATTCGATTGATCAACGTGAACATTAATATAATTTATTAATCAAGTGAAAATGTACTCTAAAATAAACGATCGGAAGTTCGAATTTTAAATTCGGATTATATTTATTATATATTTCGTACGTGCATACGAAAAACATTTTTAGACTTTACTTTATAAACATATTGATTTGAATATAACAATAACCTTCGTAAACAAATTTTTGTTATTTTTCCAAGTTTGGGAAAGTATCGTTAGATGTCAACATTATATTCAAACATATAAACTTTATAAAATAATTAACCTTTTATCTTAAGATAATGAAAAATTACTTAATTATATTTGCTAAGAATCAACTAATTTTTAACTAAATTTCATTAAAATGTAGAGGCAAAAAATGATTATAAATAATAAAACTTTTTATCAATTTTTATTACTGATAAAAGTGATGATGATCATCGTTATTACCAAACGAGTTTTCGAATCTCTTGTTTTCAATCTAATGAATCTGACATATAAAAATATACACGAAAATTGGCGTGCGTTGAAAACATTATTTAGCTGTTGTTAATTATTCTTATTCGATACTTAATATTTTGATTAATAATCTTTATAATTCAATTGAAAATAATAAATAAATCGTTCGGTTATGTAGAAATTGGTAATTGTAAGTTGATTTTTAACTGGATTGGAGGTAATGCGTAACGTTAAAAATCATGACAGTTTAGTCGAATTTCAGGTGATTCGTTTGCTCGACATTAATTGTAAAAATCCGTGAGTGTACGTCAAGTTAATTTATAGTATTAAAAACGCACATAATTATTTAATTAAATAAATAAATAAAAATTGATTATACAGTTACAACTTGAGATCAATTAGTTTCCACTTTATTTTCTCCACGAAATACCTATTAATACGTAATTAATGTTAATTATTTTTAATATACTTAATAGTCATTACGCTCGACGTGCTATACATCATTATTTTCCCACGTAACCCCTCAACCCTTCATACGTAAGAAAAAAAAACGCCCTTAAGTCAATTACCTGAGGTACAGCAGGTATAATTCCTTCGTTACTTTAATCTCGTCTATAAAGGACGCGGTGGAGTAAGAAGATGTCCGGTATACCCGTCCTATTTAACCGATGAACGGAAGGTGCGTGTATCTACGTGAATGTATATATATATATAAGTAATATGCAAACGAAGAAAAGTCGACCCCTGGGCGGATGCCAATAATAGCGTTACGAGCAAAAAAAAAAAGGAAAAGACACGAGAGAGAGAGATACCTCGCGCGAATCCGGAAAAAGCGTCGCCTCGGGGAAGAGACCGTGCGGTTTTTTTTTCTCTTTCTCGTCGAATCGAGGTTCTTGCACTTGCACGATGTACGCGGAACCCGATTACTCTCTCCGGACTTCCGTCGTGACATTTTTTTTTATTTCGCGGCGTATCTTCCGAGATTCTGGAATTTTAATGGATTTAAATTTTTTTTTTTCTTTCTGTACTTGTTTTCAATTCGGATGTTTTTTTTAACTGCGTTACTTACACATCGGTCTTATCGGAACGATTCTCGCGGTAAATGTTGGAGTTTCGACAATTGAAGAGCATTGAAATCTTCGCGTCTCGACTATACATATATATTACAAAATTGCAACGAGACGAATTAAAGTTTACGTCGTATTACTTTTGTATTGGTTAAACCTATTATTATCCATACATAATACGTTATACTTATTAAATGTTTTAAGAGATAGTTTACAATTTCACATATTGTCTACACGCCGAGTAAAAGTGTAAAAGTCGACGTCTAATATTATTTATAGATCAAATTGAAATTTTAATTATGTCTATTTACTTTCACTCGGGGTTTACATTCATCATTTCGTTTAATCGCGTATATATATATATAAATGTTGAATGAAAACTTTCTCCTCCTCGATTACGAGAAATTTGTACGCACAACGACACTTGTTATATGCATTCGTTTTCTATCGTCTTTTTTTGTTCCTTCAAATTTATCAAATTGAGAATTTCTATCTATAAAATTTTAACTTTTTAAATTTTGCATTTAGTATCAGAGAATATTAAATATTTAGTAATTACTTATTATATTAAATCGTAGAGCCGCGGTGGCTCATGGGTAGAGCTCCCGACTCTCACCACCGAGGGTCGTGGTTCGATCCAGACGTGTACCTCTGAAAATTTGTTCATGTGCATTTTTCGAACACCGGGACTCAGTGGCTCGGTGTGTCACTATAAGTGACGCCAGTTCAGGTGCGCGTGCGTTTCGTGCACTTGTCAGTTGTCAGTGCAAGAGAGGCACGGGCATCTGAACTATAGGGATCGTTAGGACGCGAAGATGTAAAGAGGATCGCGGGTGGTTCCATCGGGAGGACAGGAAACTGTGTAATTATTAGACTAATTACAGTGACCGATGATATCTTCCGATGGACACAAGCACCACTGTTTCAACTACATGTGCTTTGTTTACAGACACACCGTTCACCTCCGTCGCTGATTAGCCCTGCAGCATAAATAGAGCGACTTTAAATAACATAAAAAAAAAAAAAAAAAATATTAATCATATATATATATATATATATATATATATATATATATATATATATATATATATATATATATATATATATATATATATATATATATATATATATATATATATATATATATATATATATATATATATATATATATATATATATATATATATATATATATATATATATATATATATATATATATATATATATATATATATATATATATATATATATATATATATATATATATATATATATATATATATATATATATATATATATATATATATATATATATATATATATATATATATATATATATATATATATATATATATATATATATATATATATATATATATATATATATATATATATATATATATATATATATATATATATATATATATATATATATATATATATATATATATATATATATATATATATATATATATATATATATATATATATATATATATATATATATATATATATATATATATATATATATATATATATATATATATATATATATATATATATATATATATATATATATATATATATATATATATATATATATATATATATATATATATATATATATATATATATATATATATATATATATATATATATATATATATATATATATATATATATATATATATATATATATATATATATATATATATATATATATATATATATATATATATATATATATATAAGTAATATGCAAACGAAGAAAAGTCGACCCCTGGGCGGATGCCAATAATAGCGTTACGAGCAAAAAAAAAAGGAAAAGACACGAGAGAGAGAGATACCTCGCGCGAATCCGGAAAAAGCGTCGCCTCGGGGAAGAGACCGTGCGGTTTTTTTTTCTCTTTCTCGTCGAATCGAGGTTCTTGCACTTGCACGATGTACGCGGAACCCGATTACTCTCTCCGGACTTCCGTCGTGACATTTTTTTTTATTTCGCGGCGTATCTTCCGAGATTCTGGAATTTTAATGGATTTAAATTTTTTTTTTTCTTTCTGTACTTGTTTTCAATTCGGATGTTTTTTTTAACTGCGTTACTTACACATCGGTCTTATCGGAACGATTCTCGCGGTAAATGTTGGAGTTTCGACAATTGAAGAGCATTGAAATCTTCGCGTCTCGACTATACATATATATTACAAAAATTGCAACGAGACGAATTAAAGTTTACGTCGTATTACTTTTGTATTGGTTAAACCTATTATTATCCATACATAATGCGTATTAGTTATTTATGTACCTTGGGTGAGCCTCGCGTCATTACTGTTCGAGGCGGAAAATTTCGTGGATGGTTAGTACGCGGTCGCGAGCGCAGCGAGCGGCCAAGGATGTTACTACCATCCACGAAATTTGAGCCGAGAACTGTAATGACGCGGTGCTTACCCATGGTACGTAAACAATTTTTCAGCCTTATAATTCGTACATACGTAGTTCTAATATATATATATATATATATATATTTATATATATACACACACTAAATTATTTCTAAAATATAATATTCTAATATATATATATATATATATGCGGAGACAGACTGACGCAATCCATAAATTTACTATAGTGTATAATAAATTTTACTGAAGTTGTAGTAAATATTACCAGGATTGTAGTAAAAATTAATAATTTTCTAGTAAATTTTATTATACACTATAGTACATTTTTGGATATTGCGTCAGTCTCCGCATTACTAGACGACATTGTAATTTTTACTTCAACTTTTTTCTCCATGTATATATATATATATATAATATATATATATAATATATATATATATATTATATATATATATATATTATATATATATATGCGGAGACAGACTGACGCAATCCATAAATTTACTATAGTGTATAATAAATTTTACTGAAGTTGTAGTAAATATTACCAGGATTGTAGTAAAAATTAATAATTTTCTAGTAAATTTTATTATACACTATAGTACATTTTTGGATATTGCGTCAGTCTCCGCATTACTAGACGACATTGTAATTTTTACTTCAACTTTTTTCTCCATGTATATATATATATATATATATATGCGGAGACAGACTGACGCAATCCATAAATTTACTATAGTGTATAATAAATTTTACTGAAGTTGTAGTAAATATTACCAGGATTGTAGTAAAAATTAATAATTTTCTAGTAAATTTTATTATACACTATAGTACATTTTTGGATATTGCGTCAGTCTCCGCATTACTAGACGACATTGTAATTTTTACTTCAACTTTTTTCTCCATGTATATATATATATATATATTATATATATATACACACACTAAATTATTTCTAAAATATAATATTCTAATATATATATATATATTATATATATATATATATTATATATATATATATATTTATATATATATACACACACTAAATTATTTCTAAAATATAATATTCTAATATATATATATATAATATATATATATATATGCGGAGACAGACTGACGCAATCCATAAATTTACTATAGTGTATAATAAATTTTACTGAAGTTGTAGTAAATATTACCAGGATTGTAGTAAAAATTAATAATTTTCTAGTAAATTTTATTATACACTATAGTACATTTTTGGATATTGCGTCAGTCTCCGCATTACTAGACGACATTGTAATTTTTACTTCAACTTTTTTCTCCATGTATATATATATATATATATATATATATATATATATATATATATATATATATATATATATATATATACACACACTAAATTATTTCTAAAATATAATATTCTAATATATATATATAATATATAGTACTTTCGCATCTGAGCAAGATAACTATGATTAAAGTAACGCAAACGTTACGTTTAAACTGGTTGTGTTTACGTTTGAAAAGCCTTCGATATATCTCCGATACATCGAGTACCGATACATGTACTACGCGTTTCAAACACGTTGACTCTATACCGTACGCGCGGCACAGGTTGTATTGACCGCCGCATATATCCTACGGAGCGCTTTTCATACAGCCTCCTAAGACGTATAGACACCTTATACGTCCTAGGAGGATGATAAATAATATTAGACGTCGGCTTTTACACTTTACTCGGCGTGTAGACCAATATGTGAACATATTGGTCTACACGCCGAGTAAAAGTGTAAAAGCCGACGTCTAATATTATTTATAGATCAAATTGAAATTTTAATTATGTCTATTTACTTTCACTCGGGGTTTACATTCATCATTTCGTTTAATCGCGTATATATATATATATATAAATGTTGAATGAAAACTTTTCTCCTCCTCGATTACGAGAAATTTGTACGCACAAACGACACTTGTTATATGCATTCGTTTTCTATCGTCTTTTTTTTGTTCCTTCAAATTTATCAAATTGAGAATTTCTATCTAATTAATAAATTATAAGTTTATATATATATATACACACACATGAAGATATACACGAACATGGAAAAATTCTGTGTGTCGCGGATCTGTGATACAGAAAACAAATTTTATTATGTACCACATCGTAAAGATCGATTTCACTCTACACCACGCGTTACCGATATTTCGTTCTTTTTAACGAAAGTTTCACTCGGGTGGTTGAATGTAGATATTTACGTATGCATATTCAACGAGTTTTGCATCTTCTTTTGTAGAAACGTAGTTCTAATATATATATATACATATCGAAAGTTATCGTCTCCCGAGTAATTGCAAAACGGCAATAATAATGTGTATGTGCGCAGATATATAGAGGGACTTTCCACAAAACAATGTTGTTGAGATCGAGCTAAAATTTATTGTCGCTCATTTTCATGCACTGATTCTGCGGGATATATCGTGTGTTCCTTGCATTTTTCTTTTTTCTTTCTTTACTTCTTCGAGGTTGATCTAGTTTTAGATGAAGATCGTATTGTGATACGCGTTTCGAGATATGTTGTGTGCATAAGATTTATTTATGTGTTTCGGTGCTTAGAGGGACGATTACGCGTGATATTTTTTGTTTAAAGTTAACTGTGTAAAACAACGGGCGCACTTACGATATATTTAAATTTTAAAGCCTCGTATACACACTATACTGGAAAAATAGACTTTTTAACTAACTGTAATTGTTCTTAAATATATTACTCATAAAGAAAAAACCGCTGCCAATTAATTGACACGTAGATTCCTCAAATTAACATGTCGATGCTATGTGTAATATATTACTCCAATAGAGTAATATTTAGTTCTTTGAAACGAAATGTTATAGTATTTCTAAAAATATTATTTTTCCTGATTGAATCTTATATAGCAAGAAATTCTAAATTAAATTGAAAAAAATATTTTCAATAGATGTCATTAATTAAAAATATAGAAAATTATCTTTTTTGCTTTTCTTTAAATATTTTAAAACTATTTTCTTCCAAAAATACTGTAAAGTCATTATATTGAACACAAAGTTAGCAATGAGTTGAGCGATTTTTGTTCATAAGAACATTCTGTCCAATCAGATTGAAGTTTTCGCAGATTATATAAAGAACTTTTGATGGTATCACTCAAAAATATAAAAGATTATATTTAATTATATTTATAATTACAAAAATATGGTTAACTACCTATAAGACTACTTTGTAAGTAAACAAAATTTTAATAAAAATTACTTTTTTTCTCAAAAACTAATCCACGAAAGGTTTTGAAATTTTTACAGCCTTATGCTATTATGTTATATTTTCTTTTTGAAAATATTTACCACAATTTTTTATATTTTAAATTTTTTTAATCAAAACTAATCGATATAATTATTTGAAATTTTTACAGTTTATGACTATTAGATGGTTTTTCCATCGTATATTTTTTCAGCACATTTGACTGATTAATTTCCAAAATGTAAAATATTTAAAAAAAAATCATTTTTTTTTAAATAAGAAAAAACTAATATAGATAATTAGTCAAGCCAAAATTGAGCAGATAGATTTTTTTTATTCTCTATAAAGTACATTTGGTCTAATTAAAAAAATTCATAATATTATCAAAATTTTTGAAAAAAATTAATGTTTTTTATAAAGTCGAAAATTGTTTTTAATATAGAAACTACTCAGCTAGCTAAGTTAAATTTACACTAATTGTCGTAAAATTTGAGAAATCACGTATTATATTTTACAAATTAGTATTTAATTTTTCCGATACCGTTTACGAAATTATATTAAAAAAATTTTTGTTGGAATATGCGTTTTCGTTTCTTTGTTTAAAAAGAAACACATATATGGTAAAGTCTTCGACTCTAAACTCAAGCTTCGCAAATCGATCTCGATGACATCCAAAAATTTGTTCATTAATATTCATATGTCTTAAATAATATTTAAAACAAGTAATATATAGAAGAAATAACATTTTTTTCATTATTTAAAAAAAAATAAAATTTGTACCTAGTCTAGTAAAAATTACGAGATTCACTGTAGCTGTTACCACGAAATTTTCACTACAAACTGATATGTAATATTATTGCCAAAAAAAATCTCTTGGGTATAGTGGTGTAGGAAGAACCACGGTGCTAAAAAAATATTACCGAACAACACCATAGCAAATTCAAATTAATAAATTTGCAGAGGTGCAATTGCGATTTATTCCATCTTTACACAATCAATTTCTAAAAGGTATATAAACCTTTTGAGTAAATATATACACTGCCAGTGTAGTAAAAATAGTGTATTATAAATACAATTATTATATACTTACAGTTTTCAAATTTTTTTGATCAAATTATTCCCCTTCGTGTATTTAAACATGTAGGTATATATACGAAGAATCCCTCGCAATAAGCAAAAAACCATTTTAAAATCTCAGTTTCATCAAAGTGTCGCCAGAAAAACCATATGGGTATAAACTCCGAGCTAATTGGAAGCTAATAAGGGAGACGCGCGCGTGCATTGTGCGCATCATGAAATATTCACGATACCTCGATTACATCGATTTTATCGCGCTGCTCGATCAAAATTATACACCTATACATGGATGTACACATGAACAGCTACCGAATTCACGCTCACCTATTCATGTACGATCATGTAAATTTTATGCGAATATATATGGGCTATTTCACGTCAAGTGGTACGATGAAAAATGGAAATTTTTCAATTTTTTAGAGAAATTATTATTTCAAAGCCATTTATCTCAAAATCTATTGATTTTTTGAAAATACATTATAAACAACTTTTGTTCAAAATAATCTTTAGAACTTATCTACTTGGGTTACAATTCTTAATTTTAAAATCTCGAAGAGATAGAACGCCCGGAAATATTGATTATCAAAAAAGGCGACCACGCCACAATCGATTTTGATCTAACACCGCTCAAAAGATCACATTTTTTGAGAGCTTTCGAATGGCGGCGGTTAGATTATTGGCCAAGACCTCTGGTGTAAGTTATGCCCTAAAATACATGAAAATTAGTGATTTTATGAGGTTTATGGCGTATAACTTACACCAGCAGTCTTGGCCAATAATCTAACCACAGCCATTCGAAAGCTCTCAAAAAATGTGATTTTTGAGCGGTGTTAGATCAAAATCGATTGTGGCGTGGTCGCCTTTTTTGATATTCAATATTTCCGAGTGCTCTATCTCTTCGAGATTTCAAATTAAGAATTGTAACCCAAGTAGATAAGTTCTAAAGATTATTTTGAACAAAAGTTGTTATAATGTATTTCAAAAAAATCAATAGATTTTGAGATAAATGGCTTTAAAAATAGTAATTTCTCAACCGACACGTTGGCGGAGTGACGGAAGCGCACCTCGGCCGGTCATGAAAGTTAAGCAGCACCCGAGCGCGGTTGGCACTTGGATGGGTGACCGTTCTCGGGCTTAGCTTAAATGATCGGTTAGGTGTTTTTTCACATTCCACAACGTGAGCGGGAGGTGTGAGGCATTCGGTTTCGGTGTTATAGTCTACGCAATGTGACCTTGCCACCCAAACAGAATTGTTCTCGAATACACCGCCCTTCTCGGAGGAGGTTTTCCTAAATGGCATTTATCCCAACGGGTTTGGCCACAGGTTTTCCCTCTCTCCACGGGGCAATAACCCGGCGAATGCGAGAAGGTGGGGTAAAGAGGGGTAAACATTGGAAATGGAACTGAAATGGAATAAAGGTGTAGGGGATACGTAAAAACCTGTAAAAAGGTGTACGTGGAAACTACCAAAATTTTAATTTATAAAAAATTTAGTAATTTCTCTAAAAAATTGAAAAATTTCCATTTTTCATGTGGAATAACTCTTAGGCAAATTATTTTAACACCTAAAAATTTTTTCTATGTTGGAAGATATTTCCAGTCTGTTCACAAAATTTGGAGTGATTTAAAATTTTCATCGTACCACTTGACGTGAATAGCCCATATATATGTACTTTATCAAAAAATATATATGGTATTATATATACATTAAATTATATTATTCATTTTAGTGATTCTTGCGTCTATGATGTGTATGTAGGATAAATATTTGGAAATTCGAATCGCGTATAGTATAAAGATTATATTTAATTATATTTATAATTACAAAAATATGGTTAACAACCCATAAGACTACTTTGTAAGTAAACAAAATTTTAATAAAAATTACTTTTTTTCTCAAAAACTAGTAAAAATTACGAGATTCACTGTAGCTGTTACCACGAAATTTTCACTACAAACTGATATGTAATATTATTGCCAAAAAAAATCTCTTGGTGTATAGTGGTGTAGGAAGAACCATGGTGCTAAAAAAATATTACCGAACAACACCATAGCGAATTCAAATTAATAAATTTGCAAAAGTGCAATTGCGATTTATTCCATTTTTACACAATCAATTTCTAAAAGGTATATAAACCTTTTGAGTAAATGTATACACTGCGAGTGTAGTAAAAATTATGTAGTATACATATAATTATTATACACTTACAGTTTTCAAATTTTTTTTAATAAATATATAGGTCAACGAGATTTTTGTGATACGCTATATGGAGGATCATTTTTTTACCAATACACAAAAAACTATTTTAAAATCTCAGTTTCATCAAAGTGTCGCCGGAAAAACCATATGGGTATAAACTCCGAGCTAATTGGAAGCTAATAAGGGAGACGCGCGCGTGCATTGTGCGCATCATGAAATATTCACGATACCTCGATTACATCGATTTTATCGCGCAGCTCGATCAAAAATATACACCTATACATGAATGTACACATGAACAGCTACCGAATTCACGCACACCTATTCATGTACGATCATGTAAATTTTATGCGAATATATATATATATGTACTTTATCAAAAAATATATATGTTATTATATACACATTAAATTATACTATTCATTTTAGTAATTCTTGCGTATATGATGTGTATGTAGGATAAATATTTGAAATTCGAATCGCGTATATTATAATATATTAATAATCATTTACTTTCGATTAGTCATTTTAAAAATCGTTGTCGAGATCTAGCATCATAAATAAAGTCGATAATTTTAACGCTGTTAAAAAGCTTTGAATGGGATCAAACGTTATTATTAATTTAATAATTCATATACTCGAAACTTGGTATATACACAGTATACATGATTTCTAAAGAGATCGGAGATAAGCGATCTATTGGTCTCAACTCAATTCAACATAAGTTAATATATAAATTACCATGTTTATATATACTACACCTACATACACACGCGTCATCAACAACTTTCGAAAATTACATTATTTCTTTTTTTTAATCGTATTAAACTACAAAATATCTTTGTTGAAATTTCTAAATTATCCTTGATTAAAAAAAAGAAAAAAGTACAGATAAATAAATGTATGTATATACGCGAGCACTCACATAATCCCATCAATGAAATTATAAACCGATGAGATCGAATGTTTTCAGGAACGCCTGAGACCACCTACGTACAATGCCGAGGACTACGCGATCGCGTTGCGTCGTTGGGGGAGACGAGCTTTAGGTGGACAACCGGACAACGGTCAAGGTACTTTACCATCGAGTTGCACAAGCTCAAGTTCTGGATATGCATCCGGCAATCCCGGTGAGATGACCCTTAGGCAATTTACATCCGTCAGTGAACTCCTTAACAAATTGAGGGCTGATCTTAGGCTCGCTTTTCCGAGGTTAGTTTATTTTATTGATATCTATACACTAATTTTTATTTATAATTTTATTTCGTTCACTTAACAGCTTACAAATCACCTCTGATAACAGAAACTCTATTTAATTTTTTTTTTAAACGGATAGTGTACTTTATCCATAAAATGTTCTGTGTTGAAGAGTATACATTTTTTTTCAAATTTTTTTTAATAAATATATAGGTCAACGAGATTTTTGTGATACGCTATATGGAGGATCATTTTTTTACCAATACATTACCAACTAATAATGATTAATTTTCCATATAATTAAAAAATTAATTATTTCGTATAAGTTGCACTATAACGGTATATTCTATATTAGCTTTCTATGCAATATCTGGGATTTTGTTCAATTTTCAAATTCTGGGATTTTGTTCAAATTGCAAGTGTAAGTTTCTGCAGTTGTTGCTTACCTCTTCTTATCATTATACATTTTATACAAAGTTATACAGTTCTGAAAAATTAAATTTGAACGTAATTACAAAAAGTTTTGTTACTTCCTAACCCTACTCTGTATATAAAAAACACCCATTGTAAAATTGTATCCACGATTTTAACGTAAACAATTCAAAATTTATAATAAATATTACTATTCAAGGGGTACAACCATAACGTTTATTACTTCGTAAATTAAGTGCTTTCGTCGCGAAATGATTTCTAACGGGTTAAAAACTAAAATACTTTCTTCACCATTTTGGGAAATCGGGGTGAGAGGGGGCAAAAATGTAACTAATTAAGCGGTATTCTTATAGCCATTAAAAAAATCGCATAAATTGACTGATCCCTTTTTTAGTAAGCGATTAAACGGCTATAAAATATTTATTACATCTATACCGCATGAGCAGTGAAAAAATTTGTGAAATCGTTATAGCAATTTATTCAAATGTGTCTATGTTAAACTCATTAATATTTGCATTTTGTACAGGTTTCTATAGATTTACCACAATTTATATTGAAAAAAATTTGCAATATTTTTTTTGCTCTTAAATATTTATAAATTAATAACAAAAATTAAAGTCAAATACATATAAGTCCTTCTGGTATAGAAAATCTTTACAAAATTACATTATTGTGCATTATTATTATTATACATATTATATAAATACATATATTTAAGGTATATAATTTTATCGACTGGATCGCTGCATACATCCAATACTATAATTAATAATTCCAGAAAATATAAATATCAAATCTTTAAATTACACCTCGAAATTTATAACGTATATATAAAAATGTAACGTTGACATTATCGACACAATGTATATACATTTTTCAATATAGAAAAACGATTTACAAAACATAAGAAACGATCTCTAGATTACATGTTCAACAATTGTGTAACGATTTCGTTCGATTATTTTGGTAAAGTGAATAAAATATAATGCAAAACAAACGTTAGATATACACCCGAATAACTTTTTAATTTCCAAAAAGATCTTTATTACGCAGTTGATACGTCTATACATTATATAAAGAAAACGACTATTGTCACACCGAGAAACGTTGACATCTTTTTTTTTTGTCGATTCTGCTTTCTCCAGATAAAAAGAACCGGAGTCATTTAAGTAGGACAAGCGCATCTCCGGATATATATAAAAGTAAGCCGTTATCGAATGTGTACACACACATATACACACGGACGTTACGCATAATTTTGAATTAGCCTATCACTGATTTCTCGGGTTAACGAACTTTCAGGTAAAACGTAACGGTCGTTGCTGTTACAATTCTTCCTTCCTCCTTTATATTTTTGTGTTGTGTAGAGATAAGGAACCCGGTGATAAATATTTTATATAATCAAAGTGTTCAAGGAGAAAAAATTTCTTAAAAGAGAGACATACTTGGCAAATGACAAAAATTACTATTAATTTTAGGAACCACTTACGAGACTTATAGTAAATGTTAATAGTATGTAGTAAATTTTCCTATAAAAAATAGTAATTTTTATTATTTGTCAACGATCTGTCTGTTCATTACTGAACAACATTGTCATTTTTACTAGACATTTTTTTCTCCGTGTAAAAGATCTTCTTACAAGCGGTATGAACGTGCGTTGAGAAAAACGGATTGAAAAAGTGAAACGTTTATTTAAAGTTAATATGCAAAGTTTCGGTTTAGGTATAAAGTTGATGTTAAGAGGTGCGTACAACGAGAGTTTTTCGAACTTGGAACGTTATTAGTTAAATATTTGTATAATAAGTTGGGACAACTGCAATATCAACGTCTCGAATGACCTGCAAAATTTTTTTTGGTTAAGTGTGCGTAAAGCGCGATTCGTTTTTTTTTTAAATCGCATTTACATACCCGGTACTAAAAGATATCATTCATTGCAAAACACGATCAACACTTTCGCATTGTGAAAAGTATTATTTTTGAACGCGTAATAATTGGATTAATTAACAAAAATATTAAAGAAATATTTCTGTACCTGATGCGATGCACTTGACACTAATTTTGACACATTTATCTGCATAACATTCGGTAAAATAATTCTGTTTCTTTTTGAAAATTTCCAAAAATGTTTATGTTAATTTTACTAAAAATATGCCACTAATTCTATTCCTACTAACTATTATAATACCGAAGGGCTACGCACTCCGAAAATATTTCCAAAGATTTCCATACTTCAGAAGTCTCTAAACATCTTCAGAAATCTTTGAAAGTCTTTGAAAAATCATCACATTTCTTTCTTTTTTTTTTGACTTTTTGAAGTGCATAGCCCCTCTTATAATACTTATATTCACAACAAACATAACCTGTTTACTGCGAATACTGTGATTGACAAAATATAAAAATACTTACTAAGGTAAAGTACCCAATACTTGGACAGATTTTACGAACTTTTTCTTTTAGAGGTTATATTTTAATATTATTAACGAACAATGTCAAAATTTTTGTATGGAAATTAACTAATTTTTACAAAAACAAATAGATTCACGATTAAAATAGTATAGATAGTAATGTTTAAAAAGTTACGTACAAAATCGTAGTAGTTGGACACAATTTTTTTGTGCGGAGTAGTACTTGGATGCTGATTGACCCAATACTTGGACGTTTAAATAAATCCTCCTCAGTTCAACTCGTGTCCAACTACTACCTTATGGGGATTAGAAAAGCACCTAAACTTGGACAGTCTTAAAGACAAAACATAACCTCGAAAACTTTTATTGCGTATTACAATAAATTAAAGTCTCGAAGTAACATAATTTTGATATAATTAGATGGCTTTAATTATAATTAATAAATAGATATTCCCGTTATATTTGCAGTCGTCTGTAGGTATTAGTAGTTACTAACCGTTGTCCAAGTTTCGGTCCAATTTTTCGTTTTGTCCAAATATTGGGTACTTTACTTTAGCCCCTGTTTTAATTAGTAATTTTTAAACAGACAACTCGCGAGGGTCTTTCTAACTACGAGGGACTCGCTACGAAATTTACACTTCCGAGTTTCTCGCTTGATTCGACTTAATTTACTTTAACAATAAAATAATGTCTTAATCAATAAAAATTTCCAAGTTATGAAGAAAACTCCCGTCGAACATTTTAACATAAAATTTTATCCAAACGTGAACCTTCGTTGTAAAATATATTTTTCCTTACTTACGCGTACGATGTACTCACCGATAAATCATCGGAACTTTCTTCAAAAAAAGAAAATGCACGGTACTTTAAACACACTGTATTGACGTTAAAGAATAATATTTTTCATTCTCACCGCGCACAATGCAAATTACATTAACTTTCGTAGAATAATAATTTTCTAACGACAAAAGACTCGTTTTTCCACGCGACGTATACGCGCACATATCGTAAATAGCTCTTACATTCGCGCGAAGCTCCATTTACATTTCATAGTTATGCATTAACAACTGTATATATATGCGGAAACGCGCGACGTTCGAAATTTCTTTCGTCGTACGTATATAATATTATATTAAACCTGTGACGTGCACAACCTCAAACTTTCTTGTGGAACTGTAATAACTATATATATATATATATATATTTAGAATAAATCGAATAATTAATAAATAGATATTCCCGTTATATTTGCAGTCGTCTGTAGGTATTAGTAGTTACTAACCGTTGTCCAAGTTTCGGTCCAATTTTTCGTTTTGTCCAAATATTGGGTACTTTACTTTAGCCCCTGTTTTAATTAGTAATTTTTAAACAGACAACTCGCGAGTATCTTTCTAACTACGAGGGACTCGCTACGAAATTTTCACTTCTGAGTTTCTCGCTTGATTCGACTTTATTTACTTTAACAATAAAATAATGTCTTAATCAATAAAAATTTCCAAGTTATGAAGAAAACTCCCGTCGAACATTTTAACATAAAATTTTATCCAAACGTGAACCTTCGTTGTAAAATATATTTTTCCTTACTTACGCGTACGATGTACTCACCGATAAATCATCGGAACTTTCTTCAAAAAAAGAAAATGCACGGTACTTTAAACACACTGTATTGACGTTAAAGAATAATATTTTTCATTCTCACCGCGCACAATGCAAATTACATTAACTTTCGTAGAATAATAATTTTCTAACGACAAAAGACTCGTTTTTCCACGCGACGTATACGCGCACATATCGTAAATAGCTCTTACATTCGCGCGAAGCTCCATTTACATTTCATAGTTATGCATTAACAACTGTATATATATGCGGAAACGCGCGACGTTCGAAATTTCTTTCGTCGTACGTATATAATATTATATTAAACCTGTGACGTGCACAACCTCAAACTTTCTTGTGGAACTGTAATAACTATATATATATATATATATATATTTAGAATAAATCGAATAATTAATAAATCAAACCGAGAATTTGATAAATTAGATCAAATCTTTAATTTAATAATTACAATCCAAGTCGTATGTATCTTGAAAATGTAATTATATACACATCTCGGGATATGTAACGTACGAAATAATCACCTCCCTTATTAATCTTGATTATTTTTACAAAAAAAAGAAAGAAATAATAATTAATGAACGTTGTAGTGCTCGTCTTACACGCGCGCTAAAATAAACTGATGGTTGTCAAAATCTAGGACGCGTGTAACTGGGGATTATATCTCGTAAATTATAAGTGTCATTTAAATATGTAAACAAAAAAAAATGAAGTAAACGAATTTACGTATATATATGTATATATATATAAACGTGTGGCATATAAATCTTGACACTTCGACATCATTTCCTAGTTTCCGTTAAAAAGATATACTCAATTTATAGGAGTAATTACTAGTCTCATCCTTTCTTCCTATTTTCTTTTTGTTCGTTCTTATTATTCGACGCGCTTATATTCATGCTAAATATGTTAATTATAATATTTAAATCTCGACTGCGTTAAGTAGATTACGATCGTGTTTTTACATGTGTATAACGTCATTGAATTTTCCGGGGATATGTTTATCTTAAGGTATATCACGTTAACGAAAAACACAAAAGTGACTTTTTTTTAAAGTAAATTTAAACCCTTTGACGAACAAAGTATATTTTTTAAGCATCTGTCCTATACATACAAGAGTAACTGTGTATAAAGGATATAAATGTAGATTAATGAATTTATCTAATCTAATTTGATGTTTAATTTTAAATAGAAAATACACATTTTGTTAATTGATTTAAATCACAATGTATATATTCTGAAATATTATAGTCTTGAAGTACGAAGGTTTTTATGGCTTCACCAAAGACTCGCTGATTACGAATTTCGAGAATGATATAACTCGGAAAATCCATAGAACAACTATTATAACCGATTTTTCGGAAAATCTTCGTTTATTCATAATTAAAAAAAGTACCTTCCCGTACTTCATCAAAATTTACAATAAAGATATATTTATAGTTGTTTTCCGTATAGTTTTTAGCAAAAATATCAATTTTCCGATTTTTATGGCTAAATCGATTTTTTCAATCCTCGGAAAAATCGATAAATTCATTTATCATTTATACATATACATAACCATACCAAGTGATGAAATCATAAAATAGCTTTAGTATAGAGATTGTAGATGATTTTATGGAAAGTATTTTAGTTAAAAACTAGCCATTTGACCAAAAGATTTGGTTAATAAATAAGTCATTAATTATTTCCCAAATCATTCAACTAACTTCAAAATCCTTATTTTCTAGCATTGAACAATAACTTTATAAGGGTTTTTGAAGTTACTAATTACGAATCCGGCATCAGGATTTCAAAATTATCAAATTATAGATTTACACCATTTACCATTATTGGATTTGCAATGAGAAATGTTCAAATATTGGATTCTGTACTGATAGTTTATAATTTAGCCATAATCTTATATGAGTTTTGTAAATTTTGTCGGCCGTATTACACTTCGAAACTCGTCTTCAAAATAAACTTTTTTTAAAAAAAATCACAATTTATTTCATATATTTATTTATTTATTAATGAATTATCATTAACTTCGCTAACAAAATGTGATAGAGGATCATACTCTCTGAATTCGTTAGAATGAAAAAGAAACCATTAAAAGCGTCCACCAAAACTGAATCGCTATAATATATTATTCAGTAAAATATAAAAATTTCAATATAATTAACAAATATATGTTTTAATCGATAAAGAAAATTGAGGAAACTATTCACAATCGATTTAGAATTAGAATGATTCGATTTCGATTCTATACGGATTCCCTCATCAGTTTTGTCTTATTTAACTTGACAATTATTTAAAATAAAAAATGAATAATTATTAAAATATATCGATGAAATTAAATTATTCTGCCATACGCAATAGACTATCGTTCAAAGGTTTAAAGGAATAAAATATATAATGTTAAATTATTTTCTCTGTTGACGAATATATTTATGTGGTAACTCACAGTTTCGTGCAAGAGTTCGCATCACCACCGGCCGAAGGGATCTCCTTACTGCTAGAAACGTTACGGGGCGTACAATTATCCCAAACATCACCACCATCCGGTCAAACTGGACCAAGAAGGCCACGCGGTCGACGCGCTGCTCTAGACGAATTAGGATGCGTCGAATGCTTAGCTGCCTGTGCCGAAAGATGTCCGGAAGCTACTCGAGCTTTGGCTCAAGCTCAGCCTGGCTTACTTGCTCTTGCCGCTTGTTTAACCAGTAGCCTCAATAGATCCCGAGTTCTTGCTCTTCAGGTCAGTACCTATATATAATCCTTATTCATTTTAAAAGATATGCCCGCGATCATGCTGATAAAAAATTAATTATTTTCTTTTCGAAAAAAATGCATTAATTTTTGTTCAAACGAGAAGAAAACAATTACTGTATTTCGACGTGATCTATCATTTATTTAAGTGTCAGTGAATTTTATTGTTTCAAAGTATGTTTTATAACGTACAAAGCTGTAAAATGTAATTACTCTAAAAAATTAATTCAAATTTTACATAATGACAAATTATATTAGGATTTGTCTAGTTTTAGCAATAAGTCATTTTTTTTATCATAATTATAGAAATCTAAACAAACTTTAAACCGCGGGAATTTTGAATTTTTTTTATTGCCTTACTTAAAAAAAGAAGCATTAGTAAATATTAATATGTTGTTGAGTAATCAAGTCAACAATTTAAAATTAGTAATTAAAAATTTCTAGGTTTTTATTATAAGAACAATTTACTTAAAATTCACTAACATTTATTATACATGTGTGTACCTTAAATTATCTCAAAAATTGTAATAAATTTTACTATCTAACCTTATCATTTTTAAAACATTTGTCAACTGAGTATATCCCTCGATTAGTCAATAACAATGCCACTTTTACTAGAACCTTTAACTTTTTTATTCTTAAATTATTGTTCTTACAAATATCTATATCACAATTACATTATTATTATTATATTAAAAATTGTTATATTCATTGAAAATTTATAATTTTTTCCTATTATAATTTCTGGTTTCTGCACCAGTCTGTCGTTTCATTACCAATAAATACCATATATGCGATGATCATTTTTAATATGATCTTATTCTCCATGTACGTTACTACTTTGTTGATCCTTTTTTGTTGTTTCGGTCGTTAATTTAAACGTTAATGAAATGTTATCCAATTTAAGAATAAAGATATATTTATAGTTGTTTTCCGTATAGTTTTAGCAAAAATATCAATTTTCCGATTTTTATAAATCGATTTTTTAATCCTCGGAAAATCGATAAATTCATTTATCATTTATACATACATAACCATACCAAGTGATGAAATCATAAAATAGCAGTATAGAGATTGAAGATTTTATGGAAAGTATTTTAGTTAAAAACTAGCCATTTGACCAAAAGATTTGGTGAATAAATAAATAAGTCATAATTATTTCCCAAATTTCAACTAACTCAAAATCCTTATTTTCTAGCATTGAACAATAACTTTATAAGGGTTTTTGAAGTTACTAATTACGAATCCGGCATCAGGATTTCAAAATTATCAAATTATAGATTTACACATTTACCATTATTGGATTTGCAATGAGAAATGTTCAAATATTGGATTCTGTACTGAGTTTATAATTTAGCCATAATCTTATATGAGTTTTGTAAATTTTGTCGGCCGTATTACACTTCGAAACTCGTCTTCAAAATAAACTTTTTTTAAAAAAAATCACAATTTATTTCATATATTATTTATTTATTAATGAATTATCATTAACTTCGCTAACAAAATGTGATAGAGGATCATACTCTCTGAATTCGTTAGAATGAAAAAGAAACCATTAAAAGCGTCCACCAAAACTGAATCGCTATAATATATTATTCAGTAAAAATAAAAAATTTCAATATTACAAAATTACGGCGGATTTAGGATGTGAAAATTCTGTCTGTCGAAATATTCGTATATCAGTTACGTTAAACACTTTTATATTACTGTAAACATTATCGAAAGTCAACGAATTTTTAAAAATGTGCCCGCTACATATTGGATCTGTCATTTAAAACTGTTTTATTAATTTGAAAATAATAAAATTGTTGCTTTTTCAAATGTATATAATGTATATAAATTTGTCATATGACACGTAATGCTTGCGCAGGAAATTTTATTTTTGATAATCGTAATTTGAGTTGTTGTTATACCTATATATAGAGAAAAAATAAAAAATTTCAATATTACAAAATTACGGCGGATTTACGAATTGTGTGAAAATTCTGTTTGTCGAAATATTCGTAATCAGTTACCTTAAACACTTTTATATTACTGTAAACATTATGGAAAGTCAACGAATTTTTAAAAATGTGCCCGCTACATTGGATCTGTCATTTAAAACTGTTTTATTAACAAATTTGCAACATAATTTTTTTTAATAAATTATGACACTGCGTGATTTATAATTATTCTATCTCTGGAATCACCTCATCGAATAGAATTGTTACAATTTTTGCACGTCATAGCTATAATAATTATAATTAAATATTTATTTACGGAGTAAGATTCGGCAAATAGAAACGGAAAAATCAAACTTCAACAGTTACAATAAAACTGGTTTTAATTTACTCAAGTGGAACATAATTATATATAAAAACATTTAAATGTTTATTTGAAGAATTATGTATCCTTTTCCCCGTAATTTTTTATTGCAAATTGTTAAATTCCGTTTTATGTAAATCAATTATAGATTAAGCGGACATTTGATGAAGGAACAATGAAAATTTATGAAATGTAATAACATGTTAATGTTTTCTTTATGTATAAAGACTCGCTCCTTTCAGAATCCGAAAACTGATTATTAAACTTGCCACAGAAAATTGAATATTACCGTCCAAAACCGACGAAAATTTTGAAGCGAATGTCAAATTTTTACGTACTGCTTTCTTAATTGACATTGGAAACAAACTAATGCCCGATAGGAACTTAATGGATTAAGTATGTTAAAATTGATGTTTCATTGTCACTGTTAAAATTTGAGCTAATTCAATAGTTTATCAACCACTTTGGTTTCTTAGCATATGCTGCCGTAAGTAAGGCATCATCCTTATAAGAATCTCGCTACCTACCGATTGCTACAATTAATAGACAAAATTTGCGTTACAGGCAAAATAAATTCAAAAAAAGTTTGAGTGAAAAACGATAATAGAATTCATTTAAAAAATTAACAAATATTTAAAGTAATTGTATATATATGGGGTATTCCACGTGAAGTGGTCCGATCAAAATTTTAAAATGCACCAAATTTTGGGTACACTTTGCAAATGTTTTTCAGAATACAGAAAAAAATTTTTAGGTACTGGAATCTATTTGCTCAAAAGTTATTCTAACCTCAAAAAGTGAATTTTTCCATATTTTTTCAACACGAGCTGGGTTTACCGGTATATAACTCAAAATCTATCAACTTTTGCTATATAACATTATATGTAACATTCGTTGCTAATTATATCTAGAATTTATTCTTCTGGGTTAGAATTTCTAATCTCAAGGTCAATGTTACATAAACTACATATCAATATTCAACTTGAAAAAAGTGCAAGTGCGCCACCTTTGATTTTTTATCCAAAAGTCTAAAAGAAAGCTTGGAGCAATACCTTTCAAATGGTCTGTAGCATTTTTATGGCCTCCAATTCTGTAAAAAGTTATGACAATTTAAAGAAAGACAAAAAATTCACAAAAATTAACATGGTACTTCCCATTTAAATTTTTAAAAAAATTTCGTGTTTCTTTAAATTGTCATAACTTTTTACAGAATTGGAGGCCATAAAAATGCTACAGACCATTTGAAAGGTATTGCTCCAAGCTTTCTTTTAGACTTTTGGATAAAAAAATCAAAGGTGGCGCACTTGCACTTTTTTCAAGTTGAATATTGATATGTAGTTTATGTAACATTGACCTTGAGATTAGAAATTCTAACCCAGAAGAATAAATTCTAGATATAATTAGCAACGAATGTTACATATAATGTTATATAGCAAAAGTTGATAGATTTTGAGTTATATACCGGTAAACCCAGCTCGTGTTGAAAAAAATATGGAAAAATTCACTTTTTGAGGTTAGAATAACTTTTGAGCAAATAGATTCCAGTACCTAAAAATTTTTTTCTGTATTCTGAAAAACATTTGCAAAGTGTACCCAAAATTTGGTGCATTTTAAAATTTTGATCGGACCACTTCACGTGGAATACCCCATATATATAATATGTTACTAATTATTTATAACAAATTGTTTCCTCCGAGGCATCTTATCTTAAGAAAAAAAATATTCCGAAACAAACTTTTTATAACGAAAAGATGTGTGTGACAAAAGCTAACTAATTCAATGAATACGTCAATCTCAAAACAGACCCGCGAGCAACCTGAAAGAAAAGAAAAACTAAATATTACGGTTTATACTCAAAGAAGAAAAATGGGAAACGTAAACATAAGAGAGCGACAACAGAATTAAGTATACATATAGATATATATATATACAACCGAGCGATCGATCGGTTTGTATCGATCCCCTCTCGCGAGTGAATCATCGATCGCTCAGAGAGCGCGCGCGCACGCACATACACACTCACACACTGTCCCCCACTATATTTGACAAATCATCCGCGGGAATTCCCAGATTCTTGATCTTGTCCAGTCGACAACCAGCCAACATAAGATTCGGCAATAGAAATCGAAACTTCCAAACTCAAGTTACAATAAACTGGTTTTAATTTTACTCAAGTGGACCTAATTATATATAAAACATTTTAAATGTTATTTGGAGAATTATGTATCCTTTTCCCCGTAATTTTTTATTGCAAAATTGTTAAATACCGTTTATGTAAATCAATTATAGATTAAGCGGACATTTGATGAAGGACACAATGAAAATTTATGAAATGTAATAACATGTTAATGTTTTCTTTATGTATAAAGACCGCTCCTTTCAGAATCCGAAAACTGATTATTAAACTTGCACAGAAAATTGAATATTACCGTCCAAAATCGACCGAAAATTTTGAAGCGAATGTCAAATTTTCACGTACTGCTTCTTAATTGACATTGGAAACAAACTAATGCCCGATAGGAACTTAATGGATTAAGTATGTTAAAATTGATGTTTCATTGCACTGTTAAAATTTGAGCTAATTCAATAGTTTATCAACCCCTTGGTTTCTTAGCATATGCTGCCGTAAGTAAGGCATCATCCTTATAAGAATCTCGCTACCTACCGATTGCTACAATTAATAGACAAAATTTGCGTTACAGGCAAAATAAATTCAAAAAAGTTTGAGTGAAAAACGATAATAGAATTCATTTAAAAAATTAACAAATATTTAAAGTAATTGTATATATATGGGGTATTCCACGTGAAGTGGTCCGATCAAAATTTTAAAATGCACCAAATTTTGGGTACACTTTGCAAATGTTTTTCAGAATACAGAAAAAAATTTTTAGGTACTGGAATCTATTTGCTCAAAAGTTATTCTAACCTCAAAAAGTGAATTTTTCCATATTTTTTCAACACGAGCTGGGTTTACCGGTATATAACTCAAAATCTATCAACTTTTGCTATATAACATTATATGTAACATTCGTTGCTAATTATATCTAGAATTTATTCTTCTGGGTTAGAATTTCTAATCTCAAGGTCAATGTTACATAAACTACATATCAATATTCAACTTGAAAAAAGTGCAAGTGCGCCACCTTTGATTTTTTTTATCCAAAAGTCTAAAAGAAAGCTTGGAGCAATACCTTTCAAATGGTCTGTAGCATTTTTATGGCCTCCAATTCTGTAAAAAGTTATGACAATTTAAAGAAAGACAAAAAATTCACAAAAATTAACATGGTACTTCCCATTTAAATTTTTAAAAAAAATTTCGTGTTTCTTTAAATTGTCATAACTTTTTACAGAATTGGAGGCCATAAAAATGCTACAGACCATTTGAAAGGTATTGCTCCAAGCTTTCTTTTAGACTTTTGGATAAAAAAATCAAAGGTGGCGCACTTGCACTTTTTTCAAGTTGAATATTGATATGTAGTTTATGTAACATTGACCTTGAGATTAGAAATTCTAACCCAGAAGAATAAATTCTAGATATAATTAGCAACGAATGTTACATATAATGTTATATAGCAAAAGTTGATAGATTTTGAGTTATATACCGGTAAACCCAGCTCGTGTTGAAAAAAATATGGAAAAATTCACTTTTTGAGGTTAGAATAACTTTTGAGCAAATAGATTCCAGTACCTAAAAATTTTTTTCTGTATTCTGAAAAACATTTGCAAAGTGTACCCAAAATTTGGTGCATTTTAAAATTTTGATCGGACCACTTCACGTGGAATACCCCATATATATAATATGTTACTAATTATTTATAACAAATTGTTTCCTCCGAGGCATCTTATCTTAAGAAAAAAAATATTCCGAAACAAACTTTTTATAACGAAAAGATGTGTGTGACAAAAGCTAACTAATCCAATGAATACGTCAATCTCAAAACAGACCCGCGAGCAACCTGAAAGAAAAGAAAAACTAAATATTACGGTTTATACTCAAAGAAGAAAAATGGGAAACGTAAACATAAGAGAGCGACAACAGAATTAAGTATACATATAGATATATATATATACAACCGAGCGATCGATCGGTTTGTATCGATCCCCTCTCGCGAGTGAATCATCGATCGCTCAGAGAGCGCGCGCGCACGCACATACACACTCACACACTGTCCCCCACTATATTTGACAAATCATCCGCGGGAATTCCCAGATTCTTGATCTTGTCCAGTCGACAACCAGCCAACATGAGACTCGCGCTTCTCGTCCTTGCGGTCCTCGCTGTTCACGCAGGCAAGTATTTTAATATATTATAATATATCACTTTATCGATATATTTTTTTTTTCTTTTCCTCCTTCTGATTATATCGAGAACCTGTATATCGTATCTTTCGAGAGAAAGAGAGAGAGAGAGAGAAAGGAAAGGATTTTTTAATTTATTTTAATTTTCTTAGATAAAGACAGCGAGCACTTGCCAACCGTATGCGGTAGATTCTTGGATTTTAAATACTTCATCGGCAAGGAAACCGAGTTTGACGATTTTCCTTGGGTCGTACTCCTCGAGTACGATACACGTAAGTATATTTATCGATAACGTTTGTAATTTTCAGATACATTTTTAAGGTTAGGTTCGCACACTATTTCATCGTTCGCATACCTCTTTTTTTATTGTTGTTTATCGCATATCGAATTGTTTGATGAATTCTCGGTTAATACGAAATATTACGTGTATATACATGTATATATATATATATACGTAATAATCATACGTGCAATAAAACGTATATATACTTAAATATGTATAGAAGACTATGCTCGCAAGCGAATGAAATAACTTAAGTGTAGTAATTTTTTTTTGTTTCCTTTGCAAATTACTTTTACGCGCTATTCATTTTCTTTTATGTATATTCCTCTCATTCGTTCACTTTTGTTCGAGCCTTTTGTCGAATTATCAACGAATATGTGTTATTTAATATATTTTCAATGCCGTTTACGATAACATGTGTTTTTTTTTTGGTTATCGAATCTGGTTAAACTCGTCTATTAATTGACAGGGAATGTGAATACCGCCCCCTTAATAATTGGTCAATACTGGAGTTTAATGAAAATCGATAAAAATGTGATGTACTACCTTCGAGTAAATAACGCGTATATATGTAATTGAGTTATTAACGATTCACTAATGTTTTCCTTGTCAATTGGAGTACAGTATATGTTTATTTTTCTCGGTTATGTATAGGTGTGTAATGCCCGGTCTTGCTGAAATTTTAATTAAAAGTATTGAAAGCAAATTTTTGTTTTTTATTAATCGGTAATTTATTACTTGAGAGAGTCAAAAGTTTTGTTAAATATATAGAAGACGTGACGGATTTTTATAGATGATTGTCAACTATAGCTGAATTGATTAATGAATTGAAGATGAAAATGTTATGTTTTTTTTTATTTTGGATAATAGTAAGTTAATTTTCGGTTAAATATCATACGTAGTTTTATTTTTGGTACGTAAGTGTGTACTTATATTTATTTATTTAAATTTTCAATTTAAAAAAAAATATTATTAATAGCTTGTATATAAATTAATTGTTTTTCCGATAATTGTGGCAAGCTTTGTGTATTTTTAAGTTGGTTTGGATAATAGTAAGTTAATTTTCGGTTAAATATCATACGTAGTTTTATTTTTGGTACGTAAGTGTGTACTTATATTTATTTATTTAAATTTTCAATTTAAAAAAAAAATATTATTAATAGCTTGTATATAAATTAATTGTTTTTCCGATAATTGTGGCAAGCTTTGTGTATTTTTAAGTTGGTTTAGTAGTGGAAACGAAATATATAAAAATTTGTTTTATCGTTATCATTTTTATACCTATGTCAATAAGTATATTATTTCCAAAAATACTTTGTAACATCTCGCGGTTTTATTAGAGGATTCACAATGTTTCATGAATTTCAACCGATTTAGAGAAAAAATAAGCTAAAAATAAACTAATTCGATAGTAATAGATTTGATAATTTTTTATCAAAATTTCGATGAAATTGAGCTAAAAATTAATTAATTGTTAGCTATTAAATTTAGATGATTTTTAGCATGTTATATCAGTTAATTTTCTACCAGGATATTTCGTATATACATAAGTAAAGTAATCACAATGTCATCGATTACATTGTGAAGTAATCTCTAATTCGCAAAACTGCACTGTTAATCTCACCGCAATTCCATGGAAGTAGTAAAATTAATAATAAACGACGTTTTAGTAATAAATTCGTGAATACGATGGCACTGTAATTGCAATTTTTATAACGATGATTGATACTCGATGATGACAATAATGTAACAAATGAAGTTTATAATAGTTAAGATTTACTCATTTTCATATGAAAACGCACTGAAAACACTGTGTTTTTCACGGAATCTTACGAAGTAATCAATTTTCATCCTACGTTAAATGTCTTTAATCTTTTTCGATCTAATTTGTTACTGATTTTAAAATATTAAATTTCTCTACATGCACTGAAAAAAATATATTTTTGATCTAAGCGGAATGTTCTTTTTGTAAAAAATGGGATAGTACAACACAAAAAGATGAATATTTTAAAATCAAACAGATTCTTCATGATTCTAAAGGAATCGCGTTGGACCAACCGGCTTTTCTTTTTGAGGCGTATTTAGAAAGAATTCCGATTGAATCAAAAATATATTTTTATAGTGTAGGAATAACGCGTATCAGCTCAAAAATATAAGCATTAAAAAATTTGTTGTTCCATTTACGTAGAAACAATAGTTTTATCCGGATTACACACGGCGACAGAGTTTAACCTTATTCGACTAGCATAACGTTGCCAAATCAAGTGCTTCCTATATACACCCATTTTCCTTGTAACGAAACTAAATTGAAATTGGTTAAAAATTTTAAAGGAGTGGCAAAGTTAACTTTAACTTTAAGTCCACTGCCCTACCTTATCAATTGAAATAAACAAATAATTAAATTATTATAATTAATAAAGTATTACAGTATTTGCAAATGTTAAGAGAAGACGCTTTATTTATTTACAAACGATTAACTTCTCTGCATAATTTCAGATTAAAAGACAATCGAAAAATGTTGATTAGGTTACGTGCGTTTCATATTTTTGATAAAGGATTGTGCTTGAATCGGTCGGTCGATTGTATTTTAGTTTGAAATTTTGCAGAGACGTACGTTAAGTAGTTTGTAAACGGTAAATAGTAAATTATAATTAAATTATTTGTTTCAGTCGGTTGATAATGAAGGGACGATAAAATTTAATTCTGACAATTCGTGAAAAATAATTATTAATATACAATTATTAATTTCCATCAACAGCTTGGGGTAAAATACCAGCATGCGGTGGCGTGATCCTCGCTTCACGTTACATCCTGACAGCGGGTCACTGCGTCGCGAATTTGGGTGGCAATTGGAACTTGACGAGCGTCCGAGTTGGGGAATACGACACGAGCACCTCTCTCGATTGCATCTCGGACGGCAACGAGGAAAACACAACGAGTTGCATGCCAGCGTCAACCTCGATTAAAATCGACAAAACGATCGTTCACGAGAAATACGAATGGGGTGTTCGTGGTCACGACATAGCATTGATCAAACTGGCCGAAGACATTGCCTTTACGGAATACGTGCAACCGATTTGCTTACCCAAAAGAGAAGCCGAGCCTCAAAAATTCCAGGTTGCCGGTTGGGGTAGATTGGCTGGAAGGAAAGGCAGCAATCTCAAATACAGGTCCATCGTAACTTTGGCTAATGGTACCGCGTGTAAGGAATGGTACAACCACGAAAAAGTGACAATAGCCGACGATCAATTTTGTGCCGGTGGAAAGAAAAAGGAAGAGGAATGCGTTGCTGACTCGGGTGGTCCACTCATGGGACTTGAGAAAATGGAGGATGGTAGTTACAAAATGGCTGTATTCGGATTGCTCACCATGGATTCGAGATTCTGCGATCTTAAAGGCTGGCCAGGTGTTTTCACCGATGTCCTTAGTTATCGGGATTGGATACTTCGGAACACCAAGTAGTCAACGACAGATTTTCCGAGTGGAGTCGGCCATATTCCGGGAATATCGATGTCGTTTCACATCGATTCGACATTCTCGTTAAATAATATGCCATAACATGTGATAGTTTGCGAACGAAAAAAAAAAACAAAAACGGAAAATTGTTCCAAATGTAGTACATTTACACGCAAAATCAAACAAAAAATTATATAGCTTAAATCGACGCATGAAAATTTTAATATATATACATATATAATATATATTTAATATAAATATATTTATTACACAGTAGATTGTTTTACAAGCTATCTAAATAATTTAAATGTTTCTTTGAATTTATACTACTTAATTTATTGACAAACATTTGTTTCAATGTTATACCAGTGTCGCGTAATTCAATGGAGATGATATAAATATATATATATATTTTTATTAATTTTTTTTCTTTCGATACTCTATGTGCATTGTCATTTACGTGATAAGCAATGTAATTTGTGATACGTTGTTATGTAACGCGAATGAGTTACGTTAATTAATGTATATTCTAACTAGCAATAAATACTTGAATCTCGACGAGATGTAAGATAACCAAAAACAAGCCTTCCTACTTTTTAAATTTATCTAAGCTTATCCTGGAGATTCTCCTTTGAACGTAACCAAAGATAATTTCACAGGAAAATGCAAGAAAACCCAGCGCGTGACCGATTATTATAATGAGAAATATTTTTTTGTTCAACGACGTTTTGTCGCGTTTCATCAAGTAATTGTTGTTGAAGTACTTGGTTATCCCGTGATGCAATTCTTCGTCGCCGAAAAAATTTTTGTAGATAAACGTAAAATTCCTCAAAGTGCTTTGATACCAAAACGAGACGAATCCAGATTCGGAGAATCTCCGTAAAATTTTGTTGAATTTATTGGCGTAAGGTGAGGTTTTCGTGAGTAACATGGCTGTCCAGCATGGTTGAACGATTGGTTCTTCGACGAACGTAATAATCCAACCGCGATCTTTGTCCGAAAAACTTCCTGACACTAATTTTCCCAGAACGCTGTCCACCTAATATATGAATATATACACGAGATAATAAGCGTTATACGGATTTACAGAAAATTATATGGAATAGAATTCGTTAACGGGATGTCGGACCCAAGTTACAGGGATCTACACCTTTCAATATAAAAATTATTTTTGAAATATTTAATTAAAAATCTGATCAAAATTCATATGGGTAGTTTGAAACAAAAGTGAGGGCATGGCGTTTAGCATTTTTTCAAAAATTTATTCTTTTGTTTATAAAAAAATATTAAAAATGACCATTTTCTGAGTCCGACATCCCCTTAAATAAAAATGATTGTTTCACCTCGCACCCGTTGACTTTTTTGTTATGATTGATCAGCATTTCGATACAATCGGCAATCATTTCGGCAGACTCGATCGTCGTTGATTGTTGCAGCACCGTTTGCAAAGCAGTGTGATTGTGAGACGATATCGATCTCTTGGTACTTCGCGTGATCGAAGGAATGATCCCGGCGTTAACCACATCTTGCAACGTGTTTAGCTCGGGATAAATATTCTGCCACAAGTAGAAATTGAGTAATTGTTCAAGTATCTTGACCGACAAGGTTGACGATATGATCGCTAAGCTTAGAAAGACGATTCTTTCGTGAAACTTTTTCGGATCGGTAGGTATCGAATTGCCCAGTAGTACTTTCGCTATATTGTAAATCGTCAGGATCTTCGTGTGCAAACGTAGAATTCGGACGACGGTGTAGAAAGCGAAAATTATCATCATCGTGATGAGCGAAATGATCATGAGATTCTGAGACAGCTGGAAACATTTTAACGGTTAATGGGAAATAAGTAATTTGGGCTCTATAAATTATTACAATTACTTAATAAATTATTTTTAATAATATAATTAATAAGGCAAATAAAAGTTTTAATAGAATTAACCAATAAGTGTTTTAATTTTTGGTCTGTGAATTAAATGCTTTTTATCTGCGTTTCGTGAATTTTAATTAAATTAACATTTAAAACAAGAAAGTAGAAATTATAGATTGTTAATGTTTGAAATGAGTTATAGCTATTTTATAAGTTATATAACTAGTCGTTTCAGTATCTATTGACAAATTTGTTGTGATTTAAGGTAACTGTAAAACATAGATTTTTGGCGAATGTATTTTCAACTAGTGCGTTCTTCATAAATACATCGCTGATTACCACCGAGTTAGCAGTAGAAAAAGCGTCGTTAAAATATAAAAAAAATTTAATTTATTTACAAATGGTCTATAGAAAGCAATGTATTAAAAATAATTAAAATAGAAACATGATACATTCGTTTAATACAACATTAATCAGTCGATGATTTTTAAAGCCAACGGAATCGTTGTACATTTTTTAGCTTACTACTCGCGAAAAGATGGAAACAATATTTAAATATAGCGAGGATATGTAATTCCATCAAATGTTAAAAATATAATGGTGTTAGATAAAAAAAATCTTTTTTTTATTTGAGTAGTCGAGTTTCTTCCAAAAGTTACAAAAATAAAATTACCTTTATCTTTGATTTTCCATACTGTCTGATGATGAGGTTACTAGAAAACGGATACAAAAATATGCTAGGTTCAAACGCCACGTCGTCCAGTGGTTTGGAGCCGATCATCCCATAGAAATTAACGACAAAGTCAATTTTTTCGGTTTCCAACGATCTGTCCATAAAATCACTGGTAATGTTGAATCGTTTAAGATTTGGATTATCCGAATAGACGATCTTCACCCCCGCGGTAAAATTCAAAGTTTCGGCTAAAGACCTCGTGATCGTGACGTCCAAACCTTGGGCCATACCCCAAACTTCGATACCTGGATAATTACGTTCAATCATAACCATTGGTATATCGTCGAACATCCCAGTTTCCAACAGATAACCGTGCATGTTTTTCAATCGATCGATGAACAAATGATGATTCAACTTTTCCAACAGTGTCTCTTTGTGATAGACACCGTTGAACGGATTGTATTGGTGGAAAATTATCGTTGAATTTGTAATGGTAGGTAAGAACGGTTGATTCGTTATCGATGACTCGATCATCTCGATAACAATGACGTTCAGAAATTTGTACTTCCAACTGATGGTGAAGAAATTACGGATTCTTAAACTGGTTTTCGCGTGGTTGACGACGAATATGCAGATAGGCCTGACGGTGTTCAAAGTGAACTTAATCAAATACATTACGTGATCGACGAGTATTTTATCAACGTTTTCCTCGTTATCGTTGTCGATGAAAAATATGTTCAACGATTTCCGTTGGGATCTCGTTCTCAACCATCGTTTCACAATTACCAAGCGCCGATTATCGTAACCCGATGATAATTCGCTTATGTTCAACGATAAAGTTGGAAATTCGTTGATTATTTTCTTCATAAACCGCTGGGACGAGGGTGACAATTTCTCGGACATCTCGCTGTGCAGCGTTACCAAACGTATTTTCGGAGTGTCTTTGATATGCTTGATCACGTAATTCATTAAGACGTTTTCATCACCGACTGCGTAACGAAACATCCCGGACGTTATAATCGTTACAATGATACATTTACCGATCATTCTTGTAAAAAAATTGCTTATCGAATGTACTTTATTGTCGTCGGATCGGCGTTATAGAAAGTCAAGCGTACGAAAAATTAAGGATCAATCGAAGACCAAGATTTTTATCTGACAAATTCGTGCGTAAACGTTAAACCCGACAGATAATTATACAGTCCAAGGGAAACTGACGCGTACGTAAATTAAGTCTTGGTACAAGATTTTTATCTATACACGGTGGATAAAATTATATGTACACAAAATATCAATTGCTTGTTGGATATATAAAATTATATCGCTCGTTCATTATTATTAATTAAATGTTTTTATTTTAATTGAATTAAACGATATTTATGGAATTACTTTATATTTATTTTAAATTAAATTAAAATAATAAAGAAATTATATTGTTTTACGCTGAAAAAGAAATGTAGTGAATTCAGTAAAATACTTTATCGAACATTCGAAAAATATTTAGTATTCATTAATAATCTTGCTGCTACACAAAGAAACAGTGTTACATTGTTTGTTCTCAAAAATTAAAAAAAAACTACTAAATCGATTATTTAAAGAATTTTGTAATTGAATTTCTTGATATACGTAGAGTGTTTTATACTATATAAATTATAACTTTTTAAATTAATTAATATAAAAAAAATGAAATACTATTTTGTAATTATTATCCCTTGGTCGTCCGATAAGTAACGATCGGTTTTCCCATATTCCCAATACAAAATTTGTGCGAAGAGAAGATTAGTATACAGATAATCTAAACCTTTCAACATAAGAATTATGTTAGAAATATTTAATTAAAAATCTGAAATAATTCATATGGGTAGTTTGAAACAAAAGTGAGGGCATGATGCTTTGATTTTTTTACGAAAAAATAAATTTGTTAATAATGATTGATAAACAATTTTCGGTCGGTATTATTTGTCTAAAAAGGCATGAAATTTCAACGCAAAAATGAGAATTAAATTACAAATTTAAAAATCTGAAAAAATTTGAATATATTGTTTAAAACATGCATAAGGGCATGGCGATCAGCATTTTTAAAAAAATTTATTGTTTTGTTTATAAAGAAAATATCAAAAATTACCATTTTCGGAGTACGACATCCCTTAAAAAAATTTTGGAACTATTACTTTACTGTTTTGAGATTTTTTAGTTAATATTTGTTTAGTTAAAACCGTAAGGTTCCCAATTATTGATCATGAACCAATTTCTGATCAGTATATTATTTCAATAAAATAATAAAATTTATATAAATGTAAATGTTACTACACACAATTTAAAGGTTAAACAATCAATAATTAGTTAGTAGATAACTAGGTATTGGTATGCGTATCGAAAATATACTGATCAGAAATTGGTATTTCCCGCTTTTTTTTCTTAGATTGTTGCTTACTTTAAAAATAGCAGTTATTTTATTTTTCTGAAATGGCTAAAAGGAAGTTTAATACTTGCACTTTCTGTATCTGTCAAAATATATATACAATTATTAGCCTTTTTAACATAAAATTATTCTACAAACGTACGGATTTGCCTTAATTGATCAACAATTGGGTATGTGACAGTATTTAAAAAAATGTCAAATCATCAAAATATTAGCTCCCCAATGAAGACAAATGACGCAACTACCTGGCCAAGAATAAAAATTAACATAACCTTATCCGCCAACGGTACTTTTTTATCCGTAGGTAAATGATCGCTTTTATGTACGGTCGAGCTTAAACGTTGTAATCTATGTTCTCCAAAATGATCTTTATAAATCCTTGTGAAATTACGATAAGTCGCTTGATGCCAATGATCGACCAGTCCAATTTCAGCGAACCTCCGTAAAACTTTATTAAAACCATCGAGATACGGGGTTGTTTTGGTCAGTATCATTGCTGCCCAACAAACTGGAAGTAGAGCTTCATCGACGAAATCGATGATCCAACCGTCTTCGCTGTGCGAAAAGCTCCTAGATACTAATTTACCTAAAGTTCCTTCGACTTCGCATCCGTTTACGGTTTTCACACCGGTGATCAACGATTCGAAACATATGGTCACATCTTCTTCGGTACTGTTTGTGGATTAGAAAAAATAAATTTTTTATTATTTTATTTATCACTCATATTCAAGTACTTGCAATAGTCACATAGAGTTAATTTAACGCACCAATTCTTATAAAAGTCACAATGCTCGATCGATATCGCATTTTATTTATTAAATAAATTCTACACTAATGAATATCATAGTGAGTCATTTAATATACAAACTATAAATGGATTGTATTACCGTAAGACGATATAGTTATTAACGGGATATCAAGCCCAAATTACGGCAATCTGCACCTTTCACCCCAAAAATAATTACTAAAATATTGAATTGAAAATCTGAAAAAATTCTTACGGATAGCTTAAAACCTAAGAAAATGCTTGACCTTTTGATTTTTTAAGAAACATGCCTATATAAGGGCTTGATATTCAGGGTTTTTTAAAAAAACTACTGATTTGATTATATAAAAAAAAGTAAAAACTGATTATTTTCTGAGTCCGCCATCTCCTTAATCAAGTTCATTAAAGTTAATTATATTCAATTTAATTAAACATGACACACACCAAAATTTAATAAATATGGGCCGGAAAAAACTGTTCGACTATCAAAACAATCCGACATAAATATTTTAATTATGGGTCAGAAATATTTTGTTTTCAAAGATTCGAAATATAAAAAATATCGTTAAATAAATACCTGATCGTCGTTGACTTGTCGAAAAGTTCCTCCAAAGCCGAATAATTATGAGTATTGAGAAATTTGGTATTGCTCTTGATAGACGGGACAACACCGTGATCCAAAAGATCCTGCACAGTTTGGAGATGCAGATAAGACTCTCGCCACAGGCAATTTTGTAATAAATATTCAAGAATTTGCAGTGACATGACTAAAGATACGAATATCAGCGATACGAATATGATTCTTTCGTAAATTGTTTTTGGTTCGGGTCTGACCGAACCGCTCATCAATATCTTGACGATGTTGTAAGTCGACCAAATATCGTTGTTAAACTTAAGCAACCACATTGCTAAAGTAATTAAACCAATGACAACGACGATGACCATGAATGTAATAGCCAAATTATAAGATAATTTGATTCTCGAATTCGCGTACTGTTTCACTATCAGGTGATTTGTGAACGGATACATGACGATGCTGTTAAGAAAAGAAAGAGAATTATTAACAATTGATCTTGAATGTGGGAAGTGAACAATTGTACCTTGGTTCAAAGAATAAATCTTCGATGAGCATCGTTCCGATGATCCCGTACAAATTTACGGAAAAATCAATGTCTTCCCTTTGAATAGCAGCAGCGATCGATTCGTAGTTGATGTTGAATCTTTTCCACAATGGATTGTCGGAATCGATCACCTTTACGATCAATGTGAAATTAAGCGTTTCGGCTAAAGTCTTGGTCAACATGACATCGATACCTTGGACTACGTCCCAAATATTACCGATCGTATTATTTCTATTGATCATGACTGTTGGAATGTCATCGAATAGACCTACTTTCAATACGTGTCCATTCATATTACGAACTTTGTCATCGAATACGCAAGATTTATTGATCATAGACTCCTTTAGATGAAGATTGGTGAACGGATTGTACTGATGTTTCGTCAGATTGTAGTCGATCGATGGAATAAACTGATTATCAAAGATTTCTTCTCCCATCAATTCGATAACAATAACGTTTAAAAAATTCTTACTCCAAGCGTATTCAAAGAACCTTCGAATTTCCAAATCTTTTCCCGTGTGAACAAGGAAAAATATACACTTGGCTCTCGCAGTTTTTGGAGTATATTCAATTATGAAATTCAGACGATCCAATAAATCTCTCGCGTCGTCTATCAAAACGATGTTCAAAGTCGCTCTCTGCGATCTTTCCAGTAATAATTGAGACATTCGAACGAAATTCAAATTGTCGATCGAGTTTGAGTTCACCAAAAGTGTGGGGAATTCGTTTAAAATTCTGTGCAACAACAGTGATGAAACCAACGACAAATTTTCAGGCGATTTATAAATTATCGTGACCGTTCGAATTTGCAAATTTTGTATCATGCACGTTGTTAAGTGAGTAACGATGAACTTTCTACTCAAAGCGTCTGCGTTGTAGAGTATGAAATTCGAGCAGACGATCCACAATCCAAAATTCATTTAAGACTTTGACGTCCGCAACGCGATAAATCGTTGTAGTCGACTAACCGATTTCCTTCACATCTTTGTAATTTTGCGATCGATCGTGTACAAATATTTGCGATGTCCTTACGACCTTCGTATCTCGAGAGTGAAATCAATGGTAATTGCGAAGTTAAGTATCAGTATATAAATATTATATATTTTTCTTTCCTTCGGCTAACGTTTAAACGCGAGTTCGCAAATAAATACGATAAACGATATGAGATAAATAATCATTAGAACGATGCTGATTTCGATAATAATTTCGAGTTTCTTAGTTTTCATATAATACCTAATGCTCCTGGTCGAATTAACGAAATAAGCATTATTATTTTTAAGAATGATTTCCCTCGTGTTAATATTTTGCCAATAAGTAGCCAGTCCAGATTCAAAATATCGACGAAGTATCGGCATCGTTTTACCGATACACGCCGATTGTTCAACGAACGTTATGCAAGTCCAAAAAGTCGCATCGTTAGGAAAGTTAACTTGGAAAAAATTTGTTAAATCGTGATCGACTTCGCAAACATTTGAATCCTTCTTTACCAGGTGTTCGATGCATTTTCTGCCTAACGTGTCACTTGTATTATAAATAGATCTGTTGAACGTAACATCACTCGTTGACGTAGAAACATAAATTTGACAATTCAAATAGTTGTGAAGTAATTGTTGAAAGAGGTGAGTCGACATGACAGCCGAGACGAAAACCGCGCACGAAAAGACTATTTTCTCGTGGATTTTTTTCGGTCCGGGTATCACTGGATTGCCAATTAAAAATTTGACGATATTGCGAACGTTCCACAATTTTTTGTCGAAGTTTAACCAGTGTAACGTATACGCTATGAAGATCGTTAGTAATACGAATGTCACTCCGATTATTATCAATTTGGTTATCAACGTTTTTTCATTCGATTCGCGTTGTTTGAACATTTCATCGTGTTATGCACTCGAAGAGTTTTTTAAAGAGAGCACCAAATTTTGGGCTGTTAAAAGATCGCTTGACCGACGCACTGAAATTTCGAGGCATTACGCGTTTTAACCTTTTCTTTTTTCGAAAATTAATAGTTTTTTCTTCCCTAGCTTTCTTGACGATCCACTTGGTTTGAAGTGTCTCTTAAGGGGATGGCGTACCTTCATTTAAAATACACACTTACCGACATAATTAGATTTTTCAAATTTATCATTTAATTTCCATATTTGTTCAATGTTTTGAGTTAAGGCACATTCTACAATGTGTAACAATTGTGTGTGTGCTAAAAAAATTTAGAAAAAATAAAAATTAAAAACTGTATTTGAAAAATCAATTGCAGAAATCTGTAATCAGTACGGACTCCCCTTAATGATAAATACATTTCAGGTCGATTAATCAAATGCGTTAAACCATCATTTTTTAATTCACGTAATATATAAAACGTTCATGTATAAAAACTTTAACCTAAAAAAATAATAATCTACTTTGAATTTTAAAAATATATAGCTTTAAAAATGATAATTCAAGGGATAACCAGGTTGTATACTCTACATTGTTAAGTAGAATTTCCACGTCTTTTACACATGTCAAACACTCGGATATACCCCAAGTGTCGGTCGCATGATTCATGAATTTTAATGTTACCACTCTGCGAAGCCACGTCTATTTTAACGAGTTGTCGTTCTAGGTGGTCGAATGCCTACTCTAATATTTATGGTCGTACGTGCAATTTTCCACTCTTTCGTTATTTCTTATCGTTATTTTTTTCTCTCGCAAGCATTCCACACACACACATACACACGTACGTACATATGGTGTTTCTATTATGGTCCTAGATGAATAACATTTGTGAAATTAATTGTCCAGAGAGAGTTTTATGACAATTTATTGACAACTATAAATTCTACTAGAGCTTTTTTGGAAGAAAAATTTCTTTTTCTTGTCGAAACGTCGAAAATGGATAGTACTTGCATTTTTTCACACCTTGATTCTGGAAGATCGATAGATTCATTCATGTTATGTATATTACCGAGTGATAAAATCTTTTGTGCGTAGGTGATCAAGTATTGGGTTGAAAAATGTACGTTTATTATTGTATTATTAAATCTAACTATTAAATAAAATATGCACTCGAATAATCATCAATATATATATATATACAGTGCCAGTCACTTACTTTTACCCCCCCTGGAGCAAAATAGGATAAAGTTTAAAGTTTTGAAAGAGATCATCGTACAAAAACCAGTCGGAGACTGTGGGAATATGTTTTAGAGGTATCCAGTAGTTCTCCTGAATTTTTTCAGATTTTTTCTGGGCCATTATTTTAAGTTACGGAGAGTCAAAGTTGACATTTTAGCACTTTTTTGCATTATATGCCCATTTTCATGAATTTTTAGCTCCCAGGGGATGCATTTTTCACTAAAAACATAAGTATGACTTTTTTTGTAAAATTTTCCGATGTTTCCACAATATAAATTAATATAGCTATCGTATATAGAATGAACATCTAATACAATAGAAACATAATAATCTAAACGAATGGTCATTTACTGGAACTAATATCTAGATTATACTTTTCCCTAATTCCTACATTTATCTTATAATTTTAAGATTGACATTTTGAGTGTGACATCGACCAGGGATATACCATTTTTTAATAATCCCATTATATTTTCCGCATATATTTTCCAATATTTTTTATTTTGTCAGTCTGCATTATTTCACTTAAATGTATGTAGGCACAGTAATCGAACATTTTACAACGAAAGCAAATGATTGAACATTATCAATTATCCTCGAATGTTATTTCGAGCTCCGGAGAAAAATCCGGTTAAAGTAGAATTAAAATGATCAATTTTTTTGTGTTATATACCTATATAGTTATAGTTTATATTACAGTAATAAATATGAGCGTAATATTTAATAAATGTATAATAATTTCAGTTGCTAACGAGGGTATGCCAAACGTCGGGAGGTCACGGTGCAGTATCAGAAGCAGTATCGACCCTTCGACTTCGATACGCCGAAGGTGGAAGATTCCGATTTCTCGCAGGTGCACTTTTAGCTTCGAAAGCTGCTTTAGCTTTGCGAGTTGCTGGTGTTTCATTTCTCAACGCTTTTCTCGCGTCCGCTCCAAGAGCCCAAACCAAATTGTATATTCAGGTAAGAATATTATTTTACTCAAATTCTTCTTTTTCTATTTTCCCTCAATGTTGCTCTTTTTTTATTATTCCGTACCGGTGCGCTAATCCTTGAAAGAGGCATTCGATGTGTTCGATATAACAACGCACTTGCGAAATAAATTTAACAGTCATGGTTTCCCATATATTTAAATTAATTACGGAACATATTAGACTTTTATTTTTATATTATTTTTATATTTTACGGATTGAAGGAGATTTATAACGCATTTATTTATATAGCTGGTAGAAACATTTAGTAAATAAATATTATTTAATTCTTTTTTGTCATTATCGAATCAACCGTTTCATGAAAAATTGATAAATATAAAGACTGCGAAAATTAAACGTATTTATTAATGTAATTTGTAAAATAGACTGATATATTTATGTTAATTGTAATGTGATTCAATAATTTTCAATACTCAACAGACGATTCATCAATTTATCGGGCTTTCGAACCTGAAACCTAATTTTTTATAAATTCGATTAAGTTTGACATTTAATATGAAAGAATCCGATTTGTTACCGGTTTAAGGCAAAAGTCCTTGTAAGTAAACAATCGGATGTAGTTAATTCTTTTTTAAATACAAATTTAAGTGTAACGGAGTGCTAAAGCCAAATTTTATCCTACCTACACTACCGGCCAATTGCTTTTGCCCACTTCGACTCAATTTTACCCGTTACAAAAAGTATAATAACTTGGGTAGAAATTGAGATAAATAATCGTTCGACAGCTCATTTAAAAGCTTGAAGCAAGGGCTTTTTAATGGTTTACCGTTTCTATTTAAATTTTTTGTTTTTTAATGTTTTTAATATAAAAATCAAAATGTATAAAATTCGGATTTTCTTGTTCGTCTTCATTTTAAAACTGCACTTCAACCAAACATCGGAAAATAATTTTATAAAAAAAATTGAAAAGCTTGAATCAAGAGCTTTCGAACGCACTATATTAACATTGTTTTAAAGTCCTTTTTACGTTTTGACTGGTGGTTTTCTTTACTACCAAATACAGAAAATGTACACTATGTACAGAAAATAATTATTAAAATTCTATTAACTGTATAGTTTAGAAAATTCTTTATAATCAATTCATTTATCAAATTAAAAAAAAAAATTCTAAACAATCTGAAAAATGTGTACATAATCTTAAGATAAAATCAAACATTTTTTCTCCTAGACATTTTTTTTTTAAATTTAATCCTTCCGAGATACATAAAGTTGAAGAAAAGACGTGTTTTAAAAGAAAACCACCAGTCAAAACGTAAAAAGGACTTTAAAACAATGTTAATATAGTGCGTTCGAAAGCTCTTGATTCAAGCTTTTCAATTTTTTTATAAAATTATTTTCCGATGTTTGGTTGAAGTGCAGTTTTAAAATGAAGACGAACTAGAAAATCCAAATTTTATACATTTTGATTTTTATGTTAAAAACATTAAAAAACAAAAAATTTAAATAGGGACGGTAAACCATTAAAAAGCCCTTGCTTCAAGCTTTTAAATGAGCTGTCGAACGATTATTTATCTCAATTTTTACCCAAGTTATGATACTTTTTGTAACGGGTAAAATTGAGTCGAAGTGGGCAAAAGCAATTGGCCGGTAGTGTACCTTACCGACCTCGAAAATTACATAAAAATTAATTATAATTAACATAGAAAGTTAATTTATGTAAATATAGGAAAACAGGCCTTTTCTTTTATTCATAATCTATCTGTCTTTAAAATTTAAAGCAAAAATATTGACTAGTTTTCAAGAAAATCTTCACCAAAAATCTTGACATGCCTTTTAATTAGATGAACGTATAACCTAAAATTGTACGAAATGATCGTAAATTTTGGTAAGGGATTTCTCGAAAATCAATCGATATTTTTGCTTCAAATTTTGAACTGAGATAGATTATTAATAAAGGGAGGGGACTGTTTTCCTCAATTTGCGTAAATTATCGTCCTTTTTGTAATTATAACTCATTGTCTATTGATTTTTGAGGCTGGTAAGGTAGGGAGGATAAAACTTGACTTTGTTACCCCTTAGAAAGCTGTCTTTTTTTATTTAGATAGATTAAGATGTTATTGCGATTACATCATAATATATATGTAGATTTAAAATAATTTAAGTTTTAACATTTAAAGTTAGTATAACTAAGAAATACTAAGAGGAAACCATAAGTTTTTCGTAACATAACCTAATCGGGACGCGAACTAACCTTTAGTAAACGCAAATTTAACGGTAGTTACTAATACATGTATTCTAGAGTCTGGGAAAAACGCAATTTACCTTGGTTATTTACTAGGACATTACAATCATTAATTATTTATTTCATTCTAAATAAATAAATACATTTAAATAAACCTTCTTTAATGAAATTTTAACCTTACAACAAATAGTTTTATTTAGAAAAAAATTTGTATACAACTGACTGTTATTTACTTTATATATTTGGAGTAATAATGATTCGTTCTCCCTAAGTGGTCAGTTATTTAAACTTTTACCTTACTAAGTTTTCTTTTTTTTCAGAAAAAATTCCCACCGAAATTCGTTAAACATATATTTGAATTAAATATATAATTATAATCAAAATAATAAAAAAAATTTTATTTTTTCTTCGCAATTATTTTTTGCGAGTTAATGATGTATTTTTTCCGACAGGCCGAAGCATGCGAGGCAGGCCTCGAACCTCGAGCTTTACAAGAATGGCTAAAACAAGCTGACGAAGAAGATCCAATGACGGAACACTTGCGGGACGAAGTTCGCAAGTGGTCAAGGCATTGCGTCGACGTCGATGCGCTTCAGGGGAGAGCTCGACGCGCTGAAGAAACTTGCCGCGTTTTGACTAAAAAAGTCTCGGCGCTTCAAAATCAATTGTACAAAATTCAATTGGAACGATTGAACGAGTACAATCGCGGAAAACCAAATCAGCTTGTGGACGAGGCTCGCGAGGTATATATACACTTATTTTTTCGATATTTCGCGCAATTATAAGGATCTACATCTTACAACTTAAAAATTATATTTAAAATTTTCATATTGAAAAACAAATTTTTTTTACAATTTAAATAATTATCCACGTGTCTTTTCAGTTTAGGGATGTTCACTTTTAAACCCATAAATTATATATAAAATATTGAGTTAAATATCTCAACGTAACTCGTATAGGTAGTTTGAATCGTAAGGAAGAGCGTGGCGCCTTGACTTATTTGAAAGAAAATTTATTTTGGTAAAACAATTGAATAAAAAAAATTACATACGGTGATTAGTGATTTAAAAATCTTAAATATGCGGGTATATTGTTTAAGATGCTCAGATAAAGGGTCTTACGTAAATGATTAATCCAAATTTAATTTTTTTGTTTATAAAAAAATATAAGAAATGCCTATTTTTTTTAAAGTCCGACACCTCCTTAACGGGATGTCGGACCCAAATTACACCTTTGAACATAAGAATTATCTTGGATAAATAAAAATTAAATAAATATTTAAATAAAAATCTGAAAAAATTCATATGGGTAGTTTGAAACAAAAGTGAGGGCACTGCATTTTGATCTTTAAAGAAGAAATAAATTTGTTAATAATAACTGAAAAGACAATTTTCGGTCGGTAATTATTGATCTAAAAAAGTATGACTTTTTAACGCAAAAATCAGAATTAAATTACAAATATAAAAATCTAAAAAAAAAATTGAGTATACTGATTAACATATGTGTAAGGGCATGGCGTTCAGGATTTTTTCAAAAATTTATTCTTTGGTTTATAAAAAATATTAGAAATTACCATTTTCTGAGTCCGACATCCCCTTAAACCCAATTCTACGAAATTTATACAGGAAGGATTAACATTGCGAATTCGAGATCACCTCTACTTATAAATCGATGATGAAAAATAATGAAAATAAAATTTGACTCGACAGAACTCACGATTAGAAATCGAGAAGAAAGTGTCATCGAGCGCCGAGGACGAAGGCATCAGTTTCTCCGAGAGATCGAGCAGTCCAGAGGATCAACCGACTAGGAGTAACAACAACGCAATCGACAACGACCAAGAAACAACGATCGACGACGTAATCGAAGAACTTCGGATAATCGTTAAAGATGCCGAAGAGGAGCTCCACGATTGGACGCAGCTTCAAGAGAATTGTCCAAAGGTACAAAAGTCCGAGTTTGGAAAACCACCGAGTCAACCTCCAAAGAACAAGTCGATACAACCTAGCAAAGCTAGGGAATGTTTGAGGAATACCGAAGAAAACGCAAGATTGGATCGTGGATTAAAAACGTGTGGGAGTTTGAAGATCGTTGTTCCTGCACCACAACACTTTAATAGGTTTGTCGTTGTTGTACCGATTTATTTATAAAAGTATGACCTTAGTATAAACATTCTGGACCGTCTAAATCTAACAATTTTTAGATGATGTAGAGTGTGCATTCACTTCAATTATACGGATCTTATTTATTTCTTATGCTTGAATTTGTTATAAAATCACGGTATTTTTCAATAATTGTAACTATTTCATGCGATAGAAAAATGTTTCGTTTTTTCTACAAAATTTATGAAAAATAACATAAAATTTTATTAATTATTTATACGTACAAATTTTAATAGAAAAATTGATTAGCAACACAATAAAACAAGAGTCAACAAAGTTTTAATAAATCTTATGAAGTTTGAAGCTTTAATTAATAATTATTAAAAAATAATATTGACAGTATCGATTCTATATTTTAATAACAATTAATAAAAATTAGTAAAATTTTCTAAAAGTTAGTTAAAAATATAAAATATACGCGAAGATTCGTGTAACTCTGCGTTATTCGATTTCGATCTCTGTGATGAAGGTACGCTTGAATTGAACTAACGACTCGAATGTTAAACACAGGGACACGAACGAGGAGGACGACGTAGAATCAGCAATCGTCCCAGCGATCATCCACCCGCAGCCACCGAAACGAGCACCACCGTGCATAATCACCAATTTCCCAAGCCATCCCGAAGTCGAGTTGATCATCGACGACGAGGATGAAGAGGACGAGGACGGTAGCGATTCCCTGCTCTCAGCGTCGCGTCTCAACTACCCAGGGAAATTAGATTTGAAGATCGAGAGTTTAGCAGATTTCGAAATATCGGAGACCGACGAGCGTATCCCGAGAAAACGACTGGACACCAATAATTCGTTGGGCTCGCGAGCGTACTCGAAGTGCACGAACACGGTGCAACGAAGAACCGAGCGTAAAAAATACCTGAGACGTTGCCAAAGCCAAGATCACTTGGATCCACACCAAGAGTCCTCCCGCGGTGTGATCGAGCACATCCGTAAATTCGAGAGTCTCAACAGCTTCGACGATCGTCGTAGTTTGCCCAACTTCGACGAGTCCTCGTCGCGTCTACGTAGATCCGAGTCGTTCCACCAAACACGACGTGACGAGGTGCACGACACTGGTAACTCGATGACCAAAAGTTTGGACAGGATCGACGAAGGTCTGGATTCGATGGTCAACGTGATCGTCAAGAAGGAGAGAAGACAATTGTCACGTAGACTTTCGAGCGAACGTCAAGATTTGTGGAGTGGCCACGAGGACGACAGGAAGTACACCTCGTTTTTAGATACCAAACGAGAATATCACCAAAACGACTCGAGGATATTCGCCGGTAGGCAGCACGACGTTCTCGGGTTGGGTAGGAATCGGTTCAACGCCGGCAAGTATTCCGGTAACAATCATCATCAGCAATTCCTACCCAAGAATTTTCATCGACACGTCACTTCGTCTCATCACGCGAGGGGTAAAGTCACCGATATCGTTTCCGGCCTCTACTGATCATCACGATCAAGCCCCCTATCCACCTTTTCAACTGGTACCGCCTCCTCGATCGTCGATCGTAACTGCTTTACCGACTGACAATTTATAACTTTCTTTACTAATTCGTTATCAATATGCTTCTACAACGTTATTACATTTAGACGAAAACATTCAATCATCATATATATATATATTAAAACTTGATTCACCTCACAGTTACGTATGTATATACATATATGTATATTGAAAGTTTCGTTTGCAATCTATTCGCGTCGGAATAATAGTATTGAAGACTTTTTTAGTTAATTTTGAAAGTTACACACGTTTTCGCTAAACGACCGTCGATAAACCAGTGGATCCGTCTTTATTAAAGAAAAATAAAGAAATATGTATGTACACGTGTGTGCGTGTGTGAGTGTGTTTGCGTGCGTGTGTGCGTGCGTGTGAGAATTGAAAATCTCGTAAAATTAAGAGGTCGTAAAGTCAGAATATCTGTTTTACCTACCGAGTCAAGGAAAAGCTTTAATTATTCGAAACGGACCTCCATTGCGTGAATTATTTACCCTTGTGCAAAAAAAAAAATCCAATCGGGTTGATATTTTTTTCGGGCATACAGGAAAAAAATAAAAACCCTTCTTCTCTTTTTTGTACAAAGGACTATAGTATCACGATTAATGACAAGTAGAATTTGATTTTACTCAAAATGACGTTTGAAAAAAATATCCACACATTGTGTATCTTAAATTCTACGTCCCCCTTGTTTAATAATTAAAGATTTTTGTCAATATTTAAATTATTGATTTTCACCGAAAATCTTTCACTTCGATAATTACTAAACTAGATACTTCTTTGTTTCTTTTTACGCGTAAGCAATTGAATCTTTTAAAAAGTAAAATAACTAAAACGTTACAAATTAATTGATGATTAATTAACGATATCCGTTAATTAGCAATTGATTAATGAACGAACAAATTAATTGATTGTTGATTAATTAACTGCTCGACTGAAAGTTAATTAACTATTGATTAATTAACGAAATATTTAAATAATAGTGTCGTTGTAAACAAAATAAAAAAAAAAAGAAATGAGCTGTAAAAATATTTTGTATTAAATGTCCGTGCGATATGTCGATGTAACCCAGGGGCTGGAGCGCGAAATATAACTCAAGAGTATTAAATGAATTTCACGTTATTAAAATCGCGTGACATCGGCCACGTATTACTTTCTTCTCAAGATACCGTTCAGGTGAAGGATATACATTTAAGAATAACCATCGTATTGTTTTTTTCTCTTTCTCTCTTTCCTTTGTTCATCAATTTCGTAATATATATAATCAAAGATTAATATTAACCGTAAGCACTAATTGTGTTCTTAACGGGGTGCCAAAGTCAACTTCAATCCTCCTTATACCTTATCAACCGAGCTTCACAAATAATTCGATTATAATTTATAAAATTTGATTGTATTTATAAAAGTAACAAAAGACACGCTTTTGTTTATCAAGAATCCTTTACCAAAAAGTGTTGATTATGTTACGCTTGCTTCATAGCTTTGGTAAGGGATTTCTCATAAGATCATATATATTTCAGTTTCAAATTTTTGCGCAAAGATTAATTGTTTGAAACGATATAGCAATAAATTATAATTTAATTTTTTATTTACCTGGGTTGATAACGTAGAGAGAATTAAAGCTGACTTTGAAACCCCCCTTAAATATAAAGAAAAAAACAAAAAATTATTTTTTTTTAATGTAACACTGTATAAGCGATATATTTAAGCATTCGTTTTTGTCAATTATATCTTCAAAAGTTTAATATTTTATTGTTTTATTATTATTATTATTATTTTTATTACTATTAATATATGTATTATCGGAAAATTAATTATAAAATTTATAATATATATGCTAATTGATTATTAGTAAAAAATTATCAGCATCTGTGAAAAAAAATTATTTTAATATCAAATAAAGAATGTTATACATAAGTTTGTTTAATTAATCATCACTCGTCAGTATTAAATTAATGTATTAGATGCAAGATTTTATTGACCTTCCTAATATCTGAATGTAAAAATATCCAATATTTAGAAATTAGTATGGCATCAATACTTGAATTACTTAATAGATATTTGAATTATTTTATACAATTCTAATTTTTCATTAATTAAACCTGATCACTGCTTGCAGATAACATAATTTTTTCGCTTTGATCATTTTGTAGTGATTTTAATTTATTAGAATGTTCAGTAGTGATAATAGTGATAGTTGATAATGCATCAACAGGAGTCAAATTATACTAACTTTTTATAGAAAAGTCAAATAAATTTTGAATTTTATTTTTTGTAAGTGTCAAAATCAAATATTTTTAGAATCATTTTAAGCAAAAAAAAAAAAAAATAGTGTTTGGGTACTAAATTTCATGCAAAATATCTTAAAGATAACTTATCTTTTAAAAGGGTTCGTAAATTAACAAAATAATAGATATTAAATTAATTCTATTTTTATTACCATATATATGTATATATATATATATTTTTTTTATTGCTATAAATTATAATTTTTCTTGGTACTTTGTAAATAAAGTTTTTGTGTCACATAGTATTGCTTATATATAATTTGTCATTGATAATATTTTGCAGTCTCATATTAAATTAAAAATAAGAGCTCCTTAGTTTTGTGAAATATTAATTTCAAAATTGACTTTATAAACATCCAGCATAAAAAGATGTACAAATCAAATTTGTATATTATTATTCTTAATATTTATTATTATTCAGCCACGCAATTTAAATAATTATAAATTATTATTCGATAAAATGGCTTCAACTTTATAGGAATATTATAACAATATAAACGATAAAATTTGAAGTACAATGAAATAGTTTTAAAAATTATTTAATGCATATTTATAAAAGAAATTTTAAATGTTAACATTTTTTTAATATAGTGTACGTAAATTGCATTTAACGTACTGCTCGTTTTTTAAAGATCGTATTTCAACCTTTTGTACCAAAAAATAATGTTCGATACACGTCTGAAACATGATTTTTAACTCATGCGTGTTTCACCCTCATGGCTCCGACGATAAACTCAACTCATCTAAAAATCGATACATTCAATACTAGTATCGAAAAGTACTATTACTTAATCGCAGTTTTTGCTTGCATTGCAGATTAATCTCGCAACGTATTACAATGTTCTTTATAAATACTAATAATCGAATGATGAAGCAAAGTTCACAATATTGTTTAAAATAATACATTATTTTTTGTACAAATTACAGTCATATGAAAATGTACGCAATCTACCCACGCGGTTGAATTGTAAACGTAAGGAGTCTTTACTTTTAACTGATTGCATTGAGCTTAACTGATTGTATAAAATCTTACTAATATTACAATTTTAAAGTCATTCACAGTGCGCAATTAACAATTTCACTAATACGTAAATTAAATGGGTGTATAACAAGTGACTACGTATTCACCGGTATTAAAATACTGTTTGCTAAAAAATATTAGTAAAATTTTTAAAACCACATTTCTTACAAACGAGAAACATAAGTTAAATAAAAGTTATAACTAAAATTACAAACTTACGGATTACTTATTAATTAAGTAACGTTAATGGCATAAAACAATACAAGACCTTTACGAAAGATACGATTATCGAAAATTTAAAAACAATACAGAAACGTAATCAAAATAACTCTTATTGCGGATAAAAAGAAATTCCTTATCCCTCGCATTGGATTTTTCATTGAAAAATTATAATTTATAGGCACAGCCTTATAAAAGTAGCCTTCTGTGGATTTCTGTTCCACTTCTTTTTCTTCATTACAAGCAATAAGAATTTTTTTGATCCAGATATATATGTATATACAACGATGAATTCCAGATTCAGTTCTCTAATACTTTTTTACTTAAATAAATGTCGCAAGGTATCTTTCGCATCGAAATCCTTAATTTTAAACTTAATGGACAGTAAGAGAGCATTTTACAGACTTTGTAAAGTGAGATTTTTTTCGTTTTGTAAATGTTGTTTTATCAGCTGACGTTTGAATTGAGCAGAGTTGTTTTGACTTCACATAATTCATGACTCGACGCATGGACAGTTCGATGAGTTAATTCTGGATTATTTAGAAGCGGCTCGCTTCTGCCTCGATTAAGTTCTAAAAGCTGATAGGATGATTTTTCTGGATAAAAATAAATAAAAACATTCTATTATTATCTTATACTATAAATTACATTATATAATAATGTACTATAATTAAGCAAAGTTAAAGATGCATTGATATTTTTAATTTCCAAACTTTAATATCAAAATTAATTAACTTTATTAACTGTTTATCGAATAATAATAATAATTTATTTTATTTGATTTAAAAAAAATTTATCAAAATTAAAACAAAAATATTTAATAAACTATTTTTAATAATAATTTTTAAATTGCTGTTTTTCTAATGAATTTGTTAATCTATATGTTTGGATATTTAATATTACCCCTCCTGGTGTGTAATAAATAAGAAAGTTCTTCTCTTGTAGAAACATATTGAAAATCTTCTCCGCAGGCTCCTTTTAAAACTGCCACTACGTCCGACCTAGGATTGTAAAAATACAACCCCTGTTTCCGTTCATTGAATTCGCTTATCAATGCAGCGATTCCCTAAAATACAATTAACAATTTGTCCATAAAAATATTTTTTATATTTATACTTTAAATTATCTAATCAGATTGATATTAACCTTAGCTGCAGTAAAATCCGCACCCAATACGTATCTGCAATCTACGACAACTGGAATTTGACTGGATCCTTCGGTGATTCCAGCATTACCAACAGACTGCTTAATAAAATCTACAGCGGGGAAGTACAAACTATTTCCAGGTGTAACCAAAAGATATTCAGCTCCTGAATCAGTCTATTAAAAAAAATTAAGGATTTTTTATTTCATTGCCCTACCAGAAAGTATAAAATTTTTCAATTCTCCATGGAAAATCAAATGTATAATTAAAAACTACTTTCACCATATAAAAATAGAAAATTAATAAAATTCATTACTTTTCAAACGTATTAAGAGAACATATAAGACTCTGAACTTACAAAGTACTTTTCCACGTGAACCTGAGGTCGAGCTGAAGGATATAGCAGAAATATCAAGTTTATACCAACACCAGCGACAATTCCATATTCCACGCCTATAACTAAACATAATATGAAAGTCGCGAAAGTTGGGATCAGGTCTTTCTTGCTTGATCTCCACATTAGCTTGACAACTTCGTACTCAATCATGTAAATTACTGCGCATATAATTACAGCTGCCAGAGAAGCTGAAAAAAATAATTATTTGCGAATTAATTATATAACATACATTCATTTATTCTTAGTAAAAACTAATAATTTATTCACTATTTTTTTAAATTATCAAAATTTAGATAAAACAAAAAAATTTATTAGCTTAAAAAACTAATTAATTTTTTACAGAAGGAAATAAAAGCAAGTAACATACCTTTAGGTATAAAATAAAAATACGGCGTGAGTAGTGTAAGTGCAAGGAGAATCAAGAGCCCAGTGTAAAGTCCACCCATAGCAGTTTTAACTCCACTTGCATGGTTAACAGCTGAACGACTAAATGAACCAGTGACAGGCATTGAGCTTGCACATGAACCAAGAACATTACATATACCAAGGGTTATGAGCTCCTGAGTAGCATCCACTTGATTTCCACTAGCAAATGCCTTGGCTATTGCTACATTTCCAAGAACACCAATAATTGGTACCAAGATAATCGATGGACCCAATTCTGTACACATTTCCATGAAATCCAGGGTTTGATTGTTTACCTAGGGAATAACTTTACTATGTGTAAAATTGTAAGTTTGTTTGTTCTGTTTGACATTTATTTTAGTGAAAGATAAATACTTAATTCATATCAATTTTTCAAACTCAAAATTTATTTTACTATAAAATATACGTTTAATATTCCCTATAAAACAAAAGAAAATAACAAAATATTAACTTACTACTGTTGAAAATGGTGGAAACCTAAACGTAGGTAGACCTGGTCTAACGGGCCCCGTAAGTACAAAAGGTGAATTTGTAGATGATTCAAGTTTGTAAGCGATAGTTGAGCATACTATGACAACTATAGCATTCCTTGCTGTCGAAACCAACCATAATGCTTTTGCTAAAGCTTGTTGACGTTTTGTTGGCTTTTCACCTTCACGACATAGTTTGATGTCTTTTAGTTTCTGCAAAAATTCATAATCTTATTATATATTTTTCCTTTGCACCTATAAAATATAGTTATTAACCAATTTTTGAATTTGAATTTTTGAATTTATTAATCCAGAGTAATATGAACATTACATAGCATTATACAATAAATGTACATATTTATCTAGCAGAGAAAAATATGTTTCTGCATGCTGGTCCAGACTTAAACTGAAGTAACTTAAAACTAAATTAAAAATACTAAATATATGTATTAACAGTAAAATTAGACTTGTATCAAACTTGCATAAAACGTTGAATATTCTTTTTGGAAAAATAAAATAAAATCATATTTTCCTTACCCTAAAGAGTAGCAACGTGACAATACAAGTAAAACTTAGTCCAGCATCCCATGGGCTTGTCTCATGAATATGTCTTACAACTTGTCTGATGGTATCCATAAAACCTGTAGGTGATATCCGTAAACCCAAAAGTCCCTTTAACTGCGAGGCTACAATTATCACAGATGTTGCCGAGGTGAATCCTACTGTAACTGGTATTGAGATAAAGTCCACCAGCACACCTGCCATCAAAGAAAAACTTTTGTTAATAAAATAAATTTTTAATAAAGTAATAAGATAATTTAAAAATGTGTATTTTGATATATTTATTATTTCATATTAACAAACATTTGTAAATGATTTTTACATTCTGTAAACAATAGTAATAATAATGAAAAACCAATAATTTTCATTTTGTCAATGTATTCTTACAAATACCAACTTTTATGTATTTTTAGAAGACAAACATTACCATCATTATCGTCATTTTATTTAGTTGTTTATGCATATATCACAACTTCATTTAATCAACTTATGTTACTCAAGGAAAAGTCAAACTCACATTGATAAAATTAATGTAATCATTAATGACCTTTTTTGGTTTTGTTAAATAACAAGTCTGGATTTTATTCACATAGGAAATTATTTAATTTATATACAATAAAGAAGTAATCCCATCTATATATATTAATAATTACATTTAATTATTTATTTAATAAATGAATGCAAAACAAACCTAATCGAAGAGCAGCCATAAGTAACTGCATACAACCAGAAAGAAAAGCCAAGAGAATAGCAAAATCGACACTTCGTCCTTGAACATATTGGTGGGTCATCAATGACATTAAAGCTGTAGGTCCAATTGTAATGTCCTTGCAGGAGCCAAAAATCACGTAGATCAATGCACCAATGAATGCCGAGTACAGTCCATACTGTTTTTTGTAAATAAAAAAAAGTCACTGGTTATTGTTTTCACTTTCAAAGGATTTTTTGCATTCTCAAGTTATTATATAATTTTTTCTTCACTTCTTATTATCCTTTAACAAATCATAAGTATTGTAAATTTTAACATGCTTAAATTGCAGTTGAACTTGTGTAATAAAAATATTGACTTGTACATTAGTTTGTACGAAAGAAAAGAATGTATATATAGACAAAAACAATGTTCACTCGTGCATTGTTCTTTTTTAAATAATTATATAATATCTGTATAAGCGAAATTAATGAAGCATTCAGTATAAGTTTTAGAAAAATAACTTGGCTTAAAATTTGTACTCAACAGGTAGGTAATATTAATTTATTTAAATAGGAAAAAAAATTTATTTCAGTTAAGGTTACACACAGATATACAAGAAAAACTTTTGATTATTTAAAAAGTAAATTTAGTTTAAGTGTCTTGTTCTTGATCTAAAAACATATTGTAAACTCTGATTTCTAAATGCTAAAAATGTAAGAAATACCATTTTAAAAGGAACAAAGATATTATTCTAAATTATTAATTTCTCAACTTTGTTTACCAAAACGAAAAATATAATAAGTACAAATATAAAAAATATTTATTTGGTATTAAAAGAAAAAACAAAACAAAAGATAAATTTTTATGATTTATTATAAATTTTGTCAAAAAAATTATTCTGGTGTAAATTGACAAACGCTTCTTTTTAAATTATAATGCAACGAGAATATGACTTTTATGTTATTAAGGATTATGTTATTATATAATAATAATTATATGAAGATGCTATTGATTTTAATAAAAGATTTAATTGAAATAAATAAATAAGTAATGATATAAAAGTAACTTAATATCATACGTGAAAATTGGTAAGTAAAATACACCTTGCGTTTTGATCGCAAACGTTTCGTCGGTTTATACAGAGCAATAACGAAAATTGATAAATAAAAATATCAATACATCCTAAAGACTTTATAGCAAAATCGTTCCGTCAAATATTTCGATTTAAGATGAGCTAAGATCGAAATATATTAATAAATTATTAAATTATAAATAACAATTTTTCAATTGAAAAGTCAATTATATATAAAATAGATATACATTAGTAATGTAACATTACTGCACACACACGCAGACACACACACTTACACACATACACACATTATATATATAGGCTTATAATTTATTTAAATAATAAATGAAAGTTTATTCATCGTTATTACCAAAAATTAATGAAAGAAAGTAACCTATATCGTTCAAAAAAGGCTGATGTTATATAGTGTCCGACAGATATTCTATATATATAAAACTTACATGTTTCATTTCTTTACGTGATTTATTGAAGCAACGGAGTAAATAAATTTTTAATATTATTTGGTTTGTTAATTTTAGTAAAATTTTACTTAGTTTCTGACAGATATATATATTTTACAATCTGTCTGCCTAAAAAAAAAATGATATACATATTTTCAAATTCGCTTAATTTTTTTCGAGGAACAGCAAACGCGGCAATGTTGATAAAATAACGATGGTGATATTATATATATATATAGGTGTGCGTATACGCGCGGATGTATATAAAATGAATAATAAATCACCTGAGGCTCAAGACCAGCAAGAGTGGCATAGGCGAGACCTTGAGGCATGACGGTAAGTCCAACGGTGACCCCAGCGATAAGATCGCTAATCATTTTGTCCGAGTTGTAAGCGGGTAACCAGCCAATTATCGGTACCCGGCGTTTGAGCAACGCGGTGAGGTAACCGCGTGCTCCACGCCGTCGATCCGATCGAACGAACGCCTCCGCCATCTCTCTCTCTCTCTCGATCTCGATCTCTTACGATCACGATCTCTCTAACTCCAAGCGCCTCGCTTCACTGAAATAAACAAACATTTTTCCACTACTTTACCAATAATTACAATTATTAGTTATCTCAAACGCAACCGAAAAGACATATATACAGTTCGTATTTTTGCTAAACGATCAACTCAATATACACTCTAAACGAAAAAAAAAAAAAAAAAAATCACGCGCGCGTCGTAAATTAATTTAACGAGAAATCCCTCGTAAAAATTGTGATCGTTTGGAACGATTCACGTTCGTTAGCATTGACTTTAAGTGTCGATAAAATTATATATATATATACATATATATGTACGAATGCATTAATTCTTCCCCTATATACTAATATTTTTTATTTTATACTTTTACCATTACAACCGGAATAAACGTATTAAAATAATCATTGTCTTTTAACAGGAAAAAGATATAACATTTAATTACGCGTGTACATGTGTACACGTATGTATTAATACATGGATATCTATGTATATATGTGAATATGTGATGTCTATATAAATTTTTACATCGCACAATTATCCGTAACCTTCCTTCATTCTATATACGCGCAAAACCATATATATATATGTGTGTGTGTGTGTGTGTGTGTGTGTGTGTATTTGATAAATTATAGTCATAATAATAATTAATAATATATCAATATTTATTTCGTTGATATTTTGTCTATTGCGTTTTTTTCTATAATTAATTATAATTACGTTACGTTTAGTACACTGAGAAAAATATTAAAAGTATTAAAAATGACTAATTAAATGCCACCGAGAAAAAGTAAAATTGAACGAATTTCAACAAAATATTTGTTTTAAATTTGTTTCAAATAAATGTATATAAGATCGAACAAATATTTATAATGCCGCATTGGACAAGTGCTTAAAATTTTACACAAGTTTTTGGTCCAGTGAAATGTAGTGAATCAGTGAATTATTGTTACGACTGCTTTCGCAATTACTACATGCACTTGCTAATATTTATCGTATAGACAACGGAACGAAAATTGCGATATATCCTTATTCTAAATTTCCGAGTTTGAGTCCGTCGCGAAAAGTTATTTTTTTGTATCGAAATTTCTCTCAGATATAATTTCTAAAGTAATTTGGTAATAACTTTTAAATAAAAAATGTTACTTATAGTGCAGGGTTGATAATAATTAATTAAAAATGGTTAATTAATTAAAGAATAATTAATAATTAATCTTTGTAATTATTAATTACTCACAAAATATAATTAATAATTAATTTTTAATATTATATACTGAAAAAAATAAATAATAATTAATATTGAATTATTATGAAATAATTACGTTTGAATATCTCGGTTATATCTCGCGAACACATTTAACAAACATATAAGAGACAATCATGTGATTATTTTTTTCAATAATTAATAATTGCAAAATTTAATTATTTATTAAATTAATTGATAGTTCAAATTTTTTTCATCGCTGATATAACATAGTGTAATGTCGATTCGACACATACGTGAGTGATAAATGAGTTCTACATACAAAAACGATTAAAATTCAAATTTTTATTCTTATACATAGGTTATTTCAAAATATACGCATTTTTACTATACCATTTTTCCCAAGTTTAATTTTCTTTTTTCGTGTAACAAGAGTAAGTAACACATCCCTGTATGTTCCTATCAATAAATCTCCAGTGTAATTCTTGCCGATAAGGGATCACATATGAAAATACTTTCCACGCACCGATTCGCAAGTTGATATAAAAAGTTCATAGATTTTTAGAAATCAGCTAATTTCTAGCTAATAACTTTAATTTTTTTGTAAACAAAAGAATAAATTTTAGAAACAAAATCTTTAACGGTACCACATAATTTAATTAGGTTAATTAGTTTAGATGGCAAGTTTATTAAAACAATGTTTATGAATCATTATTAAAAATTTATTTATTCTTCAACGTCAGGCTCTCGCATTTTTTTCATTGAATATTTTGTATATTATTTTTAGACTGAAAGGTGTAGATCCCTATAATTTGGGCTCGACATCCCCTTAATCGCACAAAGCAATAATAATATCATGGTAAAACAAATTGTATCAGTGGCTATTTAGTTGAAAATTAAATTAAATTCGAGAAATGTAATTTAGTCGTATTTCAACAAAAATGAGTAGTTTCGTTTAGACATTTTGAATTACGAAGTTTAATAATAAAATGTTTTATCGATTAAGAATAATTTATATAATATCTAAGTAATTTATTCAACTTACCAATTTTCATATTTAGGTTGGGTTTAATAACAATCGTCATCATAATTTTTATTAGAGATAAAATAATTATAATTTTCGAAATAAAGAAAGTATTATTTAAAAAGAAAATTTTTAACACTTTAACGTTATAAATATTTTAAGTTAACGATTTTAGCCAAGTTTAGTTATTTTAAATTAAATCATTAGCGATTCAACACTAGTGGAATTGGAATTTATTGTTAGGTACAAATTAGCTATAATTTCTAAAATCGAAAGAAAAAATGGTTAAGCAAAAAAGTGTCTATTCTTAGTAAATTTTCTACCAAAATAATAAGATAATGTTTAGTTGATTTTCCGTAATGTTTATAATTAATTATTAAGAATATGTCGGACCCTAATTGCAGGGATCTACACTTTCACATCAACCCATCAATTATATCTAAAACATTGAATTAAAAATCTGAACAAAATTCATAAGGATATAGTTTAAAACATAAAAAAGGGCCTGACCCATTGATTTTTTAAGAAAAGATAATATGTTTTATAATAATTGAATAAACAATTTTGAATCGGTAATTATTAGTCAAAAAAGGCATAAATTTTGAACCCAAACAACATAATTGAAATAACGATTTCAAAATCTGAAAAAATTTGGATTTATTGTTAAAAACATGCCTAAGGGCTCGATGAACAGGATTTTTTTAAAAAATTCATTCTTTTCTTTATAAAAAAATATTAAAAATGGCCATTTTTGAGTCCGACATTTCCTTAGGTATAAAAATTAGGTAACCTTTAGCCGAGCCTTTAGCATCGTAACTACACAAAGTACACCTACGTAACATCGCGAAAAATTGATATTACATAAAAAGAAAATAACACAATTGTTAAAACGAACAAACCATTACACTATATAAATTCAACAAATAATCCTTAACGATACACATACTTAAAAAATATATAATATTGTAGCGCAACTCAAAATACGATTCGCGATAAAAAAAAAAGAAAATAATTTTAACATACACATAGATTGAATATCATTCACGTGATGCACATACCACTGAAGGATAACCGTGGAATGTGATATACACGCACACACATGCGTAAATGAAAGAAAAGAAAAATAAGACGAAATATTTTATCGTCTCGCCAAGTTTAACGCGATAATTACGAATTTTTCTTCGGCGTACGATTTAACGCGACGTTTTTGATATACCGAAAAAAAAAGAATACTCGCCTCTCGTCCTCCCTCCGTTCCATCCCGTCGTATAACGATAAACAACGCAACCCTGCACAAATTGTTTAAAAATAAATTTACCACGCGCAATCATTCCATTTTTACATATGCGATTTTCCAAAGCGTCGTTCGCCGTATATACTATATTTACATGTACACACACACACACACACACACACATATATATCAAACCGTCGAATTAATTATTAATCGATGTGTATATCGAGAGGAAGAGAGAGATAAATGGCAATTGGTAACAGTTTAGCTAATTATTAGATACACACACAATGTTGTTGTACCCATTCTAATTTTAGTGACAAGACGTTATAAACCTTTCATTTGTATATTAGTATATATATATATCAAAACATGATTCTTTTCATTTAAACCAATTGAACGGTTTTATTACCCAGACTCGAGTATTAATGATAACTATTTAACTGTGTAAGTAAGCACGTATATATTTGCAACATATTTTATTCAATTACTTTCTTTACGTATAATAATAATAATAACAATTATTATTATATATATATATATATATATATATATATACCAATAATTATAATAAACGTTCGAAAAGATGCGATAAACGTACGATATAAAATGAACACCGAAATACTAAATTTTAATATTTGATAATAAAATTATCCATGTTTCCGAAGCGAAAAGTGTGCGCATTAAGTATATGTCGTTTCAGCATCCCCATTCGCGATTTATACGTTCTACTAAATTTAACGAATAAAACATAAACGAAAATCGTAAAGAATAGTTCAAAATTTCAATGAAGAGGAGAACAGCATCAGCCTTATTTTATATACTAATAAGAATATGAAAGAAATGTCGTAATAACAATAATAATAATAACAATAACAAAAATAATAATAATAATGTTTTACTCAGAGACTCGTACAAAAGGAATACATAGATAGAAGGTACAATTGAAAATATTTCAAAACAAATTGCAAAACTTTCGATTTCTGCACGACGGATACGAGAATTTAAAAAAAAATGGTCCTAAAAAGAAACAACGCGAATTAAAAAAAAAATATACACCAAATCTCCAAAATTTTTTCTACTAAAAAATCTGGATGCGTGTGTGTGTGAAAGTTAAAAAAAAATAAAAAAGATAAGATTACTGTTACGTACGTTGAGGAGGCAAATTTGAAAATTTCATATTTTTTATAAGGAAGTGTATTTATATGAGTCACCTCGTGAAAGCGACGCATCTCTCACCTTTCACGGTTTTCTCGAGTCTCCCAGTGGCACTGTGTATCTATGTCAGCACAAAACGAAAAAAAAGAAAGAAATAAAAGAATGTGTGTATATATAGAGGAATCCGCGGGTAAGTCGAACGAAAACGAATCTCTATATATCGATCGATTGATCGGGTCGTTGAGCCGATTCCTTTTTATATATATACATGTGGGTATATATATATGTACGTGTATTCGAAGCTCTATGTGTATGTGTGTGTGTGTGTGTGTGTGTGTGTACTTATATAAATATTGTCGGTCAATTGACGCGTCGCGCGCGACTGAAGCCGAACGTCGTTTCACGTGTTTCTTTATACCGCGTCGGGCGCTTACTGATTTTGCCGGAGGGAAGCGTTGATGCTCGTTAATCGTAACGAATTAATTGCACATTTTATTTATTTATTTTTTTCGTTCGTTCAATGAATTACTTACTTATTATATTTTTCTTCTCGTGGTATAATACATGATCAACGATTTTATTTCATGTCGGTGTTTCCGGATCGATAATTTGAAAATAAAAGTGATAAAAAGGTACTGCTCGCTAACTTTCGGTTTAATATTTATAAGGGTTGTGAATTTTGACGCGACAAAAATTTGTTAAGCGTCTTTGTTGTTTCTTATCACTTTTAAAGGTATTGTTAAACGTATATCGGCATAGTTCGATCGATAACACGACGAAAATACAATAGAAAGAATTGCGCGTGCCTTGACATATACGTTTCAAATTGCAACTATATTTTTTTTTGTTTGACCGTACGACTCAACAAAAAATTAAATGTTAAAAATAAACAAATATTTTTTTGGTTAATTTTGTTTTTCTTTTTATTTAAAAAAATATATTTAAATAAATTGTTCACGTTAATTCAAATATTTAAAGGGTATATACTCTTTGAGTTTAGCCCGTTGGGTATGGGTTAAAAAATATTTACTTAATTTAATTAAACTAAATTTTTACAAGAATTAATGCTACCCATGCTTTTAATGGAAATGGCTTTATGTACATACATTCGACTGTTCAAATATAAATTCATACCGTACCATATCCATACCCAATTACTGATTCTATACGTATAAAATAGTTAATAATAGATATAATATTTTCAAATGACATGAATTTTTCACTTGATCTATTATTTTATGATGAGGTTTATTATTATACGTCGACAATTATTTATTGTAATTTATACGTATACTAACTCAGACGAAAATAATATTTTATGTTGTAGTTACGCGTTTTAGATCGATTTATGTTTTTAATTGAATAAAACTCTATAATTCCACTCTTTACACCAAGTTTAATTGATGGAAAGCGCATAATATAAAAAAAAATTTCGCCATAGATTATCTATTAAAAAAAGACTAAAAAATTAGGTTTAAAATACTTATATGAATTGTTGAGTACTTATATACAACAAATGTTATGTTGTTTTTAGTTACAAGTTTAAATAATCAGTATCAGTTTAGTTGCGCTTGTACCACATGTGATGCGTACACTGAGAAAATTTGTTTAATAAACATTACTATTTTAATGGTAAACGGAGAACAGACATACACAATTATAAAAATAGCTGTTAATAATGGTAAAAATTGCCACCATTGATGAAAAATTACTATTACTAATGTTATTAATAAAACTAATAATAATGTATTAATACAAATAATAATAATAATAATAATATTAATGAAAATTGCCATTATTAATAGTAATTTTTCATCGATGGTGGCAATTTTCACCATTATTAATTGCAATTTTTTCAATTGTGTAAGTCTGTCCTCTTTTCACCATTAAAATAGTAATTTTTACTAGTTAATTTTTCTCAGTGCATACAAGCAATTGAATGAATTGCCCCTGTGTCTAATACGTAAATAAATTCAAAATTTGCATTTATTCTCACTACTGCAATCTATTTAATTTTATGGTTTTGTAATATTTCATTACACTATTTTTCTTCGACGTAACGTAAAAAAGGTACATTTTTGCTTCTAATTTTTCCTGCGCATGATCAAAATTTATTTTCACAATCCTCTTAGCAGTATGCCAATAAAATTTTGTTACGAAATTAATAACCAGTTTATTTTATTCTTTGTGTATAGATACTTATCCGAACGTTATACATCACTTGTTACATTTTTAACGTTACACGTACGCGACTGAAATTTCACCGTGGGTCAAAAGAAATTTTGACCACACCGTACAAAAACTAAAATTTTAAAGTACAAATCGTGTGCTTACACTCTCACCTCGAGACAAAAACAAAGTGTAAATAAAATTTAAGTAGACAACGACGTTACACTCAAGTGTAACATTTACGAGCCTCGTAACAACTCAATAAATTAAAAGGAAACTGTATATACGGATTATCATTCCCGAAGTTAATTTAAGAGGATAAAAAATATATATTATACGATCGATCGTTGAATCCTTTATATAAAATAAAACCTTGAATTGATATATCTGAAAGCAGATAGCATAACAAAAAAGAAAATAGTATATTACTTTAATTTACCACTTGAAAAGAATCACGCGTGTGTATAGTACATGTGTGTGTGTGTGTGTGTGTGTGTGTACAAAAGAATAAACACTGGTGGTGCGTATATGGAGGAACAATACAATTATATTTTATTGTTCGCTAGAAAGAAAAAAATCATTACATTTACAATCCATAAAACTTCTTGCACGCGTTCATGGTCTACTTCGACGCATTCTGTTAAAAGAGAGAGAGAGAAAGAGAAGAAAAAGCATTGTGCGTATATGTGTAAAACGTTTATGTTGCAAACGATTAAATTAAACTGATGGTTTTCTGGTTGATTCTTCTTTGAGAGATCGATACGGTGAATTTTTGTATATTTCAGCTTTTTCCTTATAGCGATAGTGGGTTTATAATCCACTTTTTTTTTGTTGTTACGTCAAAATTGATTTTGCCTTGGTAATTTAAGAGATGACCTATTTTTATATACGTACACAAAAAACGGATGCTTTTTTTTTTTTATAGCCATAGTTAATTGAATCGTAATTATTTATACAAGATTTGTTTCTTTTTTTCGTAATAACTGTGCAAATTGAGAATTTCAGAAGAATAAAACTTGGTATAAAGTAGTTAGTACAACGTTTGTGTTTCGTTCAATCATCTTTATCGATTGCTCTATTTAACCATTATTGTTATTAAGAAGTGAAAAAAAAGTAATCTAGGTGAGAAGAGAAAAAATGTTCAAAATGTAGAATTATTGCAGGGACTCCCGTTACTCCTTTAAATATTTAATGAAAAATCCATATTTTCGTTTAAATAATACGTATTTTATCAATCTGCTCTAATAGATAATAAAATTCTCATTGTGAATTATTTATGATTACGAACAAGTTTCGATGAAACAAATGTTTTGTTTGACAATTTTTTGTTATATGATGCACTTTATACGTGATATCGTAATAACACGTTAATTAATAATCATGTATCGTATATACGCTCTACTAAGGCATCTTCAAGCGTCTTTTTTTTATTGATTTGCATAAACATTTGAGTTTTCGCGCTTTAATTAATAAATATTAAATGATCGCATGTTCACGACACATAACCAATTAAATAAGATTAGAAATTTTTAGTATTTTCAAATTGCTGTATATGGCAAAATTTAGTATAAATATCATCAAAATTATTGATAAGATTTACGATGACAAACTTGATCGAAAGCGTTAGTCTATATTAAGAAACTTCGTTTATTAATGAAACTATTAACAAAACCACAATTACCAGTTGTAAAAAGTGCGACTAAATTTTTCGAAATATTGTATGTAAATTAAATACATATATATAATAACATATATATTAGATTGGATATAATAATATAATTTATGTATTTAATAATATGATACGAATATTAATAAAAATATCTATAACAGAATTGCTAGATTGCGAATAAATGTTATATTAACCTCTTCCCTTGGGCATTGACCCACGTGATTATACTGTTAATTCCTCTGCGTCTATTTTTTTAAAATTATTATTTATTTTATTTTATTACATTAATTTTCATTCGTAAAAAAATACAAACGTAAAAGTAAAAAATGAAAAACATCCACTTGAATATTGTATCCCAAAATATTTATAATTGTAATAATAAATAACGCAAATATAATAATAAATACCAAATATTTACGGATAATCAAATGTAAATGTACGGATATTTAATTATAAAGTTAACACATTTAATTACAGAAATGAATGTTTTATAATTATTTTAATGCACATACGAATATAATATACATCTCGCTCTTTCTTTGCGATAATATCACAAATTTATGCTCAATTCAAAATTATTAATATTAATAATTCTTTATCGTAAAATATCATCACAAAATGATAAATTACCATTTTAGAATCGTATATTCTAAATTGTATAAAATACTTTTATAATCAAATTGTTCATTAACAATATATAAAATTTCACGTATAAAAACCTTACCGTAAACACATTCGTTTTTTTTATATCCAGTAACAAAAAAAAGGTTACTCGATACACCATCAAACCAATATACACACACACACACAAATGTGTAAGAAAAAAAAATTTCTTAATCGATACATTGATCATAATTAAAAAAAACCCAAGAAACCGAGTCTCATGAGAAATACGTGACAATTCGCACACGTGTATGTATATATGTATATATCATTGATCTAATTTTTAAAAACCACGCATCAATGAAATCGACAAATCCACGTTGAATAGTTTACGTGTACACGTGACGCCGCACGCTCGATTTCGACGAAAATTCAAACAAAAAATTTGACCCTTGGTTTAACCAATAGACGCTATAAGAAATATATATATCGACCGATACCTTTTTTTTTTACCTTTTCGTTCGAGTTTAGGAACGCCTATCTGAATATTAAAATGTAAAACGTTGCAAGGCCAATTATATTGTCGTAAGTCACGTATTAGTGTATGTGTATTTATTATTTTGTTGGGGAAATTTTATTTACACGTGTGTGCTTTTTCAGTTAGATATTTCACATTGACACGCATTTAACACGTTGGCATGTATGTACTTTTAATGTCGGTTTAGTTATTTTTCTTTATTTAATTAATTAAATTATGGATGTGCAAATTTTGTTTTATATGTATATAACATCGACGATCGTATTTTACTCCGATCGCTCGCGTAGGTCGTGATATATAGAATTCACTCGTTATCCTCCAAACGTCCAAAAATTGTTTTCGATTTTCTTTTATCTATTCGACAATTATAATGCTGATTTTTTGCGCACTTTTGGATACATTCTTTCAAATCATGCCGTCGGGGACATTGATCTATCACATTTTAAAAAGGAGCTATAATTTTTCGAATTTAAAGTATGCTGATTAATTTATTGCTTCCCTTTTTTTAATTAATTTAGCTTGAAAAGAAAATTGTCATTGGATGTTATATATAAACCCTAGATTTTTTGGTTTTTTTTTTCTAGATATAGTCACACAATTTGACTTTAATGAAAATACGCGAAAAAATAGGTTATTTTAATTATTTTTCAGAAATGGAATTTTCGGCCATTTGAGTTTTCGTAAATGGGATAAATAGAATTGATTTATAATGGAGAGTTGAAGTGAAAAAAAGTATTAAGAGTTTGTTGAAAACTATAAATCTTTTTGAATTAGTTTAAATGTAAAAAAATGTGTGGAATTATGTACTGTATAAAACCCGAAAGAAAAAAATTTAATTCGACTAATGATAAGCAATATCAGTGCCGTGGACGATCCGCAAATTTTCGTTTATACGCGCCCTTTCTATTTCCAGCCCCTTAATTGGCATCTTCTCCCGTTTATATATTGATAAAAATAAATAAAAATGTATATACCTATATATATTTAAATTTAAATAAAGGAACACTTATCACTCTTTGAAGACATAAGAGACGAATGTAATTTCATTATTAATTCCTTTAAAATTAAAATATGCGATTATCCATTTATTTAAATTTTCTCTTTTATCTTTCATTCGATTAATGAAATAACTGTACCTACACCAAATATTTTAAAAATTGAAAAAAAATGTGTATAACGTGTTATTGATTATTGTGAACCCTGTATATAAAAGAAAATCCGATCACGCACAGGTTATTATTAAATAAAAAGATAATTCGTTATAAATATTAATTCACGAGGATCAACGAACTTTCGAAAAAAAGGTTTACTTGTTAGATAATACATTTAATGCAGACAAATAAAATATTCGTTTTTCTAAAACGTATTTTCTCGATCGAGGTACATTTATTGATTTATTACGCATATTGTTATGAAATAAAAAAAATAAAAAATAAAATAACAATATAACAACGCGTATATAGGTACGTAACTTACGGACGCGCGAATCGAAGTATGTAGAACACACGGCACGCATTATCAAAAATAGTTGAACCACATTCTATTATTGAGAATCTACACGTTTTTACCCACCTATTTGCGAAAAAAAGGTAATAAAATTATACAGTATAAATGTGATTTAAAGTAATGACCGTGTAAGATTACATACAGTAAACAGAGGTTTGAAATAATAAACTGCGGGTAATACGCGTATGCATATTTGATCGAGGGTCGATTATATATATACACACACACACACACATCGTCGATGAAGGTGCACAAAAAATTACGTAAACGAAACTCGAAACCGCGTGAGTACTTACTTACAGAGGAAAACTGCAGCGCATATTATCTCGGTCTCCCTTGTAACTATATATACAAAAAAAGTATAATATATATATATACACATAGAGGAAACCTAACCTAAAAAGGTCAACAAACTTTACGAGTAAGTATATATATATGTGTGTATACATATAACACTGTATACCTTAATACATTTGATTAACCTCTGTATTTATACGCGAATTTTTCGTACTCCGCCTACACAAGCACGGTATATATATATATCTAACGACATCCAAGATAAGAAGAAAAGAGAGAGAGAGAGAGAGAGAGATATAGGACTCACTGAAAAGGCTTAACCGGCAGCAGCAACTCGATGGCGCATCTTCGTACGACTGGACACACAAACCGAAACCGCTGTTCTCATTTTGCAAACTCTCCTCTCTCTCTCTCTCTCCAACTATACCCTATTCGATTTTCTTTTCGCCGCACGCGCACAGAGGGGCTTCTCTGCTCTACTCTCTCTCGCTCTCTTTCTCTCTCTGACTGGTCTGGTCGCGCATAACCTCTCGTAAAGTGAACAAAAAACCTAACATTCCCTCACAGACGCGCGCGCGCACACACACACACACAAACACCGCGGACACAGTATGTACATACATTCCTAGATTCACCTTGTTTACATATTATGCACACATGTAACGCATATGTACTACACACATATACTTTAGTAATATTTTGTTATAAGTGCATACTGCATACACACCTATACGTAGAGAGTATACGCGTATAAGTAAGTATAATATATACCTACATTAATTTTTTTTAATCAAATAAGTGTATTTCATTTAATATGTTATATTTTGTTTTAATCGTTATCTGGGTTTCTGGTTTCGCCGGTTGTACACACCATGCACCTTTTATCTCCTTTGTTTATTTTCTCATGTATAGAGTGAGAGCGACGTGCGTGTATGTCCTGTGTGTGGTGCGCGCGCTCGGCGTAGTGGTTATACAGGGTGTGAGGATATATACATATATACATATATACATAACATTCTCCGCGTGCTATGTTGCATTATATATATATATACACACATACGAAATGATTTAATATATTAATCATAATTTTTATTGACCGGTTATAAGGCGATGTGCGGTATGTGTATGTGTGTGTGCGCGGGCACGACATATGTGATAATTATTACTTTTCTTTTACTTTTTTTCACCAATTTGTTAATCGCACATTTGTCTCTGTGTGTGTGTGTGTGTGTATTGAATGCTTATATGCCGCGGACTCTCGATGGATAAGATATATGTATATATGTACACATTTGAATGATTAAACGACGTGTAGACATTTTGTTCTCGTTTAGATTTGTAATACATAAATCTATGTATATATAAGTATATTTATATATTCACGAATAAATGAATTCAGTTATATATATTTAAAGGTCATAAAATTAACGTCTTATATTTGTATCTATAATAACAGCGAGCGCGCGCTTTTATATGTACGAAATTGGTAAACAACGTCGAACATATATATGTGTATATATATATGCGTGTACTTTATTAACACATCGACGTCGATTATAAAATTGATGTAATTTACACGATATAATTGTGTACAATATATATATAATATGAATGTACAAGACGACGAATCGTCGGGATTGGTGTATATATATATATAAATAACCGAAAAAAAAAAAAAGGAAAACAAAATTCTCTCACGCATACGTGCGCACACGGACGAGCGCACAGTACGAATTTCGCGGGTAAAAGGGTGAAGGAAAGACGATTGGTCGAAAACTATTAGCCAATGACGAGTTTTATAAACAAACCCGACTCCGCGAAATTCTAAGAATCAAGGGGTATATGCTTGATACGCGGACGAACGTCGCCGACGTCGAACCCGATACATATTATATACCGGTACGAAATTTTACATCGCACTGTTATACATGTTGCGTTTCAATTGTACAGCATTCGGCGAGTAAGGAGGATCAACTGTATACTGTTTTTATATATCGTGCGTATATATATATATGATATTTTTATACATGTTATAAAGTGAATGTTTCGTATTTTCTTAATTCTTTCAACTTTTACTTTTGATTCGTGAAACTTTCTGTACAAGTACGCATTTAATATTAGCAAAGCTCCGAGAGAAAAGAATAACGGTTTTGCGATCTTGTATATTGGAGGTAATTTTGAGAAAATATTTTTCGATTATACGTGTTTGTACAATTGTTCTTTTTTTATGGGCTACTAATATTGTATGGAATTTGGGTATTTTTTAAAGCATATAGTGATTTTTTTACTTTGTGAATTCTTTGCGTTTCAATGTTAGATGTTTATAATAACGAACATTTTGAATTTTTGTTCATTTTTTTTGTTATTAATGAAAATAATTTGTAATTTTTGTGTAGTTGGTTATTTTTTGATAAGTAGGTTTTATATATGAGTCAACTGTTATTATTAGTTTCTTTTTTTTTTCTTTGTTGTTTTAAAGTTGATGCAAGATGAGCAACGAATCAGAGGCTGACATAGATAGAGTTGTCGAGACAACAATTAACAATATAATTACGCAAATTGAAACTATGGATGATAGTCATAAAGAGCCTTTGATAACTATGGAGCCTAGTAAGAAAGAATCTTACTTTATTCAAGAACATTTGGAGATGAAAAGGACAAACATCAGTTACGCCGATGATGATAATGTACTCAATGATACCGTACTAGTAGAGTCCAAGAGCGATGATTCTTTTCAGACAACTGATTCTATTTACACAGAAACTTTGGAACGTGTAGAATCAATGGATGAACATGAATATAAAGAGACCATTGCAGTTTCCAACGGTGAGATGAAGTCTTTGAAGCAGTTTGTGGGTAATGTTGAAAACATTTCCAAAACTGTTGAGCTTGTTGCCAGTTTGGAGATTCAAGAAACGTGTTCAAGAGGCAATTGTAATGAAAATTTAACGAATGCCAATGAAAGTAGCTCAAATTTTTGTTACGATAAGCAAGTTGATCTTGCAAACGATGAAAAAGTACTATTAAAAGCAAATATAGGTGATCAAAGCAATTTTAATTCTTCACATAATAAATTACCTAAAACTAGTTCTGAAAATTATACAATTGTTAAAGAAGATAATACAACTACTGATCCTTGTTTTATAAAAGAAGATTCCAAGTTTGTAGAAACTAGAGAAACATTAAGTGATAAAATACAAGTTTCGGTTATCAACAATAATCAAGATGATCTACTTGTTAATGTAAATCAAATATTACAAACTCTTAATGAAAGAGATTCATCTTTATATGAATATTCGCATATAAATATGTCCCAAGAAATATCCAAGGCAAATTTTAGCATAAATAGTGATTTAATAGATCAAGATCAAAATTTTGCTAGTAATCAAGATTTATGCAATGACTCTGAATTTTTGACAATTTCTAAAACAAGTGTAGAATTTAGCATGGGTTCATTACAAAATGAAATAACTTCTATTGAAAATGAAAAACCTTTACCAGATGAATCAAATATTATCTACTCATGCAGAAGTTCTGAGTCTGCTTTAAATTCTGAATTGGAATCAAATAATAATGTAAAATTATTACAAAATGAAGAAAGTAATTATTCTGTAAAAGCCAGCAATGGAGATGTGTTACAACCTGAAGATGAGTTAAATATACAAGAGGAATCAAATATTACACATATAAATAACAAAACAGAATCTTTAACAATTCTCAAAACAAATATAGAACTTGAACCAGGACAAACTGAAATAAATTCTTGTATCATTGAAACAAATAATGAAGAGATACAATCAACTATAATTAATGAACCTTCATTGGTTTTTAAACAAGAAATAGACATTACTACTGAACTAGTGCAAAATGAAACAAAGTCTCATTTTGTTAAAACTGCCAGTGAAGAAACTTCTGTTGTTCAGAAAAAATCGGTTAATACAAATATTTGTAATCAAACTGAATCATTAGTTTCCGAAACAAAATCAATTGTTAACATGGAAGACAAAAATGAAGTTGTATCTTCAGACAATAAAGATTTAAATATCAATGTTGTAACATTAAAAGAAGAAGAGATAATTTGTAGTGATAATACAAATAAGATTTTAATTGTTGACACATCAAATATAATTGATAATGACTCGTTAGAAATTAATATTGAAAATTCTGTTGACACTAAAGAAACTAATATTATTGTTAATACAAAAAAATTGCAAACTAATGATGCTGGTGTTACCGATGTAAAAAATGCTTTCGATAGTCATGCTTATACTAAAAATGTAAATAATGAATTTGGAAAGCATAACATTTCAAATTCAATACCAGAAACCCTTGTCAACAAAATTCATGACATGAATTGGCTTAAAAATAATACAAAATCAACAGCAAAGTATGTAAATAAATTTTTATTTTTCATTTTATTTTATAAATTATACCAAAAAAAAGATAAACATTTTATTTTTCATTAATCAAAAGTAATAGCAAATATGAATAATTATTTATGTAATTGATATACATTCACATTAAAATCATTAATCAAAACCTTAATTTTTGTAATCTTGATGTTGTTTATTAAATTTTTTTTTTTTTTGTTATAGGGAAGACAGCAGAAAAGATAAACTGCACACACAAAACATGCCTAAAAAAGAAGAGAGAAATGACACTTATTTTGAAGGTACAAAAAAAAATTCAAATAAAAGACGCGTTACTGGGCAAAAAAATAAAAATGAGAAGACAAATGCTACTAACAATGTGCTTGATACTGTAAAATTGGAAGAGCAACAGCCTAATGTTCCAGTGGTTCCAAATAGATGGAACAACAACACTACTAAAGAATTATTTCCTCATGTTCACTCACAGATTATCGATAGAAAAAAAGAAGAAGATGATTTGGATATGGCAATAGTTGCAAGCATTTGCACTGCTCAACAAGAAAGTGATATTCGTAAGATGTGTGAAAATACTATGAAAATTAAAGTTGAAAATGATCCTGATGAAAATGAATGGTTTGTATATATTTTTTTAATTTAATTAAAAAGAATATCTTAATTATTATGGATATTAATAAATTTAATGTATTATTAGGGGGAAAATTCGTCCAAATTTGCCAGACAAATCTGTTGAAAATCAAGGAAAAGGATTTGTTGATCAATATGGTAGAGTAGATGGTTATTTAGAAAAACACTTATTCATGGGCAAAGGTGCAAGGAAAAAAGAACAAGAGTTTTTGAAAACACTTTCCGTCAATAATAAACAAGAAGTAACAAATCAAGATCAGCCTATGAAACAACCTAAAATTGAATTACAATCCCTGACTAAACCACCAGAGAGACCAATTCATGGACGTTTTGGTAAACAAGTTAGATTTTCAGAACCTGTTTTGCCAACAAACAAAAGCGATCAGAAGTCAGTACTTGGTCAAAATGATCTTAAAGAGCAAAAAGATAAAAAAGAAAACCTGAAAGAAAATAAAGAATTTACAGAGAAGGCACAAGAAAATATACAAAAAAATCAAAATCTTCAATCGTATAACAGACAAAGTTTTAATACATCAGATAATTTTAACAAGTTTCAAGATACTTTTAATAAGAATAAGAATTTTCCTGACAAATTACAAGATACTACCAAAAAAATGGAAGATTGCTTTCAAACCCGAGGATTTGGTCAAAATGATAATTATCAGGACAAATCTCATAGTTCATTAAATTTTAATCGAGATCAAAGTTACAATGACACTTATAGAAATCAGGAGCGATCTAACAGAAATCAAAACTTCTCTTCATATAGTTATTCAGAAAATCAAGACCGATTCAGCAAAAGTCAAAATTCATCTTCAAATAATTATTCAGAAAATCAAGACCGTTATAATAGAAATAAAAATTTCTCATCAAGTAGTCAGTTGGAAAATCAGAACCATTTCAACAAAAATCAAAATTTTCCTTCAAATAGTCACCATGAAAATCAAGATCGATACAGAAATAAAAATTACTATTCCACTAGTCACCAAGAAAATCAGGATCGCTATAAAAATAAAAATTTTCCTTCAAATAGTCATCAAGAAAATCAAGAACAACAGAGAAATCGAAATGGCTTTACACATAATCAAGAACATCGAGACAACACAAATCAGAAAGAAAACACTTGGGGTAAAGACGATCATAGTTTGCAAAAAAAACATGATTATAATCAGAAAGGAAGACAATTTTCAATTCAAGATTCAAAACCTCCTGGCTTTAATCAACCACAAAACAAAAAGGATTCTTCTATTTCCATAGAAAATAACGATAGGTTAAAACCTGCTGGGTTTAATCAACAACATACAAAAAAGGATCTTCCCTTATCAGTAGAAAATAACGATAGGTTACAACAACCACCTGGTTTTAATAAACATCATGATAAAAAAGATTATTCTTTTCCCGTAGAGAATATTGAAAAGAACGTTAGTAATCCTAATTTTAGGAGCAACATAAAAACGGAATCTGTGAATTCTTCGAAGCTTCCACAACAATTAACACCCAACACACATTCAGTTGTTTCAAAAGAGGTGCCAATTGAAACACATTCGCAAACTGTGGTCCCTGAAGTCAAGAATGTTCATGAAAATTTAAATATTGAACCAAAACCTAATGTTGTTATGACATTCGAAGGAAATCAAAATATTCAACGTGCCTTAGGTTTGTATTTTTTTAAATATTATTAATTTTGTTCCCTTATAAGCTTACTTTTAGATTGCAATAAAAAAATTAAAATTAATGCAAATTAAATAAAAAATTATTAATTTTTCATTTCATTTTTAGGATTAAATTTAAGTGCAAATCAACAAAGCAGCAGTACTAATATTCCTAATGTCAATCATCCAGATACCACAAGACATTATTATAGTTCAAATACACTACCAATTTCGTATCATAATTACAATCAATTTATGACATGTCCAAATTCTATGATGACTCCAAATGGGGCACAATGTAATCACGGATTAATTAAACAAGCAGAAGTGTCTGATGTACCGTTTGGATGTATGTCACAACTATCAAAAAGCGAAATGATGGAGCAATTAAGAATGAATGAAATTTCTAATTCTTCTCAAGAACTATCGAGGCTACAAGACAAAGTCAATAATCTGTCTAAAGAACTTGCTATTGCTCAAGCAGAGCTGTTAGAAGCGCATGTAAATTGAATTTAATTATATTACTGTGGTTTAATTGAAATTATTTTTGTAGTAGCATAACTATTGCAAATCATAATGATTAATATATAAAAATAAAACTGACCCTTTGAAAAAATATTAATTTCCAATTTTGTGGAAAACTAAATTGAAAAAAAGTTAATATCTACTGTAAAAACAATCGTAATTTAGTAATGTTATAATATAATTTAAAAAAAATGAAATAGAGGAAATGTATAAGTATATGAAATTGTCTTTAAAAAATGATATAATTTGTATACAAAAATAATTTCAAATCAAATCTTGTTACACGTAAAAAAAAATTTTTTATTTTCTAGGTAAAATTATACAATACAGCCCAAACACAAGGAGTAGCATCAGGGAACACTCCTTCATCGTGTCACAATCCACAATTACCACTAGAATACGTAAAATACAGCTGTCCACCAAGATTTTTGAATGAAACCCCTACAAATTATCCGACGCAAGGTACATCCGACAATTTTCCAGTGGACCAATTATTGAATTACCCATCAATGTACATACCGCATAATAATTTGTATCAACATCCAGCTAGTTTTCCGTATGGTCACGTACAAAGAGGAATGCCACAAAACGATGACCAAAGAGTTAATCAATTTTACAAACCCTAAAAAAAAAAACAAATATATCTTTTTTTTTATTTCATGTATATTGTTTAACATTAGCATGTACAAAAGAAAAGAAAGAAGAGATAATCAAGTTTATTTTTATCATTTAAATGTTTAATATATTGCGTTTAAAAATACGCGCCTTATTAGCTTTTTAAGAAGTTGAGTTTAAAAATGATTTATGGTTTAAAAATGAGAAAATAAGAGGTAGGAGAAAGAATGATAAACTATTGTATTATTTTGATAGACATATGAAGTTTATTTTTTTACGACATAGATGAAACTTATATAGTTTAAATAAAATAATTTTAAGTTTTTTTGTCTGGAGATGATTCTAAATGATTCTAGATGTAATAAATAAAATGTTACTATTTGATTAATAATGTGTGTTGTTTGATGATACCTAAACACCATTGTAAATATCCCCGTGTATAATAGAATAATTAGAAAAGTCAAATTAACTTGCGCGTCAGGACATAATAGCGTAAATGTAAACAAATACCGTTGGTATATCGTTTCATACATACATATTTTCAAAGTGTGCGTAAGTTATTTGATGATTCATGAAAATTAGTTCAAACTATCTCGTATTACAATAAGACATTATTACACGTGCGAACCGGCACTCTGTGCAATAAGTGTAAGTACTTAAGAGAATAATGTTATTTTCATTTTCTGTAAAAGGACATTATTTAGTGTGATTTTTTTTAGAAAATGACGCATAAACGTGGAAGAAAAAGATTTGAAGACAGTGAAAACATGTATCGTGCTTTCCTAACTAAGTTTACTGACAATCCTAATTTCACTGATCCAGACATTGGTGAGGCTGTGGATTATGCTTACAAGACAGTGTATAAACTAAATGGTCTTGTGAATATGAATATAAAGACAAGATTGTTTGAAATAATTTTGTTTAATAGAGCCAAGATTCTTCATGATTTAGAAACATTGAAGAAAGATCCAAAGGCGATTATAGAAATTCTTGAACCTATTGATTCATTAGAGTTGGAGAAACAAAACAAGCAGGTGAAAAAAAGTTCTTTTAATGGTAAAAGACAGATCAATGATGATTTGGATAATAAAGCAAATAAAAAATTGAAGTTAAATACTAGTGATGATAATAAAAAGAATAAAACCAATACATCAAAAGTAAGTACTTTTTTAGTGTTATTAATACATATAAGAAAAATTAGAATTTTTATAGAAATGTAAGTGTGGAGAAATTATGTAAAATTTCCTATAATTATTTTATTTTATACATGGTAGTTATTATATTTTTACAGGAAATAAATTCAACAAATACAGAAAGTGGAAGTTTGCTTAAATATTTAACCATTGAGAAACCAAAACCAATTGAGACTCCTCCACCCATTAACACAATAAAATTACCAGTAGTTGTTATTGAAAATAATATAGAATTAGATGAAATGGCTAAAAATTTACATAATAAATCTAAAAATGAAGATGTATACAGTGACATGGATGGTGGAAGTGAATATCAAAGTATAAACGAAGGAAGTGATAAAGCAGATCATCAATATTTAACTGATTCAGAAATTAATGGAGACAGTAGTTTAACAAGTGAATTTTATGACTACAATTCTCATAGTAGTTTACAAAATTTGTCATACGAATCTCATACTCATAGAGACTTTAATATAAATAATGAAAGTGATACAAATTTTTCAAGTTATAGTTGTGCTCGAACACAAGTATTTAATAATTTTTTGTCAAATGAAAATACAGATTACAATACTGAACATCTTCCTAGTAACACATACATAAAGCAAGAAATGCTAGATGATTTGGATATGGCAGAGAATTTAAATCTTAATGTAGCCAAACCACAGAATTTTATAAAAGAAACTGAAAGTCAAGTAACTGAAAATCAATTGCACTCTTCAGGATTTCAAATAAGTTCAGAATATACTCAGGTTGTAACAAATTCGTGTTCGCCAACATTAATCACTAATCAAGATAATGTAGCATCCATGAAAGTTGCTTACTGTAACAATTTTATTCCTGTAACCTATATGAATTATCCAAATGCAATTCAAAATTCTATGTACATGCCTAATATGAACTGTGGACCTTACGCTATAGTACCAGTGCCTTTAGTTAGTCCAAATGTGATTGTAATGAATGCTTATAATGGTATTAATGGATTTCATGGAATGTGTAACACGGTGATTAATCCTTTAGTACAAAATCATAATTATGGAACTCTACCAGATCAAGCAATTGTAAATCAAATGTTAAATCCGGTACAAGAAATTGTAAAACTTCAAAGTACCATAACTACACTTAATACTCAGTTGGCATCTTTGGGTAATGCTTTAGTAGCTCAAACTGATTCGTCTCAATCAACTTAAAAACAAATTAAACATATTTTATTAATCATTTTATATAAAAATAATTAATTATATATATATATGTTTAATTATATTTACAATATCTCGCTGATGACTATTTCTATTATTTTATGTTTTGATAAACATTTAAAAATAGAGATATACACATACATATACAAGCACCCATTATTTTTACTAATTGCCATTAATAAAAAAATATATGCTTGATATATAAATAAAATGAATGTTGAGGATAAATTTAGTTGAAAATTAAGCTACAATGGTGCAATTACACAAAGGTCAATTGTAAATACATATATGTATACATACACACACAAGCATACTTTTTCTTTTTATTAACATTTATTAATTGAATTTTTTACATTCAAATGACAAATTACTGTTACACGTGACGTGATCCATTTTAAATTATTTATATTCTTTACATACACACACAAAATTCAATCTAAATACCTAATATTTTTGTATTCTGTTCAAAATCTGACTTGACAAATGTTAATTGCTGACTATTGTAAAGCAATTTACGAAATTATCAATGTACCATGTTTTTTTATAAACAAATAAATTATACGTAAACAACAATGAAAATAATTATTATAGTTATTTAAATTTTACCATAAATCTATATATACGTGCAAGACGTTTAAATTCACATAATTGAATTTCGCGCCAGTGGTAACAAAAATTTTTCTCGGAATTTGGTATATAGAGTTTAAAAAAGTAAACATCATCAATGTGTTTATCTGTAGGTCATATATTATAGGTGACTATATATTTTGTTTAAACAGAATTGAGTGATTAAAATATAGGTAGTTTTTATTAATTCCTATTTATTTTAATTAACGTTTTACGCTTTTGTGTACGATAAGTATATGTATACATATATTATTATTTCATCTGGACAAAAAAAAAGCGCCATGGAAAAAGTGTGGAAGGTGTCGAAAAGTAAAGTTTATTTTTTCTTTTTTCCTTGTATATACATAATCGATTCGTATGAAGATTCGTACAAACTAATTGAAAAAGTAACGAAACTTTTCTTCTTTTATATAGCTGAGGGAAAAAGGGATTTAAGAAAATTGAAAATTCGAACAGTTGAGGTTGAGAGGTTTGAATTTAATGACCTAAGTTCTCCGAAAGTAAAAAAAGTCGTTCATAAAGTGATGACTAAATATCACGACGATAAATTTTATAAACAAGTAGATTTATTGAAATTAATTTTAGATAAACTAAATGTTAAGAAAAGTATTCAAGCATTGAATCGAGTTAGGACATTGGTTAAACGATGGTTGAAAATCAATGTAGAGGTGTATGATTGTTATACATTGTTAGCTGATTAATTTTGTAAATCTTAATTATTTTAATTTTTTCAGAACAATCTACCAAAGGATGTTACCAAAAACAAAGAAAATATTGATTCAAAAACAGGAATGAAAGTACTATTTATAGGTAAAAGTTCCTATGAACATTAAAAGTTTATAACGAGTCATTTAATTTTTTATAATTTTAATACTTGTTAATAAAATAGTTTTATCTTTATAGGTATTAATAGAATAAATATTATAATAATATTTATAGATTTAATTTGTTATTTTTATAGATATAAACGATACAAAAAGTAATATTGAAAAAATTCCAACAATGGATGAAAATATAAATAAAGAAGTTGATAAAATTAAAGAAATTCCAGTAGAAGAAAAGGAAAAGACTACTGCTATAGAAAGGAAAGTAGTTTAACTTCAAATCAATCTCAAAATGTTAAAAGTACTGTTGAAAGTTCAGAAGTAATATGTGTGCAGTGTAAGAACTGCATGAAAAAAGTTTGTAAAAAAGGAAATAGAGCCAATTCTTATTGATTTAACTGAAGATGCAACAGAATCAAAAATTAAACAAGAAGTTTCTGCTGCACCAGATAGTTCGTAAGTTTCTCTCTGTAATTTTATACATTTTTAAACTTTCTTTTTTGTTAAAATATTTTAATGTTAGTAATTTCTTATACCATTTAGGTCTCTAGATCAAGAAAAACCTAATGATACTGTATCAAGTCAATACCAAATGACTTATCCCATGTATTGGTATTATCCGTACAATGCACCATACTACAATTATGACTATAATCAATATTATAATAATCAAAATTATTACTATCAAAATAATTATAATCCCAATGGATATAGTTATCCACAGGAATATTATTACTCAACACAACCGCAATAATTATGTGACTAAATATTTATTACTTGTTTAATTACCAAATTTTATTTTAATTATATATATAGTTGTATTACTACATATTGTAAACAGTTGTTATATAATTTAAAAATAGAGATATACACATACATATACAAGCACCCATTATTTTTACTAATTGCCATTAATAAAAAAATATATGCTTGATATATAAATAAAATGAATGTTGAGGATAAATTTAGTTGAAAATTAAGCTACAATGGTGCAATTACACAAAGGTCAATTGTAAATACATATATGTATACATACACACACAAGCATACTTTTTCTTTTTATTAACATTTATTAATTGAATTTTTTACATTCAAATGACAAATTACTGTTACACGTGACGTGATCCATTTTAAATTATTTATATTCTTTACATACACACACAAAATTCAATCTAAATACCTAATATTTTTGTATTCTGTTCAAAATCTGACTTGACAAATGTTAATTGCTGACTATTGTAAAGCAATTTACGAAATTATCAATGTACCATGTTTTTTTTATAAACAAATAAATTATACGTAAACAACAATGAAAATAATTATTATAGTTATTTAAATTTTACCATAAATCTATATATACGTGCAAGACGTTTAAATTCACATAATTGAATTTCGCGCCAGTGGTAACAAAAATTTTTCTCGGAATTTGGTATATAGAGTTTAAAAAAGTAAACATCATCAATGTGTTTATCTGTAGGTCATATATTATAGGTGACTATATATTTTGTTTAAACAGAATTGAGTGATTAAAATATAGGTAGTTTTTATTAATTCCTATTTATTTTAATTAACGTTTTACGCTTTTGTGTACGATAAGTATATGTATACATATATTATTATTTCATCTGGACAAAAAAAAGCGCCATGGAAAAAGTGTGGAAGGTGTCGAAAAGTAAAGTTTATTTTTTCTTTTTTCCTTGTATATACATAATCGATTCGTATGAAGATTCGTACAAACTAATTGAAAAAGTAACGAAACTTTTCTTCTTTTATATAGCTGAGGGAAAAAGGGATTTAAGAAAATTGAAAATTCGAACAGTTGAGGTTGAGAGGTTTGAATTTAATGACCTAAGTTCTCCGAAAGTAAAAAAAGTCGTTCATAAAGTGATGACTAAATATCACGACGATAAATTTTATAAACAAGTAGATTTATTGAAATTAATTTTAGATAAACTAAATGTTAAGAAAAGTATTCAAGCATTGAATCGAGTTAGGACATTGGTTAAACGATGGTTGAAAATCAATGTAGAGGTGTATGATTGTTATACATTGTTAGCTGATTAATTTTGTAAATCTTAATTATTTTAATTTTTTCAGAACAATCTACCAAAGGATGTTACCAAAAACAAAGAAAATATTGATTCAAAAACAGGAATGAAAGTACTATTTATAGGTAAAAGTTCCTATGAACATTAAAAGTTTATAACGAGTCATTTAATTTTTTATAATTTTAATACTTGTTAATAAAATAGTTTTATCTTTATAGGTATTAATAGAATAAATATTATAATAATATTTATAGATTTAATTTGTTATTTTTTATAGATATAAACGATACAAAAAGTAATATTGAAAAAATTCCAACAATGGATGAAAATATAAATAAAGAAGTTGATAAAATTAAAGAAATTCCAGTAGAAGAAAAGGAAAAGACTACTGCTATAGAAAGGAAAGTAGTTTTAACTTCAAATCAATCTCAAAATGTTAAAAGTACTGTTGAAAGTTCAGAAGTAATATGTGTGCAGTGTAAGAACTGCATGAAAAAAGTTTGTAAAAAGGAAATAGAGCCAATTCTTATTGATTTAACTGAAGATGCAACAGAATCAAAAATTAAACAAGAAGTTTCTGCTGCACCAGATAGTTCGTAAGTTTCTCTCTGTAATTTTATACATTTTTAAACTTTCTTTTTTGTTAAAATATTTTAATGTTAGTAATTTTCTTATACCATTTAGGTCTCTAGATCAAGAAAAACCTAATGATACTGTATCAAGTCAATACCAAATGACTTATCCCATGTATTGGTATTATCCGTACAATGCACCATACTACAATTATGACTATAATCAATATTATAATAATCAAAATTATTACTATCAAAATAATTATAATCCCAATGGATATAGTTATCCACAGGAATATTATTACTCAACACAACCGCAATAATTATGTGACTAAATATTTATTACTTGTTTAATTACCAAATTTTATTTTTAAATTATATATATAATATATATTTGTATTACTACATAATTGTAAAACAGTTGTGTTATATAAATATAAAGTATATATTTATAACAGATGATAGATCAAAAAATAATGTAAAAAAAAATATTTTTTTTTATGTATTAATTAAGTATTTATTTAAAGAAACTAATTATAAAAGTAATTATATTTTATATAGAATTTGTTATACTAATTCTATAACAGAATAAAATAATTTAAAATTTGTAACGAAACGAACCATTTTAAACGATTTTGGCGCCACAACAGTTAAAGCAGTACACGAAAATTTTGGGATTTTTTGTATTTTAATTAAAATTTTAAAATGTGTATTAAACATATTTGTAATAATACAGTTTAGAAAACCTGTAAATTTACAGTTTAATTGATCTCACACATTTTATAATTTTACAAATGATAAATTTTATTAAAACAAAATAAAAAAATATTCATGTTATAAGACTTTTTTATTTAAATTCTGTAGAAAAATTTTTGAAAAATGTAAACTCAAATGTATAGAAAGATAAAAGAAATTTTATTTTTTTCATATATATACATATTTATACCAATTAAATCACAACCATCTCATCATCATACTTATAAAATCACAAAGTTAAAAACAAATGTACACTCATTTATCACATTTTTTACAAGCATTGTCCTTCATGCTGATTGCACCATTCGGGTGCAATAGCTTCAGGCAAAATGTTTCTTTGCTTCAGTCTGTCAATTTGTGCCTGTAGTCTTGGTTCAGCATCGGCAGTTCCAATCTTTGATGGATCACTCCAGAGTCTTTCAGCTACCGCTGCAGCTCTTGGCCACACACGAGAATCAAAGTTTCCACTGTATACGTATTCGCCCCACATACAAGCTTCACCTCCTAAAACTCCAGCCTGAAATGGTAATTTTATAAAATGGTTAATTAACAGAAATTAAATATTATACTTCCTTATATTATCCTTAGAATTAATTAAGAAAAAATATAAATAAATAAAACGTTCGTGAAATTCTCCTACATAAATAAAGTAAAAGTATAATTACATGTTGTGGAATGCGATTGTTATAAGCATCACGCCAAGTGTGGTATTTTGTAGCACCCCAAAATCCATGATCCAGGTACCAAGTATCTTTAGTTGATATAATCAATTTATACCCAAGGTCAAGGAGTTTCTTATTCAAGTCTTTGTTCGCCTCTACCCAGGTTTGTACAACAAATTTATTCTTGCTTAAATACTTTTCTATAGACTCTGGAGATGTAAGCATTGAACTCCACACAATTACTTTATCTACACTTTTATTATCACTCTCTGCATTCAATATATCATATTGTTTATTATGAACAGTAGACCATATTTTTAAAAAGTCTTCAGTATTGCGTCCTAAACCTAACTTTGACATTCCTGTAGTTACTTCCTCTGTAGCATTCCAACAATTAATAAATAACTGCAAAAGTATAAAAATATTATGTAAGCGTAAGTAAAGTATAATTTTCAAATTTATTTGTAACAAACCTCGTCACCACCAAGATGTATCATTCCATTACTACCAAATGTTTTAATTAACTCTTTGTATATATTTTTTAATACAACAAAGGTATTGGGATTAACTGGATTTAATTGTCCACAGGGTGGTTGTATACAGTAATCACGCCAAGGCTGCTGATTTATACAAACGGCTAAATTACCTAAACCTTTGGATTCACCCCATTCCCAACCAGCTCCTGCGTGAGAGGGTGAGTCAATTTCTATAATAACTCTAATACCTCTTGATTTAGCATATTTGGTAATCAATTGCATGTCTTCGACACTATATATTCTGTCTGGACTATAAGCTCCGTATCTGGAAATTTTAATTTGTTTATATATAATAAAATTATAATATTTAGTAAGGTGCAAAATAAAGTTTACTTAAAAAAATTATGTTACATGGCCATAAGTGGAACACTTTGAATTTCAAGGGGAAAACTTTGACTATCTGTAGCATGCCAATGAAGAACATTCATTTTGACAGATGCCATTGCATCAATGGTACTCAGAATTTTATTAATGGATAAGAAATTTCTGCCTGTATCGATGAGTAATCCACGATGTGGAAAAACTGGTTTGTCCTGTATTTCTGCTGAATCCAAAATCAGTAATTGATTAGTACCATTGCTCACAGGTGCAGGAGCTATCAATTGCGATAAAGTTTCAAGGCCATGACGAGCACCATAAACAGTTTGCGCTGAGATGATTACTTGGACATTATTAGTTTCTGAAAATGACATGGTATCTCTTAATTACCTTTTTCAAAAAAGTATTTATAAATGAAAAGTAAATATGTATCATAAAAAATAATAATCAATTCTGGTAAAAAAAATACTAATAAATAAATAAAAGGTTATAGCTCATCTAATAATCTTGATACCTGTATTGAGTGGTATGAAATTATAATCTCTTGTAACGAAAGTTAGAACTAGTACGCACACTTAATATTATGACTGATTTTCTAATTAAAAATTGTAATAGTAAATTCGTGAATAAATAAATAAATTAATAATATATATAATACATTTATTTTGTTACAGATAAAATAAAGCCGACTACACTCACTTGTGGTAGAAATTTCCAAATCGTATAATTCATTAGTATCCCAATCAAGATCAAGGCTGGAAGACTCAATTTTAAAATGAACAGTCACAAGTCTATTATTCGTTTTGCAATCAGTTCCACATAATAAATTAATGTTCTTGATAAATTCATCCGTTGATATGGACATAAATAAACGTACAGTTTCCGTAAGATCGTTCACGTATTGAAACTGGAAATTATGAGGATCGATAGGTAGATACTGAAAAAAGAAAAGTTTCAAATGAATCATTATAGTTATCTATCTAATAATAATTAGTTGTTTATAATCAGTAAGTACAAATAAATAAAGTATAAACAAATAAATAAGATATAAAAAGTAAACGTACGTTAATTCCAGTGTTTACGGAACCGGTAGGGATCGGCCAAATACCAGCAGCTTGCGAGCAAACTAATCGGCATGCCTGTAAACTTGGATGTTGAGAAAGACCAAGTTCTTCAATAGATGTGATCGGACGAGCTACTCGTTGACATCGTTTGTTTTGCAGACACTCGTAAGCTCTATAAAATCTATAAAAAATATTCCTCGTTAATATTATTTTTTTCATTTTCTTTGTTCTTTAATTTTTGATTTAGTAAGTGTGAAAATGACTAGTGCATCATCAATTAATCATTTGTAATCAATTATGTTTGAAAAGACAATCTGTCTGTATAATTTTAAATTAATACATAATACATTTGTCTTCAATTGTAAGAAAATCAATAAAAAAATGATATTGACACTATTTTAATTTAAAAATAATGGAAATAACTTTTGTTATTTTAAAACACTGTCAATTAAGAACAAAATAAAATGTTCCTTTTTCTATTGAATTGAAAAGGGATAGATATTGAATAAATATTTTCATAATTACGTAAAAATAAAATTTTTAATAAAAGATTTGGCAAAAATTTAAAATTAAGTTCTATTTTTACAAAATGTTAAAAAGTCCACTTATTATAGTAAAGTATCCAAATATCCCTTTAATGTCTATTTGTAAAGTCTATACTTGAGACTAATGAACCAAAAATAAAATGTTTACATTTTTTGTTAAAAAATATAAATTAAACGATTCGAATTTTGATCACAACTTGCAGATATATAATTTAAAAATCTGTTTAAAACTTTTTTATTTACAATTTTAATAATTAATTATTTACAGTTTATAGTTAATTACAAAAACATATAATTTAAAAATCTTTTTAAAACTTTTTTTTTATACAATTTTAATAATTAATTATTTACAGTTTATAGTTAATTACAAAAAAAATAAAAGAAGAAGGGAAAGAATGAGAACAAGTATAAACAATGATTCGTCTTCAATAAAATTCATCAGACGCTGTTTATGACAGGAATAAATTCTTACTGTCTTGTTCGAGCGTCAACGCCAATGAAAACGAGACAACCGAGTACAATGAAAATCAGCTGCATATTCTCTGCCGTCTGGTCTATATATCTGTAAACAATAGATCAATAAGTAAAGGCACCATCAATTATTTATAATCACTCGATGCGCCACGATCTTTATATGATAAATATATATACAACGATTATAATTAAAATGAATACGAGCAAAGTAAAGTCGTTGGACCACCGTATAGTAAAATATACAATCATTTTTGCTTTTGTATAACGAATGGATTGCGCAATGTCTTATAGTGCATTCTTATGCAATTATACGAGAGAAAGAGAGCCACCTGTATAATTAGATATACGCGTGGAATGTAATATTTTGTATTGTTCATTTCCATAATTTCCAATGAAATTAAGATTTTAAGGCGTATCGAATCAAATTTTATCGTTTTCTATATTTTTTCTCTCATTTGCTGTAATATTATTTTTTGAAAAATGTTCATTGTTACCGTTTCAGTAAAAACGTATAATTGCTTCCTAAAATTATCGGTTCGAAGCTCGTCGTTTTGTTGCATTCCGGCGATGCTAAACTACGAAGGTCGGTTGTAAGTGTCTTAAGAAAATCCTAAAGAATTTATGCAAATCACCTACTGTACACTTACTTTTAACTACATTTTTCGAAAAGTATTTTTTAAAATATTTCTTACCGTGTTCCGGCGCAATAGGTTTTTTTCTTACAAGAAAAAAAAACAAATTGTTACGCAAGTTTGAAAGATCGGAAACGGATAATATTATTCCGTAACTGATTGTTTTCAAAAATTATTTTTTAATTATGTTTTTATTACATAGATCCAGTATACTTTTTCTTTTATTTGTAATTTCACAAACGCTGAAATGTATCAATTGCTTAAAAAAATTACAATAAAAATGAAATTGTGAAGCAAACTTATATTTTAAATCGTTGATAAGTAAAAAATTAATCTGAAATTAAATTTTTTTATCTTGCAAATATTTTAATTTACTATGCGCGTATATATACATAGGCTATACTAATTTACAAACAATATCGGTACACGAGCTACTGGTGAATAACGCGGTTTATTCGTCCTTTTCTCATGCTCATTGACTGAATCACAGAGCTCATTGTAATTGTAATTCGAATATTTAAATTGTCTTTTTTTTAATCGATTGTTAATCAAACGTGTCATTTTTATTTATGGTTACGTTAACTCTACGTTAATACATTTAATTATTACAATAAAGATTTAACTGTAAACATAAAATAATTAACGTATTTAATTCAATTAATTAATTAATCAATTGTCTTATATAAGAATTACGTATAATTTTAACACCGTATATATAGAATCCAACTTTTACCACAATTATAATGTACATTTAATTCTTGTTGTTGAAGTTCCAAGTTTTTAAATTAACAAAATTATTCTTTTATGTAAACGCATTGAAGATTTCAAATTCTAATATTATATTTTTATAAATAGTTTTTTATTTTATTTTATTTTATAGGTATGAAGTAAGAGATAATATGTATATGGTTTTTATTATTATTACTTTTTGTTTTAGCTGGTCGCTCGACATTATCAGATGCTTTTCTTTCCTGATATGTTATTGCTTTGATAAAGTACATTGTAAATAATAGATTTTTATTCTAAGCGGAATACTTCTTAAAAGGATGTCGAATTTAGAAAATGGGCATTCCTTATATTTTTTTATAAACGCTATCATTAATTTTTGGAAAAATCCGTTACGTCAACCTCTTATGTATAATTTAAACGATATATACCCAATTATTTTAAGATTTTTATACCTTTTTTTACTTAAAATTACAAATCAAAATTTGTTTATTTAATTATTATTACGAAAATGATTTATTTTCAAAAAAGTTAAGATGTCACGCCCTATCTTATATGTTTTAAACTATCCGCACCAATTTTTCTAGATTATTAATTCAATAAAATTTTGGTAGTTTCCACGTACACCTTTTTACAGGTTTTTACGTATCCCTTACACCTTTATTATTCCATTTCATTCCATTTCCAATTTTTATCCCCTCTTTACCCCACCTTCTCGCATTCGCCCGGGGTTATGCCCGTGGAGAGAGGGCCCGAGTAGAAATTCTAGCCAGGCCGCCTGAATTAGAAAACAGGGCCTGAAAAGGCCGCCTGTTAAGGGCCGGGATACGAATGTAATGGAATTTAAGTCAGGGCCTAATTTTGTTAGTTCGGATGTGACGTATAGTAAAAGTCAATTTTGTTAGTTCGTATGTGAGGTTAGTAATAATATCTACAAATTATATAGTATTGTATATAAATTTTCAGGTTAGAATTTTATCAAGAGTTTTTTATAAATATAAAATGAGTAATAAATGAGTAATAATATATAGTATATAAATATAATTTACTAAGAGTTCGAAGTTATCGATTGAAAAGGAAAATACAATATATAAATAGTGAAAGTTTAAAAAAACACTTTAATAATATAAAAGTTTATGCAGTATTATATTGCTTTAAATATGTGAAAAAATTTAATTTTGTATTGTATAAAAAAAGCTCAAAGTTATTAATATTATATTAAGATTGTTGTAATTATTTGGAAATTATATTAAACCATATATTTTAATTATATTATCTATAATATTTATGTTTAATAAATATTAATGTATTAAAATGCATTTTATTTTATTTACACACACACGCCCACACACACACACACGCACGCACGCACGCACGCATGTACGCACACCTAATTAACCTTATATTTATACCTTTATATTAGTATATTTTGTGGTTTTGAAAATTCCCGTAAAAACAAATGTAAAATAACAATTACATTCAGATTTAGTTTTTACTACTAATTAAGTGCCTTAATATCACCTGAACATACCCACAAAATAGTATTACATAAAACAGGCCCTGATCTCCACCCCATTACATTTTTTAAAGGCCCTTTACAGGCACCTGTTCAGGGCCTTTTAATATTCGTCAGGTACCTGAACAGGGCCTTCTTTTTGCCTGGAAATCATTTCTACTCGGGGGGAAAACCTGTGGCCAAACCCGTTGGGATAAATGCCATTTAGGAAAACCTCCTCCGAGAAGGGCGGTGTATTCGAGAACAATTCTGTTTGGGTGGCAAGGTCACATTGCGTAAACTTTAACACCGAAACCGAATGTCTCACACCTCCCGCTCACGTTGTGGAATGTGAAAAAACACCTAACCGATCATTTAAGCTAAGCCCGAGAACGGTCACCCATCCAAGTGCCAACCGCGCTCGGTGCTGCTTAACTTTCATGACCGGCCGAGGTGCGTTTCCGCCACTCCGCCACCGTGTCGGTGATTATTCAATGTTTTAAATGTAATTTTTGGGTTTAAAGGTTTAGATTCCTATAGTTTGGATCCAATGAAAATCTGAATGCTCCAATGTGTTTCTTTCAGAATCAAGAGTAATCTGATTGATTTTTTTTAATTATTCTTTCATATTCGTTGTAAAAAGAAGCTTCGATTAATTATAGAAGAATCCCATCGAGGCAACCAGATTTTCTTTATAAAACGTATTTAACAAATATATATATGCAACCTTACTTCCAATAATCACGATAAGAATTTTATTAAAACATAAGCTTAATATAATATAAATAAATAATCTACTTATTTATTTAAGTACTGATTTATGTATATTCTATCTATCTATATTATTATTATTACACCATTAAATTAAATCGTGTAATTTTAACAAAAATAAAATTTTTTTAATAAAATTCTTTTATTTACCGTATAATAGTAAAATATAAAAATTATAAAGACAATTTAACTGATGTACGTATGTGGATCGCGCGGTAATGTTTACAAAACAATTCGATTGAATTTGAATCTCGGCGATATCTTGGAGCAGCGTCGCGCGTCTCTGTGTACCTATCTTTATATATATCACATCACCGTCTGGCTAACCAACTCGAGTAAAAGTTCGAAAATCTATTTTTGACCGTATATATACATATATATTTATAATAATACACTCGTGCTGTCGCGTTTAATTAAATTTCGTTTCCAGTCGAAGATGAAATTCACTCCCCTAATTCGGTTAATTTCAAAATTTATTTTCCACGTCTTTTTTTTTTATTAAACTTTTAGTTTATAAATTCGTACGTTGAGAGTGGTGAAGTGGATACAATATTTGTTGTGTACTTTCGAAACTATAGAGAGCGTATTGATTGAGAACGAAAAAAAAATTGTAATTAAAAGAAAGATAACACCTATATTCGTCAACTATATTAAATATTTCTCAATCTCATCTATTACGAGTGTTTTAGTACAACTATTAAAATAATTTCTTTTAATGTACATTCACACTTCCACCCTTTTCCCTCTCGAAGATAATAAAATAAATAGTTATTATTTGTTACTATTAAAAAAAATGGTATTAAAATCTCACGATAATACGAGCGTCAGAGAGGATCCAATATAAAATGTTTGAAATATATAAAAATGGCAATCTCTCAACGTGTTCAATTTTACAAACGAAGAAAATAATTAAAACTGAATACTATACATACAATCGTGTTATGATAATAACGAATATATTGGAGAGTATCAAAAAGTTTACGCGGAGACGTATATACTTATAATAGAGAGAACTTTACATAGCGACCTCGATGCTATTTTTATGGTGTGTATAGTAATATAATCATTGCGATTCACTATTTGATTCAACGCGAGCACAGAGTTTTTATAAATTAACATATCATATAAAAAAATACATAATATATCTGCTACTAAACTCAAAAATCGTTGTAAAATTTTGGAACTTTTAAAGATTTAAAAAAAAAATCCTCGATTTACACTTATATACCGAAAGATTTGATACTTTGTAAGATTTAGTTTTATTTTTTATTAAAGTGCACACTGTTGATTACAATTTTTTTTAAATATTCATGCATTTGATAGTTATCGTAAAAATCAACGATTTTGAATTTACAATGTGTTAATTGTTTATTATGTTTATTCAAAAGATTAGCGAAGATCAAGATATTAATATTTTCAAAAAACGTACAATTTAATTTTCTGCATAACAGAATAAGCAATTTACAATTAGAACAATTTTATAAAAATACAATTTATTATTTTTTTTGTAATATTTTTTTGATCAATATTTGTTATTTTTGTGAAAGTTTGTACTCACATTTATATGAAAAAGAAACAAAAAAATATTTCCAACAGCGACGTATATCGTTAAAGGAAAATTATTTATTTTCTAGATCACAATACAATATTTAATGACGTTCTTCTATAAATTTTGTAGTATTTCGGTATAAACCCAAATCTATCAATAAATACAAGTTTTATATCAAAACTTGATCATTTTTTTTCTACATTTAATATTCTAATCTAATAATAAAGCGTAAACTCGGCTTTTCAATCTTTAAACTTCTAAATTTTACGGTTAAGTAAACAACGATATATATATAATTAAAATTACAGTTAATTAATTAAATCGTGTTCGCATTGGTACGTATATTAAAAATTCCTATAGATTTTGTATTAACGTAAGGATATTATACTTGATTTATTTTATTTTTGTTACATATATTATAGTTATTATTAAAATATGTATATAAATTTTTTTAAAATAAATATAACATAAATTACTATAAAACCGAACGAAAATAATGATAATCCAATCTCTATATATACGTTACTAAAATATCGTAATTTCCGATACCATTTATATTAGTATATATATTGTACTGGATTTAAAGCAAATGCTGGGAAAAATGATTTTGTTGTTTTGCTATTGTAATTACACGGTTTAATTATAGATTTACTTGTTTTCGATTCGGTGTATGAAACTCTATATAATACGCGTTTCCAAACTGAGTATCGATCTAAATTGTATAATTACAACAACAATAATAAAATGATTTTCGTCCGGACTAATAAAATGATTAGACGTCTCGGACTTCACCATCATAACAACGAAGGAGTAATATACTTTCTTAAAATTATATCCACACTTTAATTTCCACATTGTAAAAATATTAGACGGTAAATCGACAACTTTACACTTAATTTCGAAAAGAGTAAAATATAATCGTCTACATATATATACCTTTCAAGCAGCAACTTTACACTTTTTATAAAGTTCAATACGCGAAAAACTGGCACTTTCTCAAAAAAATAATACTCGCATTTTACCTTTTTTTCGAAAGTGTAAATACATCGAATTACAGATTCTAACGTAAATATTTTTACACTCAACGATCTATAGTGGACTGTACGTACCAACAAAATTGTTCAAGTATATTAGCCTATAAAAAAAAAAGAAATATATGTGTGTGTGTACGTGTGTAAATGTATATATACCTCAACTAGGAAGGAGCAAAAAAGAGAAGGAAGTATAAAAACAGAAAAATATAATCAAGTGGTCTTCGAAAACGATCTCGCAGTCATCGCGTATAAGTATATGTGTGTACGACAAGTGGGACGCGATCGCCTCGCGAGTCCCACGCGAACTGAGCCGGTCGAAGCGCCACGCGCAATATAACGGTGGTGAATGGATATATTTTATTTACAGCGACGTATATAGCGCTCTGCTACACGTATATACTCACACACAGAAGGCCCGGAAGATCAAACACCAAGATCATCGCGTAATTAATTAGATATATTTTTTTGTAAAATTTATCATGACAAAAATCCTCTTTTCGTACGTAACATTTTGGTACATGGTTAATCTATTATAAGAAAATATTTATTTTTATGGTGGTTTGTGCGTGTATATGTATATTTAGCTCGTCACTATTTCTCGTACTTTAGATACTTGGTTTTTATATTTTACTCTTTTTAATTATAACGAATCGTCGCTTATAGTTTTCGTTTTAGGAATTAAAAGTATAACAACGCAATATAGAAATCATTTGAATATTTTAACTAAATGCAAGAGAACATATCGCGTGTAATCGCGAAATTATATTATCGTCTACGTTATTAATTGGTCGCTTCTCACTTACTTTTTCTTTTTCGTTAATATCATATCAATTTGTACACTTCGTCGAAGGCGCCTCGTGAATAATTATAATAAGCGATACGATCTTTGCACTGGGAAAGAAGCACTTTTAGTACATTCAATAAAATATTTTGTTGCTCACGTTCGACGGGTAACAGTTGTTTGGAAGTAACACATGTAAACATCTTTATTAAAAGACTGCGTTTAAATATTTTATTTTTATTAAAATTATTTTATTATTTTTTAATATTTTTCAATTCAACTAATTAACGTCTTTTGAAATACTGAACTAAAATTATATATATATAATATGGTGTACAAAAATCACTCGACTAACTTGAATTTTTGTTTCGGTATAAATGTGAGAAAATAAAGGTTTTATAGCGCGTACATTGATGAATCGAACGGCTGTTCTATAACTGACCATTTTTTTTGCATATTGTCACATAGGTGCAGTATGCTTGTATAGTGCAGTATACTTGGATGTTTTCTTAGTTTTAAGCATTGATACACGGAGAGAAATAATTTGTAAATATTACAAAGCAGTTTGGTAAAAATTCCTAAACTCTCAAGTAATGTGGTAACAAACTGCGAATCTCGTAATTTTTACCAAACTAAATTGTAATTTTAATTTTTTTTTTAACATCAGAAAAAAAATTTTATTCCTCCGCATATTATTTATTTTTGAGTTTATGTATATTATTCGAGTGTTATGGAAATTTTAAATATTTAAATGAAATTTAATTAGTGAAAAAAATTCTGGATGTCATCGGGATCGAACCTGCGAAGTTTGGGTTGAGAATCCAAGTCCTTACCATTGCGCCACCGCGTCACTTGCATGTGTTTCATCGAATCGTCCTTTTAAAGTAAACAAACGAACGACGCGATTCCAATAAAAATTTTATTTATCGCTTCTTTTCGGTATCTCGTGCTGTACTGTTGTTTATAGAATTTCGTAAACAGTATAGGAAAAAATCAGAGTTAATAAAATTTACAAGCTTAATTGTAAAATTTAGTACGCCAACTCCACAAATTTTACTACATTTAGAGTAAATTTTACTACATTTACTGTAAATTTTACTTAGCAGTTTGGTAATTTTTTCGGTTTTTTCGGTCTGTTACCACATTACTTGGGAGTTTGGGAATTTTTACCAAACTCCTTTGTAATATTTTCTAAATATTTTCTCCGTGTATATTAGTTTAATCGATCGTTGAGTAAAGACCCTATAGTTTTCCTCCTAACATTTTATTAGAATATAATGTTGTGTTTTATTTATTCCAAACCATCTGTTTCCAACAACATTTTAATTTATAGTCATATGGGTAACGATGAAAAAATTTTTATCTTTTTGGCATTTACCTTGAATTGAATGAATATTTCTAATTTCATATTTCCCGCGTAAAAATGTAAAACTTAATCAACTTGAATTAAAGTTTATTTTTCGCGGAAGTTGATATCAACATTTAGACTATCCCAAACTTGGAACACTATTAATTAGACATTTGTATAAAGTTTAGATAAACTTGAAATAATCTCTTAGATAAGTTTAAATATAGTATTTTTGAATGGGTTAAATTTTATTTATAAAAAAATAAAAAAAAAATTTTATCCTGAGATTCGAACCTCTGAACTTCTGCCTCGAAGCCTCTTGCTAGCTACCAACTGAGCTATTTTATTATTTATATTTAATATGTTACATTTAGGTTATAAACTTAGAAGCATGTTTCAATTGTTCTTTATAACCAAATTTAATATTATTATGACATAAACAATGAAAATCGCTCAGTTGCCCGATCGGAAAAAAAACTTATCGCGTTTATCTGGGCCGCCCACGGTGCCTTAAAAATATGACACGGCCCTACAATGTCATCTGACGAGGGCCCTTTTTAGAACGTAACGTGGTAGTAGCATGACAAAAATAATTTTTTCTACCCTCCGGCCGGAAAGCGGCAACTTTCCGGCCGCTGCGCGAATTGAAGTTGCCGTTTTCCGGCTACGTCGAGCAGAAAAATAGTATACACACCTTGGCCAGTAAAAAAGAAAGCCTCAGATCACATGATCGTCCACCTCGGCTTCGCCTCGGCCGACAATTACATGTGATCTGAGACATTTCTTATTTTACTGGCCATGGTATGTAATATACTATTTATCCATATGAGGACCTTATAATGGCCATACTCAAAATGATTGTGTTTTATTTACGGTCACGTTTTATGTAAGGCCTGCATATAGTAAGCCATAAAATAATTAAAAATTCTTTTTTAATTAAAATTAATACATTAGTTATTAAATAAATATAAGTATATTAATTTATTTTTAAATTGTTACTAAAATTTTGTAAAAAATATATGATAAATGAATTTATTGATCTCCACAAGCCAAAGAAATATTCCTCACAACTCAAGTAAGGCGGACTGTATTAATACCAGCCACTTTAGAAACCTCACAGGATGAGTGTTTGAAAAAAGACTAACACAAGCTAAGTAAAAAAAATATAAAATTTAATTGATTGTAGTATAAAATTAGTAAAAACTTAAAAAGACGGAAAAAAATTTATTACAGGTATTAATACAGTCCGCCTTACTTGAGTTGTGAGGAATGTTTCTTTGGCTTGTGGAGATCAATAAATTCATTTATCATATAACTTACAGTGTAAACAAGCAATAAATTCACGAATTTTCTAATAGTTGGAAAAATTCAAATTTTAAAATTTTGTAAAAAACTTTGAAAAACCTAGTCAGAGACTCAGTTAGAACTCTACTTGGCAAAACTGTCATTGCAAGTTGGTTATATAATTATTTTTCTTTCTTTTACAAGTCTGAATCAAAACTATTAAACTTTTTAAATGTACATGTCGAAAAAATATATATATAAACACACATTTTGAAAATCATGAAAAGAAATAACCTCAACTCCTACAGCTGATTTCTTGGTGTCATGGTTTACCTAGATCGTACCATTTGAAGCCCCTATTTATTTTTAAATGAAAGTGCAAGTATTTACATAGGGTTTCGAAAGGCGAGAGTAAGGCGAGCCTAACTATTGGTAGCCATGTATTGTCCCCTATACTATGGGCTATTGCGGGTATACCATACGTGGTATATAATCCCGAGCCTTGCGAAGGGCGAGGCTCTTTCGCTTTTTTGGCTCGGTCTTCGCTCAGTTCACTCAGTTCAGTTCATTCGTTTATGTATAATTATCAGCATAAATAGATCACTATAACATAGTAATCTTGTTACTAAGTCTCTCACCTTTCCTTACCTAGGAAGAGGGAATAAGCCCAAACCCACGTAACAATACTTTTTTAAAGTTATCTAAGAGATTATTTCAAGTTATCTAAATGTTAAAGTCCAAGTTTGGGATAGTCTCATTGCGTATGTTGATATTAATTTTTGCCCAAAATAAACTTTATATCAGTTATATTAAGTTTTACATTTACGCGGGTTATAACAAAAACCTGTTACCAAACCACTTTCTTTCTTTTACAAGTCTGAATCAAAACTATTAAACTTTTTAAATGTACATGTCGAAAAAATATATATATAAACACACATTTTGAAAATCATGAAAAGAAATAACCTCAACTCCTACAGCTGATTTCTTGGTGTCATGGTTTACCTATATCGTACCATTTGAAGCCCCTATTTATTTTTAAATGAAAGTGCAAAGTATTTACATAGGGTTTCGAAAAGGCGAGAGTAAGGCGAGCCTAACTATTGGTTAGCCATGTATTGTCCCATATACTATGGGCTATTGCTGGTAACCATACGTGGGCCTTATGATCAGACTCGGCTAGCCATGACTATTTTCCGATCGGAAATTTTTTTCTTTTTTTTAAATATAATTTTACCTGTTCATAAATACTATTTTTAAACTTATCTAAGAAATTATTTCAAGTTTATCTAAATTTTAAAGTCCAAGTTTGGGATAGTCTCAATGCGTATGTTGATATCAACTTTTGTCCAAAATAAACTTTATATCAAGTTAATATTAAGTTTTACATTTTTACGCGGGTTATAACAAAAAACTGTTACTACCGCTTGTTTTAACGACATTACGAATTTGTAACATTTAAAAATTTGTATATTTAATTTTATATAATTTTAACCCTACAATGAAAGAAGTGAGTGAAATCGATAAAATGTTTGTTTAAAATAGCTGTGAATAATTGTGTGTTTGAAACTAAGATATATCATTTAAAGTTGTCAAACAAGTAAATTATCATAACTCTTTGAATTAAAATTCTGTTCCATCTTAATAAATATTACTTAGTTACGAGTAAACATAATTGTCTATATGTGCACTATTCGAACAATTTTTTAATTTCTATTTAGGAATATAATTTTATTCCAATTTCAGTTACAATCGTTAAGCGGTTTAAAGTACATAACATTCGAAACTGTGCACAATATTTTTGCATGTCAATCTGGCGTCCCTTTTCATGAAACTCACTGTGATATACAACGTCGCCGCAAACAAAATGTACACCATTTCTTTTTAGTACCTTCTATTTTAATAATATAAAAAAGAAAAAAAAGATTGCACAATTACATAACTCGACCACTATCAATCACTAAATTTATGCCAATAAAAAAAATGTAAATTTTTAAATTAACGTATCGTTGATAAGTTGCACACAGCTGAATTCACGCATACTAACCACTAAAACGCTAAAAGAAGATTAAAACCGTTCCGCTCAAACGCGTACAAGTAAATATATCTCCACCAATATGTGTATAAGAAAAAGCAAAAGAAAGATAAAACAATACTGACCCATTTTACTTGTTTTTTTTTCTTTTATATATTTCGTAGTATGCAAATCGACAAGTGTTACGAATTACATATCATACGGGTCGCGCGTAATAAATTATAGATATACATATATATACATATACAACACGGTGTTATATGCGGGCACAACAGTCGTTTTTGTATGTACACATTACGAGCGCGAAGAAGAGCAAACATTTAGAAAATCGAGAAAAATATAAGAAAACACGCGGTAAATACAAGGTTGAAAAGTAATGGTTAAATTATTTTGTATACTTACGGTTTGCGCGTTGTCATCGTCGATATATATACATCTTGAAGTAATTTATATACCATCTTTGCGTTTTTAGAATTACTTTTTTAATCAATGAGAGGCTATTATGCGCAACGTATACGCCGATTATTCAATTAAGGTCGTCAAGCTCTGCAAGTTGATTATTGTTTATTTTACTATTTCTTTTCGTTTTTTCTTCTTCCCGTGTCAAGTCGAGTTTATTCAAATTGATACATTGAGATATCATGTGTGTGGTATGTTGAAAATGCATCTATAGACGATAGAATTAAGATTGTTATAGGATGAATGTGTGAATGTATATAAACTGTCTGTCAAATGTATTATAAAGATATCACTATACGTATAAAAAATAATTTATTTTTATTTGAAAGATAAAATAGAAGTGAAAGTGTTCCTTTATAAGTCTATAATATATTAAAATACAAATTAAATAACGACCTCGTAGAATCGATCTTTGAAATAGATTTTGGTTGAAATAAAATAAATAAATAACTATTCCTATCGTGGAGATTAAAAAGGATATTAAAGATATACATATTTTTAGCCGAGAATATTGGCCACTTGAATAAAAATTGTACCAATATAAGTTTATAATTAATGGTCAATAAATGATTTCTATTAACCTTGTAAAATGACTATTTTATAAAAACATGCGATTAATATAATTAATTTCATTTCGCTTATCCAGGTACCAATTGATTCGTATCAATAACTAATAGGAGATAATAATTTTTATAAACATATTATAAAATGTATAACTCTAATGATAAATTAATAGCTTTTGTTCATTTTTTTAGCTTTTAAATTTTTCGCTGAATGAGAAATACGTCCTTAGTGTAAGTTAAACAACTACGTATAAGTTTCAAAAATTATTAAATATGTGTAATAATTTAATACATTCATAATTCTAATCATTATATTTTTTAATAGTAATATTTTATTAATAGCTTGTCTGTTTTTAACCAAGAAAACCTTATAATAAAAATATTATAAATTTTCCAAGATTTATAAATTATTATTACGAGCTAACAAAAGATAATAAATTTAATAAGGAACGAGCTTATTAGAGCACAGCTGTTCAACATGTTTTTGACAATTTTGACTCCGATATATTAAAAACCCGGACTTACACGTACATATTTACAAAGTCAGTTTCAAGGGTGAAAACAGTAATTAACAATCGAGTGATTGGTGTCGTAGGGATTTCAGTATAGTGATATAAAAGTTGGATTAACTGAATTTAAATAAATTTGAGATCTTATATATGTTTATTCTAAATTAAATGAGAGATATAATTCAGTCAATTTTTTTATTCAAATATCATTTGACTTTTTAAGATTTCGTTAAATCGTATTTTGCAAATTTATTTCGAAGTGTATTGTACCTATATACGTAAAGACATAGACGTTAAAAAACGATGAAAATGATAAAAATTCACTGAAAAGGGAAGTTTTTTTGAAAATAAATTAAAACAAAAATAAATTTTACATATAAAAAGTTTTAATTTATCAAATGTTTGTCTAAAAATTGTACAAAACAATTTCCTATTGTATAATTTATGATCAGAATAGTTTTTGTTAAAAACGAACCAGGTAACCAAGAAGCGTCCACTTTGTGATTCTAAATAAGTATTCGATTGAAAGCATTAAAGATAAATTAACGTTAAAAAGTTACAAATACTTTAATATCTATAATTAATAAAAAAATTGAAGAAAATTACAGTATATTACAATATTTTTAATATTTTCATTTTACAGGCCATGAGTGAATATTTAGAATTTGATATAAAATTATTCTAATGTTACTTATAGGGCTTGATTATGTAATCGACATTATTTATAAGTGTTAATTTACCAACCCAGTGTTAAATAATATTATTAAACTAACGTGTATATATAGGCCATAATTAAAAAAGTAGAAAAGAAATCATCGACAAAAGAAAACACGGAAATTGAGCTTTTGACGAACTTTCTATTGATCATGCGAAAACAAATGAAATTCCTTCGTGTATGTATACCGGAACAGATAAACGGTCGCGATAAATCGACGAGACTCGTCCGTGAAATAATCAAACTGCACGAGACTTGAACATAAACTACAACTTGTATACGATTATCGACGATTATTTAATAATTATTAATTTTATATATATATATATAATATATATTATTATTGCATAGTAAACGAGAAAAATCCTATCTAAGCCGATGAAAAAACGACTATTGGCCGATTGTCGTTCGTATCAATTTTAATGAAGAAATTCAGAATCAAGACGAACCTGGATTACTCTTTAGATTTTATTTTTTATACCCTTTATTTTGATATTGAAAAATGTACCCTTGTATCTAATAATTCATGTAATTTCTTGATATTTGTATATACATGTAACAACCAAAATTCTTCTCGATAATCTAAAATCATGTATGCACGGGATTATATTAATAAGAATTTTTGCTAGAATTAAAGAGAATCCATTTCCTTCTAGAAATTTTTTTTCAGTGTGGGCAAGATAGCGTGTGATAATGTATAAGTAGTTTTTGGTAATGTTATAATTATTATCAATAATTTACATGTATTGCTTATTTAATTTACGTAATAAAATAATAATTTTCTTTTATTCTAATTTCCGTCTATTATTTTCTAGTGAAATAGAGACACTGAATTTTAGAATAGTTGTTAACATTTATACTAATTTTTCAGTCCACTATCAGTTTATGAAACAAATATATTAAAATTATGCAGTATACCGAATACAAAATTTTTTTCAGAGAAAATATATGTTTCGAGATAGGTCGTTTCATAAATTTTGACTGAGATAGGATGATACACCTCCAGTCAGCAGTCCATATGAAAACGAAAAAAAAGAGATTTAATCGAATCTCGATACAATTTTAAATGAAATTCCAAGCGCGGTATATCACAATCGAGCATCCGGGGTCTTATCGAATTTTCTGATCGATGAACACATCCGTTTACCACTCTGCTGCAAAAAAAGAAGTAGAATTAAGAAAACAAAGAAAATGAAATTGTACAAGGATTTTCTTGCCTCGGCGACAAAATTTTATTCATACGCATGTGGTTACAAATCGACGTGATTAATCGGCAGCTCTCTCGGTGTTTTGACTGTGTTACATGTGAAAAAATTGTCGTAACTCAAGCGAAACATGTGTGTGTACATTTTACGCAGTTAATTCGCTAATCGCATTTATGCTTATTTTTTTTTTATCTTGTTTGCCTAGTGCACGTGTATTTACAGTATGGTATAGTTGGCTATATAAAATACTTGGATTCTTTCGCTTTTTCCCTTCTTCTTTTAATCTTTCAAAGTATAATTTTGGGTTTTCATTTTTGGATCGTTAAGTTCAAGTTTTTTCTTTTTCGACGGTGATGACGCTTTAAATTTTGATTTACGTATACACGGTGAAAAATATCTAATACTTTTTACTCTGTAAACATGGTAAACGTTCGGATGAACTGTGTTTTTTTGATAAATTTTATCCCGCAGCATAGTAAAATTTATTCTTGCAGATGTGTTATTTTATGCGAAAACTATAGGTAAATTTTTCCAGAAAAGAAAAATCCGTTCTACTTCTACCATGCTTGCAGGGTAACAACTAATAGAAAATTTTAGCTACGAATCGTTCCATATATTTCTTTTTTTCTTCGACGTATTCGTATTACATTGCAGTTGCGTTCAATAAATTACTCGAATTAAAATGCGATCGTATTGTATAAAATACGCTCCTTTATATACAGACATGAGGTTTTCCGTGAAATAAATCAATCTCCATTTGTTTCTCTTTGCGATTTATTGCATAAAAGGCAATTATCATCGATTAAAATGTCAAAATTCGTCATTGTGTACAACTCGATATATATATACGAATGATAAATATGTAACTTTGGTATTCGAGTCATTATTTTTTCTTCCGATTCCGATGATACGTAAATATCGATCTCTCTGTACCGTAAAAAAATTGAAAATACACATGAACTTGTTGAAAAATATTTGATTATTTATCAAATCATTGAATAACAAAAATAAAAACACCCCTCCGTCTCTCATTAACTATATGTTCGTTATCGATTATATCGACAAAAATTCACAGTTATAAAAGAAACAAATGTAACACGTACAGTTTTGATTACAATTCGACAACAACGTTATTAAAAAAAAATTGTTCAACATTTTTTTGGTGAGGTCCTTTTATTCTGTTCACGATCGCAATGTCAATGTTTCCCGTGTCTACACATACATATGAAAATTTCACTGTGACGTTGGATTCTTTTTTGTTCAACTTCTTTTCTTCTTTTTATAAAATTTATTTCTATTTGTCCTTACTTTTTATATGCGTTTAATGTTATATGATACACAGCTTAACGTTTACATTTACCTTATGCCGTCGAAAAATAAAATTTATTACAAACTCTACCTTTATCGACGTGTTTTATTATTCGATGACTTATTTCTTTGTTATCTAGCATTTATTATTTCTCAAGTTGATTTTAATCCCTCAATTGTATATGTATACCTTTCGACCGTAAAAGGTACTATTCGAATTATTAAACAATATAAAAGGATATTTTAGGATTTACATAAGTATACAATTTAACTAAGTGGGTGTATAGATAGTGATTAAATATTGAAATAAATGGCAGTTGCATAATAAGAATAATAATATTTTCAAAAAGGAGTCGACATTAATTTGAAATTAAGTAATTACATTTTAAACTATCTCTTTGATGTTCAAGATTTTTTTTATTAATAGTATCATGAATTAGGTGCCAAAGTCAACTTTTATTCTCCGTACCTTATCGATTCCGAGGTATACAATTTAGTTATAATTTATAAAATATTATTGAATTGGAAGAAGTAGAAGAAGACGCGCCTTCGTTTACAACCAAGTAATCTCGGTACAAAATTTCAGACTAAGACATTTTTGTATTGATTTAATTCGTTACCAAAAAAACGATTATTACGCTTCATATTTGTAGTGATGAGGGATTGAATTGAATACGCGATTGTATTTTTTCGTCTGATATTTTATATCGAGATTAATTTTTCAAATCCTATAACATATTTTATAAATTAATACTTCCATTTTTTGTTTATCTTCGTTGATACAGTATGGAGGTGAACTTAATAATAAAATTGACCTTGGTGCCCCACCCTTAAAAAATTTAAATATAATTATTTAGTATTGCGTAATTAAATAAGAAAACATGTTTTAATCATTTTTCTGAAAAATATGACTCGTTGTAGGTTTCATTTGGGATCAATGAATCAAAAATTAAATATCCAAGTATTGTTAAACTTAGAAGGTCTATGTGTTTTCAATATTTTATAACCTTTTAATACTTAGATATTTAATTTCATCAGTCCTAAGTTCTCCGCTTTACCTCCATATTTTAATATTTTATTCTGATTTTTTATACAATTTTTTAATAATTCCCAATAAAAAAAGATAACAGTAATGAAATTACTGATTATTGGATAATAAAATTTGTAGTAAGAATTGAAATAGCTTGAACATTTGGTTTTTGATGTAACTAATAATTTAGGTAGGTAATACCCATTGAAGAAACATTTAAGTTTTTCATATGGAATTTCAAAAAATCTTCTATTTATATATAAAACTTAATTTCAAATTTATCTCAAGTTTTATTCGAATAACCTATACTTTTATCACAAATGTCATTTATTTCTACATTTAATCAACATCTACCCCCAAGGCATCGTTCAATAAAAAATAATTTAATTTCAAAGAAAATGTTGTATCTTAGAGACGAGTACATTTTTCCTACATTTTTCTTTTTTAAATTTAAAATTACTTAACTATATATATATTTATACATATTCAATAATCTACAATTGATGGCGAAACGTTTTTATTTGTATTATATACTTACAAACATTCCGTTCATTCTACACTTTTAAGAGAATAATCAGATTCATTCGCTCTTTTTCCTCCTCTCCCCCCCCCCCCCTCGTCTTAATTACATTTAGCGGGTTTACGTAAAATTATCGTTATTCATTATAAAAACAGTTAATAAATATATATGCGAACAAATTCGTTTCTTTTTTCTTTTCGCTCTTCTCATCGTTGACATTCCTCAAAGGAGTTATTTTTTATTTTAGTTAAAAAAAAAAGAAAAATAGAACAAGACATCGAAAGAAAAAATCAAGAGAAAATACGAAGCTCACTTTCGAAATGCCTGAATCATTTCTTTGTTTTGGCTATATAATGGGTGTGACGTGTTAATCACCAAACTACCTTTTTTACTTGGGTCAACGATTCAAACGACGCGTACAATCGAATAAAAGTGATATCTGGATGTTCGAAAAAACAAAGTTACTTCTTTGGTCCGTTGAGGGTAACGTCCAAAGGTTCGTCAGGCGATCTCGAACCCGGTGGACTTAAATCCGCGGGTTGATGAATGTGTTGGAGGTGATGATGCGTAGCGAGATGGTGAAACAGCTGATGTGGTGGTACTCCTAGAGTCGTATGAGCACGAATACCAGCTTTCATGGTTAAATCGATTTCAGCTTCTTGGGGTGGACGTTGCTCGCATTCCGGGGACGATGACATCGGGGGACTCGTAGATGGCGAGCTGCAACCGCACCGCTGGCGGTCCGGGGATTTTTCACGTGGTAACGTGTACCTGCACCAAAAAATGATTATTGATAATTTTTATTCGAATATTAGTATCGATCTCGAGTTTGAACTTTTTTATTTTACAACAAAATTGGAGGTTAGTAATTGAATTTAAATAATTAAATTATGATCTAAAATAAATATAAGAAATACTCGATATATTTTATTGGTTATATATAATTAACCCCAATTTACCGATCATTTATATAGAAAAAATTGTTTCACCTTCGATTAGACAATGACTTTTCGAATCTTTAAAGATTGGCTTTTTTTACTTTTTATAAATTAAAGAATTTTTTTTGGAAGAATACTTGTGTAAAATTATATTTTTTAACAACGTATTTAAATTTTTTCGATTTCTTAATTTGTAATTTGTATAGAGTTTTTGGGCTACTAACCAAGGATTCTTTAGGTAGAACCTAAGAATATTTTTAACAATCAATAAATGATGATTAGTTATAACCTATGATATACCTATTTTGTTAACAGGATGTCGGACTCAAGTTACGGGGATCTACACCTTTGAACATAAAAATTATCATAAAAATCTGAACAAAATTCATATGGGTATAGTTTGAAACAAAAATGAGGGAATGACGTATTGATGTTTTAAGAAAAAATAAATGTGTTAATAATAATTGAATAAACAATTTTCGATCGGTAATTTTATTTATTATTCTAACGTCGTTCTTTTTATGCTCTTAAACTGGTGCTAATCAGCGACGTAAGTATTACAGTCGGTAATTATTTGTCTAAAAAGGCATGAATTTTGAACGCAAAAATCATAATTAAATTACAAATATATCAGTTCAGAGTTATTTTAGAAATTTATTTCTTTGTTTATAAAAAAAATATTAAAAATGACTATTTTTCTAAGCCCGACATCCCTTTATGCAAATTTCTGATTTCAATTTTCCATTGGAAATTATAGATCAATCGTTATGTTTATTACAGTATTTATTAAAAAAGATTTTTTCTTTTAAAAAATCGATTCCTTTTGTACGCGCGGTCTAAACTTTCTCTACAAATTTTTCATACACAGATCAAATCTTGAGCGAATCTTAGAATTATGTCGATTTTCATATTTTACTTATGTATATATTTATTAACCAGTTAAGAATTACAAAAGTCGATATATTAGCTATTTTGTGCTTCATTATCAATTCTTCATTGTATTTTAATAATTTTAATATTATTTTGTATGAAAATACATAAGATTACACGAATCACCAGGTATATAAATGTACGTAAATATATCTCACCCATGAGGTGCCGGTAAAATCCTATAATCTCGACATATGGTCGGTATGGGAGTAGCATCCGATATAATTTTATCACTGGGTGGTTGGGATCCCGGTGGATGAATAGGCGCCGATGGTGGTTGCGGTTGGGAGGATGGTGGCTGCGACGGCGGTGGCGGTGGTGGTGGTGACGAACCGTCCGTACGGTCTTGTATACCTGGTGGAGGTGGTCGCAGGAGCAGCGGTGCCGCGGTACCTAAACCCAAGCATCGCATTCGCCAAGCGTCTTGTAGCAATTGTAACCTTGCCTGTTTCCGCCATTTTGCACGACGATTTTGGAACCATACCTATAATAACCAATTAACGTCATACATATATGTCATCGAAAGATTCACAATATTTGTTAGCTTTCATAACGGACAAAAAAGAATAAAACGGTAATATAATAATAAAAAAGTAACAGAGTTCGATCGTGTAATATGTTAAAAAAAACATAGAAAATGGTAACAGTTATCTGATTTTGAACACTTTTATCACTTTCTTACTTTTCCTATCTTTTTACTTTGTCATTTGTATAGTTTGTTATACTTTTAATTATAGTACTAATTTTTACATTTTTTACTTTTTTGCCTTGTAATTACTTTATTTTATTATTTCATCCATGACTTTACTCATTTGCAATAAAAAAATAAGATAAAAAATAGCGATTAAATGTAAGAAAAAGTAAAATAAAGTGCGAAAAAGTAATGTATGGTAGAAAAACCACAAAAAATGTCTAAATACGCAGGGAATTATCTTAAGTACGGTTTCTATTCTTTAATTACTATTTCTTATACTTTCACACTCTGTTTTTAATTGTATGCTAGAAATGCGGTGTTATGACGGTTTGTTAACGTAGTTATGTAGAGACGTCATGTATAAAAAAAAATTGTACAAAATAAAAAATGTAATTGTAAAACGAAATAAAGTAAAATAAACTTATCCCTGGAAATGCAAATAACATTTAGGTTTATTCAATGAGTATACCGATCACAAACAGTTTTTGAAGCAAAATTATCATTAGTTTATTAAATTTTCAAGTTTCACTTTCAAAAATATGATCACTTTGTTAAATTTACTTGTTAACACGGATCAAATAAAAAAGAAATAAAATAGTAAGTTGATAGAGAAGTAGTAACCTATAAGAGCTTTCAAACTCTAAATAATTTAATTTAGGAATCTTCGTGAACACATTAAATACAATTTAAAAATAAACACACGCATTATGTTACTTTAAAGAAGTAGTATCGGTAATAAATAATAATAACCCAAAGATATACTCTTTAACAAAAAATTTTAATAAATTATAAATATCGTACATCGCGTTTGAATCGAAATAAAAATCGTAATAGACGCTAATTGTGTCCGAATCTAAGAAAAAATTGATACACCAATTATTTGCTGTTAATCTACACACAATCTATACGCAAACCAAAGATAAAATTCTCTATTTTTCGAAACAATCTTCAATGTATTATTATATTCTTTAACGATGATGTAATATGCAAATTACAAAGATCTATATATATACCTATGTAAAACCGAAAATTGTATAGGTAAAATATGAAACTATAAAATTTAAACCAAATTCATATACACGATGTCTAATTGATCAAAAAAAAGCTTAAGAAGCAAATTTATCGTAATAATTAATTTTAAATTAATTAATAATAAATAATTACTGTTCGTCGATATGACAAGAGGTATACATATCGAGGTTTGTGGTTACCCCAAAATCTCATTCACTTGGATATAAAAAAATATTTAAAAAATTTGTAGATAATCTTCAAAGTAAATGGATAAGCGTTATAACAAATTTTTTTTAAAAAAGCGACCTATTCTATAATTAATACTGACATACTATTTTTTGGAATATCACAATTCCTTATACATAAGTTCAAATTCTATTATTTAGCACGTATAACGAGCGTAAATAGGACAAATGAATCAAGTCAAAGGTCACTCTATTTCTTCCCGGAAGATTAAATTAATTTCACATATTTATATATCGTTATACATGTGAAAAAATATGATAGGAGTGGACGATGGAATGCGAACCCACGTTATATACGACGCACCGTTGAATTACGAGATTCGACCCTTGACCACAAGGCTATAGTCGCGAGATGCTTAACATATCGCTTACATTCGTCTGCTCTTTGCTTCGGGCACCCGACTCCTTCTTATCACATTTAGTCGCTATGCGGGACAATATATGTATAAATAGACACAGTAGGTATATTCCATTTTTCTAAGGAATAATCATGATTCAATTAACTTGGATTGACACGAGGTGGTCACTCATTCATTATAAAACTACACTGAAAAACATTGAATATTTATTTATTTATTGACCAGTTAAAAAATTACAAAAATGATGTAATCCCTATAGATATAAACCAAATTATCTGCTCATACTGCTGGTAAAAACTAAAATCTAACCGTATAAAAAGATTCAATTTAAAAAAGAAAAACATAATAATTTAAATAACTAAACACTAAAGTATTATAAGAAAAAAGAGATAAGTGAATTCAATAATATATTTTGTTAAAAAAATACTTGTTTGAAACTTAGAAATATTTTATAAATATCGAATCTGTGTTCTCCTTTAAAAAAAATATTTAAAATATTTAAATTATCTTAATTTTAATAAAAAATTCAGACTAAAATTTTTTCATAAAGAAATATTAAATTCACCTCTTCCCTAGTAGAAATTGAGCATTTTAAGGTTAGACAAAATTTGTAATTTGATCATATTAGGATCATATTTTGAGCATTTTATGCTAATTCGTCATTTTCTGGCTTAAAAACCGTTTCAATTATGCTCAAAATTCTACTAGGGTTCTTGCACGTACAATTATGGAATTCTGCGAGGTAATATCAAAATTAAAATATTTACAAATTTAAGAAAATCAATATTCTTTTGCAAAATAGGTATTCCAAATTACAATTAAATAAACAAATTTAGTAAGAATTTCAAACGATTTTAGTTAATTAACTACTATATTGTAAATATTTTTTTAGTTAATTTACAAAAAATCGCTTAAATATTACCTCGTGGATGATGACAAAAGCAACAAAAAAAATTGTACCTTAGTAAATACAAAAAATAAAGTCGTTTCCTTGTTATTTTCAACAAGGCACACAAAATACATGCGATAACGAAAATAAATAAGGGAAAGATTATTAACTCACCTGTACCCGGGCTTCCGAGAGTGAAATTCTCAATGCAACCTCTTCCCTCAGAAATACATCGGGATAATGCGTTTTTTGAAATAGTGATTCTAACTCTTGTAACTGTTGCGGTGTAAAAGTCGTGCGATTACGTCTCTGTAACAATACCAATCAAATTTTAAACGTTTAGCTGTTATTAAACTTCGCTAAAAAAATTTTTCATCTTATATATAAATCACGTTCACATATAAATTACAATTATAATTTATACATAAAAGTTTATAATTTATAAAAAATTTTAATATTTAATTCTACAAACTTTATTTTAGCACACAAGGTGCACGTTAATACGTGCGTTATAATTTACGCTTACGCAAAATTATAAATTTTCATATGCATTTCACGAGTTTAATTTTAATTTACGGCGCGTACATATATTCTTTTGCGCTTTTGCTTAAAAAAATATTCTAATAAAATATATGAAAGATGTGAGCATTAAATAAAATTTTATTTATTTATTCATTCGTTTAAGCCAGTAGAAGCATTTGTAAATTAAGGTAAATACTGCACCGAGAGAAAAGAATATTTGAAAATGAATATTTCTTATAACGAATGATCTACCATAAGTTTCATATAAGATAAAAATGTCTTGCATATGAAGAAATACATGGTAACTTTATAGTAAAGGTTTATTTTTTGTCAGTTTACGGACACAGAGCAGTGCCTTTAAAAAATAATTTGTAAATTAGAAATAAAAAATTAACTAAAAACTGTAATTAAAACATAAATGTAATATTTAAAATAACTTACAGTTTTGTAATATGTAGTAATAAACATTCAAATTTATTAATATACTTTTTAATCCAGATTTTTAATTTTTTGTTGTATTTGATTTACTTAAATTCAGAGTGATTTGAGATTTTACTATCATTCGAAATATATGATAAAGTATATGTATAAGTAATATCCTGACGTATGTTTAATTGATCATTCTTAATTAAGTGTTTTTACTTATTAATTTTAAGAGGGGATGTTGGATCCAAATTACAGGAATCTACACTATTTAATTCCAAAAATTTATACAGATATAACTTAAAACGTAAGAGATAGCCTGAGGTTTTGATTTTTGAATAAAAATTAATTTTATTAATAATTTTTGAATAATCGGGTCAACTGTTTTTTTTTTCATTGAAATTTCGAAATGTCTTCTAAGATTTTATTTTGTAACTTTCACGATCAAACGGAATGTCGAAATTAGCATATTTTTCAACACCAGCTGGGTTCATCACTATTTAACTCAAAATCTATCAACTTTTACTATAGAACATTATATGTAACATTCGTTGCTAATTATGTCTAGAATTTATCCTTCTGGGTTAGAATTTCTAATTTCAAGGTAAATGTTAGATAAACTACATGTCAATATTCAACTTGAAAAAAATCTAACTTCGCCACAATTGATTTTTTTATCCAAAAGTCCAAAAGAAAGCTTGGAGCAATACCTTTCAAATGATCTGTAGCATTTTTATGGCCTTCAATTCTGTAAAAAGTTATGATAATTTAAAGAAAGACGAAATTTTTTTAAAAATTTAAATGGGAAATACCATGTTAATTTTTGTGAATTTTTTGTCTTTCTTTAAATTATCATAACTTTTTGCAGAATTGAAGGCCATAAAAATGCTACAGACCATTTGAAAGGTATTGCTCCAAGCTTTCTTTTGGACTTTTGGATGAAAAAATCAAAGGTGGCGCACTTGCATTTTTATATATATAAATGTAAAAATTGCTGCACTTTAGATATATCGACTAAAGTTTTTATTTGAATTAATTGAATAAATTATATTTGGTTGATGAAAAAAAACAAACTTTCCAAACAACTTATCGATGTAAAAATTTAGAAAAATTTGGGTATATATTATTTAAAACGTACCTGAGAGCCTGACGTTCGGGATTACAAAAAATAATCATTTTCCGAGTTTAACATATCCTTTATATTTAAGTATTCTACATTTTATTCTTCGCAATAGTTCAGCATTATTTTTGTAAATTATTATACCTTCCCATAAACAACAATATCATAATTTATAATAACGTAGGGTCATTGTAGATATTAATTTAATTATACATGGAAAATAATGTTACAATGAAAAAGATTAATCAGTTTCACTTGCATGTTTAGTATATAATTTATAAATTTCATTGCAGAGCGTAGTCAAATATATTTTCTAAACGTAAACTCTAAATATATTTGATTAATTATTGAAAAATATTTTATTACAATAGTCTACAATAAAATGTAATTAAATTAATTAATATAAATGTCGAGCGTATCATTTATGTACGATTCGTGTTTCGAATTTTTGAACGAGTTTTTACATTTTCGCAAGTATAATAAGATCGAGTAATGCGGCCATTATATGACTATTTTTCTATATACTACACAGAAAAAAATTGATTCTTCTATATAGGAAAATCATTCTTAAATATGCTCCAGAATCTTAGTTAATGTGTTCAATGTCAAACGGTTCGCCTATAATTTAGAGGAATAGGCTTGATCTTATTCGTATACCAATTGTACTAAAATTTCTTTTGCGTAAGATAATTCAACTGTATTTTAGCAGTATCGTTTAATAGTATGCCGCACTGAGAAAAAATGAAGTGTGTCTTTGTTGATAATTATTAAGGTAATTAAAATATTAAGATGAAAAAAATTTTAATTGAAAAGTAGATATATATACTCTATTTGACAACTTATTTAAATATTTATTAGTTACAAATAATGTTATTTTACGAGTATTCGTATAAATATTTAAACGAATCAATCGACTTATCTCTTTTTCAGTACAAATTTTCCTGATTGAGTATATAATTAAGAATATCGCTCTTAAATCCTGTACATCTATAAAACAATTAATTATGCATTCGCCGTACAGGTAAAAGAAAACCGATTAAAAAAAAAAAGAAAAAGTAGAAAAAGAAAAACCATTAATGGTAAAGAAAAGTAAAACGTACACTGACCTGACGACGACGTCCAAACATGTACTCGGTAAGCAAATCAGCTTGAGGACCAAGAGGTGACAAATACGGACCCGCCATCCCTCTTGAACCTGCTTCACCCCCTGTGTGTTACGTATAATCCTACTTTCCTTTTATTACTTTACCTTGTTTTTTAGAACATCGCGCACACGCGGACCTCGTGGCTCTAGCGTTAGTGGCCAAGTACTGAGGGGTTGCCACCCTTAAAACTCTCGTTGATCCGACGCATGCGCGTTTACGACTACCTAACGATTGGTCAGGGGGCGGGTGATAAGAGAAGCTAAACCCCTCTATCTCCCTTGTATATTCTCGGTATATCTGTATTTCTTTATGTGTGTATACGTGTATATATATCGTGCAGTTATATTGTTTATATACTTTGTTTCTTTCTTTCTTTCTTTCATTCGTGTCAATGATATAGCTAACCCGCTTTTTTTGTTCCTTTTAGTCGAAGGAAGGATCGCGACATGTTATAGAATGTGTAATACATATATGTGTTTATAAAATTAACACCGTAAGCGTACGTGTTTTTTTCTCCGTTATTGGTAAAATAATAATTTCATTCTTAATGAACTTCCTTAAGTTGGATGTCTTAAGAGGATAACTTCCCCTTGGATGTCGAACTCAGAATGTCATTTTTAATATTTTTTTATAAACAAAAAATTAAATTTTTAAAAAATCCTGAATGTCATGCCCTTAGGCATGCTTTAAATAGTATACTCAAATTTATTCAGAATTTTAAATTTGTAATTTAATTCTAAATTTGGCGTTGAAAATTCATGCCTTTTTAGACAAATAATTACCGACTGAGAATTCTTTATTTAATTATTATTAAAAAATTCATTTTTTCTTCTAAAAATCGAAACGTTATGCCTTTGCTTTTGTTTTAATCAACCTACATGAATTTTGTCAGATTTTTAAATCAATATTTCCAACATATTTTTTATGTTGAAAGTTGTAGATCCCTGTAACTTGGGTCTGACATTCCTTTAAATACAATTTAAAATACGAGTATATACACAAACAAGAGAAGAAAACATATTTTCTGCCCTCCGGCCGGAAAGCGGCAACTTCCCGGCCGCTGCGCGAATCGAAGTCGCCGTTTTCCGGCAACGTCGAGCAGAAAAATAGTATACACACCTTGGCCAGTAAAAAAGAAAGCCTCAGATCACATGATCGTCCACCTCGACTTCGCCTCGGCCGACAATTACATGTGATCTGAGACATTTCTTATTTTACTGGCCATGGTATGTAATATACTATTTCTTATGCAAGAATAACAATGCTTATGTAAAGTTAAAACCATTATTTGAAAGAACAATCACAAATAATTTGCAATAAATCCAAGATTTCATAAGACGCATGGAGCATGTAGCACTAAATACTCATTTCCACAAATTTAACACTCCATAATTATCGTTAAAATGATTCCATCTTATCGAAAAATATAAATTATATTTTTACTGCAAATATGCCACAAAATTGTCATTACGATGAAAAATAAAGAAATATTTTTTTCGTTCTAACTCTATCCTTAACCGGATATCTGGTCCAAATTATAAAGATCTACACATTTTAATCCAAAAATTATATATAATTAATTAAATTTTTTGCATAAATGTTAAAAGGTATTATTAAAGGTTTAAAAGGTTAAGAAGGTATAAACTTCAAATCCTAACTTTATACGCTAATTAGCGATATAAAAATTGTAAATATTTATATATATTGTTTAAACGCATGCATAAAAACCTAATATAAAGGACATTTCCATCATTTAAATTTTTTTGTTTATAAAAAAATACAAGGTATGTCTAATTTTTGAGTACAGCATCCTTAAGAATAGAGAATATTTATTGTTTATACGTTTCTTTAACAATATTTATTCCCAGTTGAAATAGTACAATTTGCCCATAATTTTAGCGAGATCTTTACTAGGATAATATCAAAAAGTATACAATTGTACTGCTCAGGCACGGAGATAAAATTTGATTTAAAAAAAAAAGTATACGTGTATACGAATTGTAGTGCCAGGCTAGTAAATGCAATTCTAAATGAAAATACGCGCTCAAAGTTTATCGTGTTTGGAAAAATTGCTATTCGGCATGATCAACATGATCGATCTGATTATTACTTTTCATGGGAATATTTAGACAAAAATTACATATACAACTTCTTATGCGTCCTTTTTAGATTAATGCAAAATTTGTATATAAAATATGCAATTATCAGTTTTTACTCTTATCTATAGAATAATTCAGATTACTATTCGACATTGAAATGAAAAATTATATTTCTTACTTAGAAAATTCTAAACTTAAAAAAAAACGTTCCATCTATACCTCAGATTAAAAAAACCTTGTTATACATATTATCATACGCCAAGGCAGATACTTTTAACCATTCAAGATCTCTTCTGACTACGGAAAAAAACACGTACGAGAGGATAGTATAGAATTTTACAGCTGTATAAAACAAATTTAATTTTTTACCTATATTTAAAATATGTGAGATAAAATGGATCGTACAGAAAGGAGGTATATATATTAGAGAAGGTATATAAAAGAAATCGGAATACTGAAATGGAAATAAGGCAAATAAGCAAAACGATCCGAAATCGCGAGGAATGATCGTGATTCGATCACAGTTATATTACCTCTCTCGACATCACTATACCCTGGTACATAGAAATGAATCAATATTTTACATTTTCAGGTTAAAGCGAATATCTGCTTCATATCGGATATATAAACTAAAAAAAAAGAAAAATGGTTAGATTCTACTTAAAGAATCGTTTCAATTTCTACTATATAGGTATATATACGGTATATGTATTAGTGACATATATTGAAGAGCACACGATATGAAAAAATCGAGTCCGAAAATTAGAAAAACCGGGCGACGCGTCACCATATACCTATAAAAGATAAAATTCATCGTATAACGAAGAACGTTACGTACATCATTAAAAAACATTCATATTTATATACCGTAGAAATAAAAATATCGCCCCACCAACTGACGCGAGTTTACACAATCATTTACAAAATCCGAGGAGTTGAAAAAAACAAAAAAAAAAGCAAAAAGAAAATAGTAGAAAGAAAGAGAAAGAAGTAATAATTTTCTCCGGACACACAGAACGGAAATTTAGCGGAGGAAACAAGACGACGCGGAAAAAGCCCCATCCCCGGTGTCCAAACAATGAGGTACGAGAAAATGAAGTCCGGACGGGATGGGGAGAAGGGGGAGGGAGAAGAGAGAGAAATATACGCAATCTTTTTAATTATGAAAACGGCGCTTTGTGTTTCATTCTGTTTTGTTGTCCCCGCTCTCTTTCGCTATTCTATTCGGAACGCTTCTACCCCGCTACCCTACCCTCCTCGTCCGCCCGGCCGCCCCTCCTTTCCCTCGCTCTCTCTCACTCTCTTTTTTTCTTTATATTATAAGGGAGGAGGGTGGGTGGGAGGGGTGCGCCAGGGGTGAGATTGCTTTAGTAATGAATTACATGGCCTCGGGCTATGTGTCTCTGTCTGATCCTGGCCGGGCGTTTACATAATCTACCGAGGCTCCTCTAACTCTTTTTTCTCGCGTTTCTTCTTCTTCTTTTCCTTCTTCTTCTTCTTCTTCTTTTCCTTCTTCTGCATCTTCTTCTTCTTCCTTTTATTTTATTTTTTTTCTTGCTTTCCTTTTTTTATGCTCTTTAAGAAACCCGACCGGAATGAATTTCTCTCTCTCTCTCTCTTTCTCATTTTTTTTTGCGGGTTTTTAAGATACGACGCAAGGTACACGGGTACGGTATATATACGATTCGGTATTTATTTAATTATATTCGTTAAAATGTTTATTAGCAAATAAGGTTTCGTGCGGTATTACGGTTCACTTTCTTTGTGACTTTTTTTTTTGTATACGCATAATCGAGATGAATTAATAGTGGATTAGCTGTATAATAATTTTTCAATGACACATTCCATTCCAGTTGCTCAAGTTTTAGCGAACACTAGAAACATAATACGTACTTAAATTGTTACATTTCGACGACGAAAACGAGAAATCCTTCCTTTTTTAATAAATTTATTACTTGTTTAGACGAAACGGAAACTATATGTTGATAACAAGTAGCCATTATAATAATGCTGTATTACGTAACATATATATATATATAGTAGTTTATACGAACTACAAACCATCAGTGAATGAACAAAGTTCTACCAGGGTTATCATAGTAGTTTTCTATCAAAATTTTTTTTTCTCTGAGCCATATTGACATAGTTAATTACACGAATCGAATTTATACATGCAATTCAACATTTTAACAAAAATACTATACAAAGGATTATCTTTTTACAGTTAACAGAACTAACTGCGAAGCCGTTTAACGTATTTAACTATATAGCTTCGCAACTATTTCTTTTTGATTTTCGTCGTGATTTTCTTTCGTCCTTTCTCCAATTATTATTCATTATTATCATAATTATTATTTTCCTTTCTTATAAAATGTTATCTTTCATTCGTTAAATACCGTTCGATATTATATTGGTTTTCTCGAAAGTGCTTCAACACATCGAAACGTGATGTAGACAAAATATCGATATATATATATATATATAGGTATATATTCAATGACACCATAAAAATAATTAAATATTAACATGCAACACCTTTTAAAGGAAATAACACGTGTTGAAAGTGTAAATAACTAATTTATAGCTTCTATACGGAAAATAAAAATTTAACCTATCAATTATTTATATGCATATATACGCTTATAATGACATTATATATATATAACCTTTTCGTGTTTTCCGATTAACAAAGTTTTACATTAACTTTTCATACTAAAAAAATTTATTTTTAAAATGTTATTATTGTTTAATAGTGTAATTTATAGATGATCGATGGTGTTACCTTGTACTCGACTTATTTTACCGACATAAAATATTACATAAAAGAATAAATCGACATTATTGAAATATAGTATATATTTATAGAGTCAGTGCATTGGTTTTATAAGAAAACCCTTATTATAAAAGAAATGAAAAACAAATACAAGTTATATACCGTATACATATAATCTAACACTTGTAAAATAATAACTAATTAATTATTATATTATTCATAAACGAAAAGTTCCCGATAAATTCTCAGAATTTAATGAAAATGAATATATACCATTGTTGAATTACTACAGATTCAACACGTGATATATATATTTAAAGGCGATAATGTATTATAGTCAGCGCATTATTGTACGATGTATAAGCGCGTAGCCACTTAAACATAATATGTATATATGTATATATATGTATATATGTGTCCTGTGGACACCTTATCTGACGACCGAAAAATGCAAAGTTGCACTAGCACTTGGCCATAGACGCCACGTCGGGCGAGTTAACTGTGAGTCGCGGCCTCGTGTGCACGCTTTCAGCCCTCCTTTTTACGCGTGTGGTATAGATCTCATTTTATTTTGTTATTTTAACTTATACTATAATCTATATATAAATAATCGTTTTTGTGATATTACCGTGTATTACGCAATCAAGTGAAATGTGACGAAATTATAAGTATTATCATAGTGTATACCAGCATTCGTATATGAAAATATAATCTAACATGCACCACGTTGTACTAGCTTCGTCAAACAGGCCCTATACATTCAAGAATATTACTAATATTGTAATTTATCCTGTACACCGTTGAATAGTATGTAATTTAGAATTAAGTACAAAATTTGGGATAAACGGAATAAACGAAGGATTTTAACGAGATGCAAGGAAATATACATGATTCACAGGAAAGTAAAATAATAACATGTGGAAGAATGGTATAAAGTTAATATTAATGTTTGACGAAAGTTTATATCCACCGAGATACCAAATATTATTTAGACATTTTTGTATAAAGTTTAGACATACTTTGAACAATTAGGTAAGTTTACAAATAATTATTTTGAACGTGTAGAATTTGAAATAATAAATATATAAGAAAAAAATAAAGAAACATTTTTTATTATAATTTTTGTTTCTTATACATAATATTCAAATGTCGTAAAGCCACGTTTCTTGTATATTATGCATGAAAGTCAAAAAATTTTAAATTAATAAAGAGAATTTGCTAAATGTTTAATAAAATAACCAATTATTATATGAAATAAACATATTAATTTAAAACGATAAATAAATAAAATACCGTTGAACGCAATATAGAAAAATTTTTCTTTGGATTTTCTTATTTATTTCAAATTAGGAATTCCGGTAAGTTTAGGTATTTTTCCGCGGTGTCATATTTATTGCAATAAGGAAAATAAAAACGTTGAGTGAATTGAATATGAGCCCCCGTTATACCGCTCGGTAAGTTTTACGTGTCAAAATACATTTTTAAGAGAGTAAAAATCCTTTTTTTACACCTATAAATTAACTGATAATATTAATAACAACAATTTAACATTGTAACTCCGAAAAGGTCCTAACAATAAGGAATATTATTTAAATGTGAATATCTCACGTAAATAAACTTTATAAAAACTTTATAAAAATTTTATAAACCAACTTACCAAAAAATGTAAAAATTTTCTTGAGTTTATATCAGTTCAATTACAATAAAATTTCACTATAATATAAATTTTTTTATATACTTTATTTAATTTTTATATAACATTTGTGAAACCTATTTCATAACATTATTATCAAGTTTTTATAAACTTTATATATGAGGAAATTCATGACAAAAAATCTTCAAAATCGTGTTCTCGAAAATCGGAATTTTTTCTCAAAAAGGCTTGTGACGTACATTTTTTAAGTATGAAGTTTAAAATCAAAAATCGAAAAATGTATTGTTTTTAAAAAAGCTTATAATATAACATATACAATAATTATATTAAAAATAATCTTTGAACTAATTTTTTTTTATTCCAATAGTTTTTAATGTAATAATATACTCATTTCACTGTTTGTCATTAGAATTCAATGAATTATATAAATTAAACGATATGACATATAATGAATCCAAAATATCTGACCATAATAAAGTCGTAACATATAAAACTATAAATAATTTTAAAGTAAGATGATTGGATTGTTGAGATCAATGATAAATAGTATTTTGGAGTAATTGTTGAAATTCAAAAAAATAATTAATTATTTCGTCGACTGCCATAATTTCCGTTACAATTTTAATTATTTCGGCTTTATACACAAATTTTGTTCTATTTATTAAAGTAATTATTTTATACCTGTTGGTTTTTTTATATATTTGGGAATAAGCTTGTTTTTAATATTGACTGCAAAACCGAAATAATTAGAATTGTAATTAATAAGGATAGTTTGTAAAAATTAATATATAATATACAATGAAATGAAAAACATTTTTTTTGTCAAAAAAACACGATATTGCATGTTTAAATTGTATTCCTAGAACCTTGTGGATTATTTTTAATGAAATAAATTTTTCATCGATTGCATATAATAATTATCTTATAAAAATAAAATGCAAAAAGGGTCTTTTGAAATTGATTTTTAATACGATTTTAAAAGCTATATTGAAAAACAATAAATTTTTCAATTTTTTAATTTCAATCTTCATACTTAAAAAAAGTGTGTAACAATCCTTTTTTGATGTCCAAATTTCGATTCACATAATATATGTGTTATAGATAAAGAAAAGTGAGATTGGAAAGGTGTGTCTCAAATGAAATTTTTTTCGATTTTAGGGAACACGATTTGGAAGATTTTTTGCAGATTTCCTTATACATGTTCGAATAAACGATCGATTAATCGATTCACGCAAAAAGAAAATTCAATACTAATTTATTTTTTTCTCAGTGTACAAATCGATGCTCCGTTATACGTTTGAAATTATAACGTAGTATTAAACTGGATTTTCTTATCGATTGCTAAAATACAAGATAAATATAAGGAATACGATGAGCCAATATGAGATGTGTATACTTTGAAACGCATTGGCTAACACTGTGATTGGAAGGGCAACAATGTATACGCCCTTTGGTGACGCCCTTTATTAATTTAGCCACCCTCTTGGGAATAGTCCGGGGTAAATTCTTGCTCCACCCCTTTCCTCAACACTACGCCTTCTTTGTAACATGTTTACAGATTTTCGTTGTTCACTTCAATTTTTCTGTTTTTTTTTCAGCTGATGCTTTGTTTTATTTTTTTTACAACTATCAATTGTCTATAACGCTTCAGAATTGAATCCTATGGTAGAAATTTAAAAATCTTTATAATATGAAATAATTTATACTAGAAAGGTAGTTGATTGTAATGTAAGAAAATGTTAATTTCATTTTTCTATTAAAAAATTTACCTAGCTGGATTTTTGGTACGTTATTTTGCAATTATCTTACTCACTTTTGGCTATAAATGGTACGCGATTTAAAATCTTAATTTAATTTGCAATTACTTAAAGGGGTGTCATACCTAATTATTATTATTATTCCAGCAATTTAGATTAATTATTAAATTTTTTATAAGGATATGTACAATATTTTATAAAACATTCAAGTATAGAAACTTTAAATCATTTCAGTTTCAAAATTATATTTTTACCTGCACTTTCAAAAATATTTGCATACTGATAATCTATTTAGTGTTTCGATAATTAATAAATCTCGTCAAGCAATAGTTGTAAGAAAATTAACTTATTTTACTCACAAAATAGAGGACATAGCCATTGGGAACGAAATTATTTGAAACTGTGGAATACGATTCTTTGCTTCAAATAAGAAATAAATACCCGCGTCTCAAAATTTTATCCCATGGGCCCGAGAGATGAAGAGATATATTCGACATTTTTTAAAAATCTAAAGGAAAAGGTCTATTTTTAAGGAAATAACTCAAGTTCTATTAAAGGGACAAGCCTGGGTTAAAATTGAAAAAGAACTATTCAATATTGACAATTAAGAATTTTGTTCATAATAATTGAAAACATTTCTTAATTTTTTAAACAAATTGTATTATCATTAACTTTTATTTTAAATTTTTCTACCAATTTAGATGTAACAAAACTATATTAATTAATTATGAGACTCCGTCCTCGGATTTTTCTCCATAATGGACTTACCGCAGGATATCTCTGAATTCACTTCATCGAATAGACTGAAATTTAACAGTAACTTCCAAATATGATTTTAATCCACTTAAATGGAGCAGATTGTGTTAACATTGTAATAAAAAATTATGCTTATTAAATTATTAGAAAAAATTAAAAAATTGTGTCAAAACAACTAAATAATTTGTTTTTTAATAATTTTTAAACTGTTATACAAATTCTTTTCATTTATAAATAAATTAAAATCATATGTAAAAGTGACTGTTAACAGCCTATTCGATGAAGTGGTTCCTGAGATATCCTGTCGTAAGTCCATTATGGAAAAAAATCAAAGTACGCAGTTTCATATAATTTAATTAAAATAATACTTATGTTACATATAAATTGACCAAAAAGTTTTAAATAAAAGTTAATAATAATATATTTTGTATAAAAAACTAAATAATATTTTCAATGGTTATGAAAAAAATGATTAATTGTTAATATTGAATAGTTTTTTTCAATTGTAACCTAGACCTAGAATTTAAACTTTCCCTTAAATCTACAGATACTATCTATAAACGGAAAAAAATCTAGTGAGGTATTAACAGCTATTATTTGAAATTGGGTTTGTTTAAATAGCTTACACTATTTTTACAAAAATTATATTCTAATAGGCCAAATAATCATATTCTACAGCTTCAAATAAAGTTTCCCAAAGGCCATGTCGTCTCCTTATCAGTCGGTAACAATTAAATATACTACCCGGTTCAAGAAGTTGTTAATTTTTTTAATAAATTGTATTATTATTAACAATATAAATAAAAATGTTGTATATAATCAATTTATTTTTAACACAACTTTTTATAAAGCAGATATTTGGTTGGAAAAATTACAAAACAAGTTAATTAAGTAATTTGTTTAATAAATTATGTTATTAATTACAATAAATTTTTAATGGTTAACTCTAACCCAGCTATGATTTAAGAATATGTTACCGTTGGGTGTATATTCGAAATCTAAGATATAAAAAAAGCTCATTCGGCAATATCTAGACGACAGGAAATTCCGCGAAGTAAAGAAGAGAATTTCTTTTTTCGTATCATCGGTATCGAATCATAAAAAGAAAACGAGGATACTTTGTGCTCATTATCCTGGTTAGCAATTGTCGATTCTCTTTCATCTCTTGGCATACATCCGCTTAATTATTTCCTTGACATGCATATTATTTTTCGACGACAATTCGTCGATTGAAAGCAAGAAGGCACAATTTTAATTTGCGTAGCATAAGCGTCGTATCATTTTCGGGGAGGCATTTTTTTTCCTTCCATATTTAATTGGCAACCTTGAGTACGATAATGAAAATTATTGTAGAAATGTGAAAATTCAAAAATAATTATAAATTATAATAAATTGTTTATAATTAATACGAAACAACAAGTAAAATGATTAAAATTAAATAATTATTATATCCATCGATACCTATGATGCACAAAATAATATCCTATGCATTCATAAATGTTTGTAGAAGTTTCAAATGTTTTTAATTTAGTAATTTTAAAACTATTCCAAACAAAAAATTTATATACTTTAAAAACATGCACAATATGATTATATAAATTACGCGATTAAAGAGAACTAAAATTTGTATCGAATATAGTTCTCAATACGACGACGAATCACCATAATTCACAGTTTATTTCAACGGATAAATTACAAAAAGTGATTTTTAAACAATTCGTGCGCAATAATCATTACATACTAGAACGTACGATCCAAGATCATTTTGATCTTCGTTACCTCGATCAATACCGTAGACCGATTTGCGTTCGCGAAATAAATAGTTGGGCGTCATGTTGCATCCGGTCCGATCGAAAACGAGCATCATCGACGTTGCGCTGACTCGCGCTAAACGCGCAGCCTTCGCGGATCGTCGAATAAACTGTTGATGCCTGTTGCCGGGCTAATATTGCAACCCTAGCAATTTCGGCACCGTCCACAGAGTATCTAAAGAAAAACATCCGAATCTACGCGTAAATACCAAGTATTCGAAGAAAGTATTCGATCGAGTATTCTTTTCGAATACCAAGTAGCATTTTTTAATATAATTAAATTATATATAATTTTAACTTTCATTTTTAAAAATATTTTAAGTTTCATTGCCAAAATAATGCATAAAGAAGATATTTATGTATAACATGATCTGAATTACACTAGACATATATATTGATATTTTTAGCATTTAGAATGGAATATAATAATATATAAAAAATATTTTCTTTTTTTAATTAGATTTATATTTATAATTTTAATAAATAAATTGAATATTTAAGTTTTATAGAACTATAATTAATTAGATTTTATAATTATTAAAAATTTTTACCAATAGTTTTGATTACATTTTAGTTTGATAAACATCGTAAAGTCATTCGACATCAAGATAAACCCTCCTTTCGAGAATAGCCTTTTACATGCTGCTGTGTAACATAAGCTTGTTTTGTATTTGAAATTTAGTTTTTTACATGGGGATATAATTTAAAGGAAAATGTAGAGTAGTCGATGCAAGTTTGACTTTTCCATAAAAGTTCCGACGTATATTTTTAATATTTTCTCTCTACCAATCAGAGGCTTTTTTGTTGCACGCGAATAATATCCAGCATAACTGGTGTGTACAATTCATTTTTACACATGTTTTTAATTAAAGAAATTAATTTATTTTCATTATAATTAGGTAACTAATTGAGTTTAAATTCTAGACTAAAAACAGTAGTAGCAAAAATAGCTTTTTGTGGACTTAATAAATAATTAAAACTTAATATGACGCTAAACCTCACAATTAACTTTTATATTAAATTTTCGACGATAGAATGTAAATATGTTCAAGACATTAAGAATAGTTTTTAATTCTGTTTCTATTTTAATGCTAAAAATATTAATATTGTGCTAATGTAATTCAGATCATGTTATACATACATATCTTGTTTATATACTTTTTTGGCAATGAAAGTTAAAATATTCTTAAAAATGAAAATTACAATTCTTTAAAATTTAATTATATTTAAAATTACTACTCGGTATTCGAAAAGAATAGTCGATCGTATACTTTTACGAATACTTTTTCATTTAGCGTTATTTAGTATTTATATACCATAGATTATGTTTGTTAGGCAAGTTGAATTGTTTTTTAAATCTTTAAACTCAAATATTAAAAAAGTATTCGATAAAGGCAACTACTTACCCAACCCTGCTTTGAACTCGAAAGCGTCGTAGACAATGAGCCAAACGACGACGCAATATAAACCTCTCGTCTATTGACGAGACGCCCAAGGATCTAGAAGCAGATTACGATATGGATGACGATCAATAAGCGGAACTAGACACAGAAAACAGCAACCACCGTGGACACCATCAGATGACAAAGAGTCTCCTTTCTTTTCTATTTTAACAATTTTAAACCAATATCCATTTCGATTCAAAGAAAACTTAGTTTTGTTAGCAACTACCGACGGATTTTTATAGAACGTAATGCAAGAAGCTTTAACAGAGAGAACATTCACAGTCGGAGAAATCCATATGTATAACATCCAGGATATAATAATGATGTGCATGTATACATACAACATTATATCGACGAGAAGCCGCTTAGAATCATCGTAAGAAAATGCTTAACCTTACTCAAAAAGCAATAGCAATCATTAGAGATCTCGCGGTGTTATTGATCGGTGAATGGGCTTATTTCATAGAGCAATTCAATGTTACGTTTGAATGGTAACGTATATTTCGTTCCGTGGGTACCGCGGCTCGTTGAATCCCAAGATCAGCGAGTACAGGCGTAAAGAGGCAGATGAATTGTTGTATTGTTGTTCTCCAGGTCGATCCTCGTATAAGTGCTTTGGGTTGGCTTGCGTTGTGTTGTTAAGGCCGTAGGGAAAACGATCCTGGTGATATCGTGTCTCCGTGTCTTCGCGTTGTATCCTCAATTCTTCGACTTCTACTCGTAAATGTCACTTCTGTCTTTTTTGTTTGTACATTATGATCTTCTTTTATATAAATTTGGTGACCTATATACGAGTATAATTGGAGGGACGCTTAGCTGATCCTTGCGCTTCAGGTTGCACCGATGCTCGAGTTGCGAAGTTGCGTGGCACCGTTTAATGACCTGAACGGTCAGCATTTTCGGTAAACTAACTATTTATTTATCTTAATACAGTCGTGACGTGTATCCACACATAACATTAATATAATAGTTAAGTGCTTACCAGTAATCGGGGTATTCTATACAAATAAATTGTCGGTACCCTCGATGGAAGAGAGATACGCGGTCATCAAGGAGTCCCATGAGGCAGCTTTTGAAGGACTTCGTGGAGTAAATAAAACGTACATGAAACTAGTCAACGACTATTATTGGAGAATTATGCGTACGTCAGTTTGTCCTGAGGTGCGTTGATTGCCAAAGCAACAAATTAGTACGACAAAAGATCAAATTACCTCTAGTTATTAGCACACGGTCTGTGCAACAAAAAACGGTTATCACTACATCCTATCGAATACGCAAGCACTGGCTACTATCCTCACAAATTACTGTTAAGATATAAACCAAAAACACGTACAACGAATACGCAGCCGACTTCATCACCAATCTCACCTATTTAAAATCTATGGTAACAATGAGCCTTGTACGTTTAATTATTGGTCCAAGTATACTACGATAGAAGGCCAAACGTGGAACATTTTAGCAAAAGCGAAATAGTTCGGTTATTTAAGGACCCACCAGGAGGCAAATTCCATAAAAAATATATGAATATGTGAACAAGAATTTGGCGGTTAATGAACCAGCGGTTAATTTCACAATAATGAATCCCTCCCATAGCAAACAAATTAATAAACACATTAAATTCTATCAACAAATAAATAACGAAAATTGTTATTTTAACAAATATAATATCCGCAACCTTAATAAACAAAATCTAGCCAAAATCCGTTATTATAAAACCATTAGGAACCTGGATATCAATTTGTTAACTAACATATATAGTTTTGTAAAGCTCGTACACCAAACAATCCATATTTATAAAAATATGCCCTTTTTATAATAAATTTACAAATAAATTAAATATCATAAGCAAATAAATCGGCAAAAGTGCGATTTCAGTAAAAATAAAAACCTTATCCTTAATTAATAAATTACACCAAAACATAGAGTTATGTATCCTATAGAAACCAAGTTATTTGTTAACTACCATATCTACGGCATGATGAAAACACCTTTATAATTTAACGAGCAAGGGAGAAAAAATATAAATAAATTGATAATTAATGTTATAAAATATTTAAAAAGTTTTATTTACTAAGAATAGCAATACCCAACCTTAATTGCGAAATTACAGCGAGTTAGATTATTGAATATCGGAAACATTTTTCAAAAACGCGTATAATTTACAATTACCGTAAAATAAATTGTTATAATAACAAAGTTAAAATCGCAAGCACGCGTCGGACCAAGTCCACGCGTAAAATATTCAAAAAGATCAAAACCAATGGTAATAACAATTTCTAATAAAAAAACGAAAATTTATCATTGTACAAGTATTAGGTTTGGATAGTAAGGTATCGTGGGTACCGCGGCTCGTCGAATCCAAGAATCAGCGAGTACAGGTGTAAAGAGGCGGATGAACTGATATACTGTTCTCCAGGTTGATCTTCGTATAAGTGCGTTAGGTTGACTTGCGTTGTGTTTTTAAGGCTATAGGGAAAACGTTCCTTGATACCGTGTCTCCGTGTCTTCGCGTTGTATCCTCTTTTCGTTCTCTTCTTCGGCTTCCACTCGTAATAATCACTTATGTCTCCGTTTGTATATTATGATCTTCTTTTTATATAATTGGAGGGGCGCCTCCAATTACGTTGAACTAATTATTCTTTTGTATTTGTATTCCACACGTAACACAAGTACTAAAACACTTCCTCGCTAGTAATAAAGGCCGTAGATCAAAAGATATTGTAATTAACACTGTTATATACATCAAAGTTTTTAAATTTAATAATAATTTAACTAGCAATAATAGATTTTTTAATTTGTCTAAATCCCATACAGGATTTCCAGCGAAACTCGCAGGCAATGGAAGTTTTAAACAATTATCTCTATTATTTCTCTCTGTCTCTCTCTATCCGATATTTAAATTTGTTCTGATATTCCTTATTTATCTAATAGTTATTTAGATATTTCTTACCTTGAATTGATTGATTTATTTTTTTGGTCAAGATAAATTGATTTAATGGCAATTATAATTATGTATTCTTTAATTCCGTTCTAAATTGGCTCCTTTTTAATTATTGTCCTTGGATTTGTTTGGAATGTTTAATTATATAAATAAATTATAATCTGGTATAATTTAATGTATGTAAATCCTTTATTTAAATGTAACACTTTGAATATAACTAAATAACTAATATGACCTGTGATAATACAGTAAAAGAAATTAAACTGAGTGAAGAAAAAAATTCTAGACGACTGCCTGCAACTAGTGCTAATGGCTGAGTGACCACCCACCCATCTATGACCCTGAGCAGAGGTCCGCAACGTTAATTCTTCTCACGGTGCATCTCCGCGAGATAAGCACCTGCAAGCTGCGTCAGCAGAGTCCGAGCAACGAGTGCGAAGACGCTCTTAGTATAGTCAGTCTCACGTTAGATTATGTTAAGAACAGACGTGTTTAAATAAATGCCAGTATAACCGTAACGATACTTATTCAATTGATCACACCCGATCCCAATATATCCTATTGGTAAGAGAACCGATACTTTTACGCCCGTAACAATAAATGGTGACAGCGGTGGGATTCTCGTGGTGTGAAGTTGTAAATTTTTCAAGATATATAACAAACACGTGCGACTATTAATATAACATATAAAATCCTAGATAACATTACAAAAACAAAATAAAATATTCCAACGTTCGTATGGTTTGCTGAATATAATCCTATTTTCATTATTCTACTCCATTAGTCAAAAAATAGATAAAAGACAATATTTTCATCATTAAAACAATTGGTTGATCGTATAAAATAATCAATAAATTTTCTAAATTATATAATTCGTTTTGTCCAAATAACCCATTTAAGCACGCCATTCTGTCACTTTAAAAATTAATATATTGTCACGTACGATCCAAGAACATCTTGTGCGTATGAAATTGTACCTATAGCATAAAACGCAAGTGTTGTGAGAAATTAACTAATAGTAATAAAAATACCCATCAAAACAATATTTATCATTATTTTAACTTAATTAATTTCTTACAATGTGAATCCACTGTATTGTATATTATTTTTTTTAATTTAAGTTTTCATTATTAGAGTTTTAAATAGTTTATTAGATCAATAAACTAAATATTTCCCAAGAATCTCCATAATTTTATTAATTAATTGGTATGTTTAAGTGAACGTATTAACAATCTATTAAATTAAGTAATGAGCAAGACGGTCGTAGGTGCAGTCAAAAACCGTGCGGTGAAAAAACGGATACAGTATTTTCTTTTTATTTACCATGGAAACATTTTTTCTGTTAATCTGTTATATTATATAGATTTTATTAGTAGTTTACAAAACAGTAAAAGTACCGTGAAATCATTTTACGAATCGAAGCTTACATCCTCAACGCATGCGCCTGTAAGCGCTTCAAACGTGATAAGCGAGAGACGCTTGCATGAGCATCTAGCAGGTGAGTTACAAACTCACCACGAGCACACTTTTACACAAAGGTATTTGTACTTATTGCACCTAACGTAACAGTCGTATACGTGATCTTTTCCATCACCAGAAATCGTGGCGAAACTACCTCATAAATGTACGTTAAATGTTATATCAATTACGATCTATCTACACGAGCATAAATCTTTAATTTATATATTTATAACGTAAATAAATAAAAGCATACCAAGATCGATTATACATCAACCCACCGAAATTGATATATACAACTACACAAAAAAAGATCCTTTTAATATTTCGAAACGAAACAACGTATTATTATATGTTTGGACGTATTGCAAAAAATAAGAGAAGAAAAGAAGAGAGTAACAAAAAACCAACTTTTCTCCATTTACTTCTAAACAATACGTTGGGATTCATTCGTATTCGTTCATTCCTTTTTTTCCATTACACACACACATATACATCAGTATTAATTGACTCCCTCGAGTTTTATTCCGACCATTCATTGGATCATCTGCTACCCACTGAAAATTACAGAGTGTATACATATACAAGAGGGGTGGATCACGAGAATCGTATCAAAATTTTTTTCTTTAAAATTTGGACATTTTGTGTATATATGTAATTATTAATATTATATAATTGCGTCCATACATATGTATCTATGTACACATATGCAATTAATCAAGGTTTCACGACATTCTTATTCACGATTATTATTTATAAATTTTATACGATGTGTGTAATGCAAGTACCATCGATATATCGTAAGCGTCGGATGATCGTAATTACTTATATACAACGCACTCGGATGTAATGAAAATTTACGTAACAATAGGTTAATTCGATCGTACATGTATATATTTATTTGTATATATATAGTCAAGTATTTCCTATTCGTACGCGGATAATCTCATAATCAATCGCTGATAGAATCTTGTGTCATCCACTTGTATAACCTGTATGGAACATCTGCGATGTCTCTTGATTTCAATCACGATGAGATTACACGATTGGTATACATATATGTGTATGAGTATATACATTTGATTTCGAAATCTATACGTACTAATATTGCACTTTTACTATAAGGCAATGCGTACTATTAAACGGTATATTAAGTTATTCAAATGTTTACTATATGTATCGATTTAGTGTATTTTTTATTATTTTTTTTATATTCTAGATTATACCCCTTTGTATATTATAGGGTATACACCCTCCTGAGGTTATACATGCGAGGAAGGTCAATGTATTGGAACCTTCTGTTCGGGTGTTTGGGTCACATTCCGTAGGCTCAAACATCGAAACTGAATCGTTCCACGCCTCTTCCCGCTCACATTGTGGAGTGTGGAAATACACCTAACCGGTCCCGAAAGCCGCACTAGGATGGGTCACCCATACAAGTATTGATTGCGACAAAGCCCATCCACCGGATAAGGCCCGTTTGTCGTAGTCTCGTTCCAAATATCTGCGTTATTTCACATTTCAAAAATTAGAACAGATTTTTTGTTATACCGAAACAAGAAAATACTTAGAAGGATCATTATTTCAAAAGTAATAAAATAGTAGCTAAATCATTTTTTACGTTATTGTCTGTTATCAGGCTGTTAATAAACAAATATTGTATAAAAAATATTTGTCTATACACTTTAAATTTCGAATTTTCGGAACGAATATGTAAAAATTAAAGAATGTATATTACTTTCGAAGTATTGATATTTCTATTTCTCTTAGTTCTAAATAATAAAAATTCATTTCTACTTCTTGAAATGCGAAACAATGCACACATTTTGAATGAGCCTTCGACAAATCGGACCCCACTCCCGCCACCGCGTCAGTCTCTATATCGATTTAATAATTATATTGCAAAAAAAATTATTGTTTTAATAGTTATTTATGCACTTAAAGAATAAAATAGACATTTATTCCCGGGATGAAAATTGCTGCTTCCTCGCTTTAGCTTTTGTCAGTAATTCATCCAAGGGAATATTCACCTTTCACTCCCGAAATGCATATAAAATTTTTTTCCCAATCATTGAAAAGTCATTATTTGTAATAACAATTTTTTTTAATTTCTAAATTACTTCAATATTGTAAAATTCTTTCATATATTTAATTTAATATAATAAATAAAATTTTGTATTTGTAGAAAACTAAATGTTCAAAAAAAAAAGGAAGGTTTACGGGGAATAAAGTGTTCGAAGGAATAAAATGCAATTTTGCCCCAATCGTAGAAGTTAATAAAATACACTTTTTGAAACCAGGGTGAAAAGTAATTTTATTAGTCGATTTTTCAAAGTAATTTTATTTTATTAACGTGCAACATAACCTAATATAGCTATGTTAAATGAGCAAATCACGGTAATTCATATATATATTGTTACGTGGATGGAAGTTGCTTCAAGAGCCGAGTGCTATTTAGGAATTCGTGGTTAATGAGAAATAAAGAATCCAGAGAGTTCGAGTAAAACTGAGAGTTTATTAGCGCGAAGGATCGACGGCGCACCCGGACTCTCCTCTCCCTTTACAGAGATTAGGTTTGTAACTGCCAAAGTATCCTCTAAATACATATGGAGAGAGAAAATAATTGTGCTAGTTATGAGAATGCTGTGTTGACAAAATGCATTCGTGCCGAGAGTTGAGAAAAGGTTCTCAACTCACGTAACAATATATATACACTGTTCTCTGTTATTGGTACTCAACAGATTTACAAGAAAATTTGAGTGATTATACTTGTAATAGTTGTAATACTATGTCCAATGGGGTTGTGGATACAGATATTTTCAAAAACTATTCTAATTATTGATAACAATTTATCAAACATTATTATATATACCACGATTAAATTAAATGTAACCGATGAAACTTGCTGATTGAATTTTTATACCTTATTCAACGAATAGCGCTTTTTAGTATTCTTGATAGTCAATATTAATTATTATATTATTATATTAATATTATTATGATACTAAGAAGCCACTATAATTTTTTACTCCGAGTGTTTACGCTTTCCGACAGCGTCTCTAATCCAACATGCATTCAAATTATTCGTTCGATACGTAAAAAAACATCGATCCCATCAAATAAATAATAGGTAGATCCGCACTCTAAGATAACAACAACAAGAACGTTCCTCGTTAAAAACACAGAAAAAAGGAGAGAAATTCGCCGTGTATGCACTCGGGGTAATTAGGCCGCGCGAAATTTCGAGCTGATATACCAAGAGCCGCATTCGATAAGTCGCTGTGCGTCGTCGTCGGTTATTTTCGCAAAAACCGACGAGACAATAGAGATCCGCGGACAAAAAAAAAGGAAGCCCGTTGTTGCGCTCCACATATCCTCTCGGCAATCCGCTAAACAAACGTCTATCCCTCTACACATGTACACACATAGGTACATCTATACCTTCTTGCGGGTTGTGTTTTGCGTCTATCTATAAGCTCTCTTGGTGTATATAATGAGCTGGATGAGCGTTAGCTTGTTTTGTTACTTTTTCGGGATCTGTGATTTCGTCGATTGGGATATAATATAATTAACTAATTATTAAAACTTTTTTTCAGATATTTTTTATTATAATAAAATTTTTTTACTTTGAACGATACTTTTCCTGTTTTTCGAGCGCTAAAAATTTCACTGCATCAGCTGCCCTTCAATTATTATCAATACCTACAACAAAAATTTAAAAAAATTCATGCGATCTTGAACCTTGATAATTTACTACGGAATATAAACGTACACATATCTGTATATTGTAACGTGGGTGACTCGCTACGAGGACACTCGTGAACTTTGAATAAAAGTAACAACTTGTATAGGTATAGATCCTCTATTGAGAGGACAACACGTCCTTCTAATTGCTCGTACAATTCCCGACTGCCTGGCGGGGGCAGCCGCTGCGTCGTTGGAGATGCTTGTGAAAAAGCGTTGAAGGGGAAATTTCGGGGGAAGGTGCTTAAGTTTGCATTGCACTGGGCCTAACGGTCCATGGACTACCTTACCAGCCTCAAAAGTCATAGAAAATTACTTATAATTAAGAAAGGACGATAATTTATGCAAATTGAGGAAAACAGTCCCCTTAACAATCTACCTCAGTTCAAAATTTAAAGCAAAAATATCGATTGGTTTTTGAGAAATCCCTTACTAAAATTGACGATAATTTCGTGCGATTTGAGGTTATAAAGTTCGTTTAATTAAAGGCATGTTAAGATTATTGGTCAGGGTTTTCTTGAAAACTACTCAACACTTTTACTTCAAATTTTAAAGACAGATAGATTATTAATAAAGGAAGGGGACTGTTCTTCTAGATCAACGTAAATTAACTTCCTGTTTTAATTATAATTAACTTTATGTAATATTCGATGTCGGTAAGGTAGGGAGGATTACACTTGGCTTTGGCATATGTGATGCATTGTCTCATCTTTTAGATTAATCTCCTCAAATACTATTATGTCGTCCAAACAAAACGTATAATTCGTTTCCTTGTAATCCATATAATACTAAATTTGCGTATATATTATATTCATAATGTCCATATGGACCGGAGAGTGCTAATTTTCTTTGTATCGTTAAGATCCATTAAGGGGGTCTCATACTCAATTCTGCGATTTTACCCTTCTGACCGCCGGTAATGCAGGTTATCTATAAGAAATGATAACTCTCATCAAGCGCCACTTATGTCGATAGCATCATAATAAAAATATATACCAGTTGACAATGAGCACATTTCGGTTATTTGTATGCTCAATTTTTTTCAAATACTTTTGTTTCTTATAATAATACAATATATACAATTAATTTGGAAATAGTGATTTTAGTGAGCATGAGCTTGTCTACTTAGAACTGCAATATTCTTTAGATTCACTATTCCAGTTTATTTGTTATGATAAAGGATTATTTTTTAAAAGAAGATGCTCATCGTGGGACTCACGGCAAAACTGATAATTTCGATCGTTTTTCATGTAAGTTATTTAACTTTTTATTATATGTAGTCTATATATCATGTATGCAAGAATTAAAAATATATATTAGGAATATATTATAGAAACAGGGTTATTTTAAGTATTATTTAAGTTTTTTAATTCATGATGATACTTATTAATCGATCATATTTAAAATGCTAATTATAACTGATGTTGTTAAGTATTTCGTTCAGTTAATATTTTGTCATTATTTTGTGTTAAAAGTGAGAAAAAGATGGTAATATTTGCATGCCGCCATTAAAATGGTTATTCAAAATACTTGGTCCTTTTTATAAAACTATTTTTCTGTTTAATAATTAATCAATAACATTAAGTAGTTAAGAATTTGTTATTAAACTGTACGAATGAAGAGAAAATGCGTTCTATCTTGCCGACACAACCCGAAACGAGTATTATATTTTTCTTGACAAAAAATAGTAATTATTTTAAAAAAACAACTGTAACGGTGTAAGCTATGGAAAGAAGAGAATATTTTCCGGCAGATTGGCGGAATGAAAATCTCTGCCATTTGTAATCACGTTTACATAAAAATTTGTCACTATATTCCATTTATTATTGTCAAAAACGTTACAGAAAGCTTGGCAACACGCTCGTTACAATATGTTTATTTAAATATTGATCAATAATAAATTAGTTCTATTTTTTTATTTACATGCTACAAATAATTCATAAAAATAGTGGGGAGCGCATGCGCATTACGCGTTTCGGACACGCGACAGAAGTTGCGCTGGCTGTCAACTGCATTTTATATTTGAAAAAGCAAAAAAATTTGGTGATATCTCTAGATCTAATAATCCGATTTTCGTGATTCTTTTTATAATTTGATATAGCATACAAAAATGTTAACAACAGTGTGGTTTAAGTTTCGAATAAAAAATAATTAACGTGATGTATATAATAAACTTTATTGTTTATAATTATAACAACGATATGTATTTACATTTATTGTAAAAATAAATTATTAAAAAAGTATACATGTTAGTAATGATTAGATATTTAAGTTGTAGAACACGATTATTAATGTTATCTTTCATCTTGGTTTTGCTTTGAGTAGTCTATTTCTATTTCTTTCCAACTTACAAGCGATTAACTGTTGAAATAATTTTTTTATAAAATTTTCTTCAATTATCTATAACTTCGGAAAATGTCTGTTAACAAAACATATGATACAGACTATAAATTTAAAAAATTACCAAAATTTATAAAAAAAACTTGGTACAGTTATAAAAAAATGAATATATTTATTTTAAATTTTAGGAGATTTTTCTTTAACAATTTCTTTATATAGTCATTTTTTTAAATTGCGTAGTTATAATTGAATAAAATTATTGAATTCTTTTATATTGAATAACCCTCCACCAACCCCACTGCACATTAATCAATGTAAACAGTGGTTTTGAATATCATTTTATATATATATATATTTCATGTCTTCTTGATTAAATTTTCTTTGTTTACTTCCAACAAATACAATTGATATAATTAAAATTGTATGATTTAAATAATTTGTATGTACTTATGAAATTAAAGATTACAAGTGTCCGAAATTTTGTAAATTTTTTCACTGCAATTTTTGTGATTAAAATTGAAAGAAATGGAGTTTTATAAGTAATATGCATAGTTGTTAGTATCTGTGTATGTACAAATCATTAATAATTAGGCTTCCTTTAAATCGCAAACTAAAAAATGCAATTCATTATATTATATATATATCTTGTTACGTGGGTGTGATCTGCTTCGAGGGCCGAGGGCTGTATAGGAATCCGTGGAGAAGGGAAGTAAAAATCCAGAAGGTATTAAAAGTAACTGTTAATTTATTCGGACGTCTGATCGAGCCGGAAGGTCAGGATCGCCTAAATTGTGCGCGTCGAAGGATCTCCCCTCCCTTTACATAGATTAGGTTCGTAACTGCCGAAGTCTCCTCTACTTACATTTGGCGAGAGAGAACAATCGTGCCAGTTACGAGAATTCTGTGTTGACAAAATGCATTCGTGGCGAGAGTTGAGAAAAGGTTCTCAACTCACGTAACACGTCCTAAGCCGCGACTTTCGCTGTTTTTTCTTTGTATGTGTAGGTCATACAAGCGTACTTTGCATACATTGTGTAATATGAAGGGTGTGTGAGTGCTAAGTGTATTTGTTTGTGACATGCATGACCTATATTCACTTTTGCTTTTTTTGTTTATTTTTTGTTATTATTTATCACTACACTAGTACACTGATACTCTATGGTTTGTGTGAGTTCACAATGCTTGCATGATTTTTTGCTATTTTATTTTAACCGTTGTTTCAAGCTTAGATGATGTTTGTGTGTGTAAATGCTTCTTCTAGAGTATAATAATGTTACCTTGAAATATCGATTGGTTATGGTTTGTAGTTTAATGACATGGTGGCTTGTAGTGTGATTCAAGCGAATCGTTTTTCGACGACGTACCTGAAATATTTCTTCAACATAATTGCAATAATCCTAGTTGTTGATGCTATCTGAAAGCGATTGTTCAATTGCAGTATAATATAGTTTGGGTTGACTTTAGGTGTTAATATGGAAATTGTGATGTTACATGCTAATGTATTATTATATGTTACATAATGTTGATTTCATTTTGTGTGTATCGTACACAATGTGAGTACTTTTGTGTATGATTAAGATTGAGACGCAAGGTTAGTGTTTATATATAATCCGATCAGAGTCGCGCTGGATGCGTTGCTTAAATTTACCTGATTTGCACCGAGCTCTTGTTTTTCTTTCTATGGTCTTTTCATAGGTAGAAAAAGTCCAGCAGCATCTCCATAGGGAGGTTCCTTTCGGACATGGTTACGTAGGACGATTGGAGGTTGGGTAGAAGGTGTGGTTTAATTTTGGAGTGATGTGAAAAGAGGAGAGAAAGAGGATGAATTGAGGATATTTACTTGTTGATTACGGTTCCGCTTCAGTTGACACAGTGAATGTGACTTGCTTCGCTGCACGAGGACTTGAGTTGGTGTTGTCCTTGCGACGTGGTTGTAGAGTATGTAAGGAGAAGCTGTTCCTTGCTTTTGAATGGTGATTGATGGAGTAGTTTGAGTCGTATTCGCTTCCGCTGGAGTTTTTATTGCGATCTAAGGAAGTGTTGTTTTTTGTCTTTCTTGCTAGGTTCATAAAGAGAAGAGTTACCAAGCTAAAACATGCTGCTAAAAGGTGTTTGCTACGTGCATATGCTGAGTGCAAGGTGTATGTTCTGATTGATGTATTAACTAGAGCTTTTGTAAATTGTATGATAGAGATTATGCCTATGCCAACGGCACATTATGTTCCAAATGAAAAAAGAAATGAAGTCATAGACAGAAAAATTGATTTTGCCTGGTTTTGATTGTACTCCTCATCTATAATGTTTGCGAAGTGGCTGCGGTGTGTTAAATCTGTTTTGTTAGCTAGTTTTCGTGTGATGTCGTAAACAAATGCTTGGTGTTTCATTGGGAAAAGTATGTGTTGTTGAGCCCGGTCTATAACTGATTGTGAGTAAATACCGCTATTAATGAGATTAGCGATGCTTTGATAGTGCCAAGTAGGTTTCGAGCTTGGGTTGATTGTTTGCGGTGTGCGAATTTCTATTGGAGTTGGTGGGGAGCTGTGCCAGAACCCTTCTATAAAGAAATAAGTAGGTAAGAGAGGGTTACAGTCTCTTACTATGCAATACTTGCTGGCGATTCTGGATCTAGGTTTAAGGAATAGTGAAACATTATTGCATACTACTGGTAAATCTTCATAGCAGATTTCTGTTTTTCTGAACGTGCACTGGATTTGTTGATATTTAAAAATGAACGCTGCTTCTCCAGCTGAATATGCCATGTAACCTGCTTCTCGCATAATGGCTAGGGCAAATAAGTCTGGGTGTTAGTGAATGGGGGCCATGGCTGTAGCGATGATCTGCCTCTCTACTTGGCATCTGTTGTACAAAATATCCCGATATAATGAAATATAATGAATTGTGTTTCTATGTGTCTAGCTAAGTAAGCGATTTTAGCGTTAAAGTATGCGTTGTTTAAAATTTCGTTGATATTGAAAGCTATCCTGGTTGCAAAGGAAATATCTGTTTTTTCGAATATTACGAGTTGTGAATGTTCTGTTTTTAGTATCGTGTATCCACACGTAGCGGTGGAGTTGTGATTTGTAGGCCGAATTGAATGTTGCTCGTCGAGTTTACGAAGTAAATGGTTTCTTTGCCATTGGATACTTTTGTACCTTTTCCTTCGAATAGGATAACGTATTCTTCAAATTTGCATATGGTTCTAGCATCAAAACTCCAAAACCAGTGTCTTTCATCTATGTCGACACATTTGTGATCTGAGTATGTGATAATCCATTGTTCATAATGATTTAATTTTTGATTTTGTAAGAGATGGCAGGGTGGCAGTGTCTTCGGAAAATTGTATTTCTTAGCGATCTGTGACTATGACGTCTGTATAGTCTCGGTCTTGGTGTCTGAAGATACTTCCTTGATATTTTCCTTGGTCGACTAATGTTCCTATGATATTGAGATTTACACGGTTAACTTGATTTTTATTAAGGTAGTCAACAATTTGACCATTGTACTTAAATTGTCCATATTTGGTTAGGTCGAAACATAGATCTCTGGTTATTGGTCTTTCGAACGTGGACTCGCTATTGTTCACTATGGAGGTATGTGAGAACATTCCGTACGAGGTGATTCTTCAGTTCACAGTGATTTTACAAGTAAGGACGCTTGTTTGTTCTTGTTCTCTGGTTTGTAGCAGTTGTATAGTGTTGATTGATACTGTGGGGTCGGTGTAGTCTAATCGACAATTCCCGATTTCTCTTGTTGATATTATGGTTGACGTTTCATGTTTGTTGCCGCAATCGTACCCTGATAATGTAGCGGTGGTGTTTGTACTGGGTAGAGTGATGACTATTAGTGTGAGTGCTAAGATTGTGGGATGCATTATCTGTGAAGGTGAAAGAGAAAAGAATGTATGCGGGTGGATGTCTGAATAACGGTGTGTTTAATATTTAAGCATAATTAGGAACTAGTGTCTACTGGGTGAAGCATAGGTTGAATCCTACGGGACTCTGATTCGTTTATATGATGGAGTGGTTCGGTTATTGAGCTAAATCTACATGGTGGCTGTTAATTTTAATAAAGGTTGTTTGTTAGCTATGAGGTAGTGTAATTTTGTATAAAAAAAGTATTTGTTGTTATCTCGTGCTGCCATGCAGTTTTATTTGTTGCTTAAATCATAATATTGTAAGAAAAAAAAAAAAAATAAAAAAAGGACAGATAAAATCCGGTTTTGTTAATGAAAATTACATAATGACAGTATTGGAATTGCGGTGCAGTTATGATGTGAATATTCTACGATATGATTGATATTGTATAAATCGTTACTTAGCTGTCTTGTTTGTGTTGATAATGTAACATGTATTTTATTATTACTGAGGTAAGATTATTGCACTCCATTTGTTTAGGCTGTTGATTGTAAATATAGACGCTCGTATTATAACTATATTGCAACTGTTTGTATATATACATATAATTGCAACATAGCGAAACGTAATTATAAGTATAAATTGTTATTTTGACATGAATTGTTGAAGTTGATTTGTTGCACGGAATAATAAAAAAGGGGACAAAATTAGTAAAAATGTTATTTTTGTAATATACGCAGACGAGTGCAAGGGCTTTCCTTTATTTGTACCTGCGGCGCGTTTTGTTATGTGCCTTAATGGAAAATAAAAGAAAAAAGAAAAAAAAACTCATTTTTGAACCGAATTTGCTTGGTTTTGCGTACCCAAATGAGGCAGAAATGCCAGTGACTATCGTCCGCCATAGACAAAATTAGATACAAAATGAGCTTAGAACTAATTTACTGCGTTTCGAAAAAAAACTTAAAATATTAGTTAAAAACAATAAAAGGAGAGCCTCCTGGGTCCCGCGCATATTTCTAACTTCTGCAATTAAAAGATGTCTTCCCTTATTTATAACTGAGGCGCGTTTTTCATTCTTTACGGAAAATTGCTAAATTTATATTTCTATTTGAAACTCATTTTTTGTTACTATTTCGCTTGGCTTCGGGTGGTTAAATGTGGCAAAAATGCCAGTAACTACCGTCCGCCATAGTCAAAATAAGTTTAAAACAAATGAGCATATTAATTATCACATGAATTTTATAATAAATGTAACTTTTAGCGTATCCCGGTATATATACCCAATTACATATATATACCCACAACAACCAACAGTTATATAATATAAAATTAAAAACAAATGACAAAGCAATTAATTAATTAATATTTATTGTTGATAGATTTTATATACTTAAAATTTCTACATATAAATTAACTTATATAATAACGCATAAATTACCAATCAATTAAATTAAATTCATTCATTTTATACTTAAATATATATGAAAATTCACTGGATAACAATTATGATAATGTTCGAAGTCGCTCTCCTCGCTTGAGATTTTCACCACCGGACAATGTTCTTCACCAGTATTGGCTCGTTCTTGCTTGTTTTTCTTTTCCTTATCTCCATATATATAACCCAGCCCTGATGAGGTTCATTTGTGGTGAAATCTAGTAGCCACGGGTGAACCTCAGCAAGCCGGTCCCAAGCCCGGAAGTCACTGGAAACAGTGTAATTGGGGAGGGATAGAGGAGTAACATCTCTCTAAAAAACCGTGGCCTTTCTGGCCCGGAAGGGATTCCCACGTAAGGGCTCCTATCCAGGACACGGAATGACACACAACACATCATTTACACTCATGTATTACTGGTAGGGTCTCAGAGGTATGAATGGGAGGCCTATAAACGGCTCTTTCCAAGCGCTTGTAAGTGGCAGCTCTATAAACGGGCTCGCTGGTGAAAGAGGAGATCCCTATAAACGGGTATGCTCCGCGCGGGTTATGGATGGACACGCTGGGACTTTATCAGTGATCATTACACCTATACCTATACACATTCACATGACACAAACAGACACTCACACACACACAAACACCTTCTCACACTGGGGCTCTCGGGGGGTGTTCTTTCCTCGTAGTAAGACTGCTCAAGCGGACGGGTGGGGTACCCATGGAGGCACCCTAGGATAAACTAGGTTGAGACACTCCTAGGCCGCTGAATAGTACAGGGGCCCGGGCTGGCCTAACTAGCAAAGCCTGGCTGCCCTATCAGTCAGTGTATAATCGCGCCAGGGGTAGTAGTGCCGGATAGTGACCGGATGGGACCCTACTGCTTCGGGTGGGGGGCTTTCCTATAGTAGGACCGAAGTGGGTCGCTGCCTGTTTTGCGAGGGCTGTTCGGATGACGAGGGGGGACACTCGTAGGGAGCCACAGACATAAACACTTAACACAAATCAAAAACCCCCCTTAAAAATCCATGATATGTCCTTCCCTGTTAAAGCAACGGGCTATTCGGATGCTAGCCCAAAAGTGTCAACAAACCCTGGAGAGATCCCAACTCTCAACACAACCAACTTGCCGGTGGTAACTTCGGTGTCACCGGTAGTTGGAGTAAAGGTAGGTGAGCAGGCGGCGCCCAGTGGGATGTCTGCTTACCAACCCACTGAATTTAAAAATCCTGATGGGCCATTGACGGTGTCCAATCCCAAACCGGGAGCTGGAATGCCAATGGATACCAATGAAGGAAGAAGCTGGACGAGTGGACGCTATGCGGAGAAAAACCGCAGGCGAAAGCTCAGAAAGCAAGAAATGCGGGCTCAAAGCGCGGAGAGACCTCCCTCAACGCCTCTCATGGGGAAAAGAGGGAAGGACACGCCGCCAGAGGACCCGCGGACACAAAAACGGCATAAAAACAAGCCGGCACAAGTAAGTAACACTCAGAGTGCTGAAAAGCCGAAATGTAGTGTGGGACTTACAACAGCACAGAGAACGAACCCTCTGTCGAGGGTCGTGACATCAGCAGAATATCCTGAGGTGCTTCTTACTACAGGACAGTTTGAAGACTTCAGGAATGCTCTGGAGGAGGAGACAGATGTCCTTCCTCCTGAGCAGCTGCCAAAGTTTGTTGCGTCCTTCTGCAGGGGGGGAGTATTTGTGATTATAGCAGAGGATCAACGGTCCGCGGATTGGCTGAGTGGGATCGTGCCCGGACTAAAATCTTGGCGGGGTCCTGCTCTGACAGTCAGCGGAACGGAGGTGCTGCAGAGGCTGGTGAAGGCCAGCGCGTGGATACCGGGAGCACCGAAACCCACGGAGCTGGTTCTTCAGAGGCTGATGCGGTACAATCCGACGCTAAATACCGCAACATGGCGGGTCGTAAAATGCGACAAGGGGGCTACCGACGGTGCTGCAGCGAAGGACAACTTTCTTCTGGTGCAGATGCCGGAGTCCCAAGCTAGAGCCCTTCAGGCTCTAGATTGCAGACCCTTCTACTCACTGGAGCGTGTCACTTTCAAAGTACACGCGCCGGCGGTAGCGGAGTCTGATAAAGAGGCAGCAGTGCCGGGAAGCTCGAAATAATGACCTTCAAGGCGCTGCAAATCTCACAAATTAACTTGCATCACTGCAAAGACTCTTCTGCACTATTGCGTAAGGGTTTGGCAGAGATGCACACAGGCCTGTCACTGGTCCAAGAACCATGGACGGTGAGAGGAACAATCAAGGGTTTAAGGGGAAAGGGGCTTGTTTGTTACAGGGACATGCAAGCTGAGACGCCCAGAACGTGTATCATCACTAAGGGAGTAAATGTAACCCCGCTGATGGATTTCTGTACAAGAGACCTGACAGCGGTGAGGACGGAATCGGAAGGCATTGGAAACATAGTCATTGCCTCAGCGTACTTTCCATATGATGGAGAGGTAAATCCACCCACGGAAGTTAAAAGGTTAATTACCTTCTGTGAGAGTAAAAACTTACCGCTCCTAATAGGCTGTGACGCTAACTCACATCACATACTGTGGGGGAGCACAGACATCAATAGGAGAGGAGAGGAACTGGTAGAATATCTAGCCACAACCAAACTAGATATTCTAAACACTGGTACAACGCCAACATTCTGTAATAAACTTAGAGCAGAAGTATTGGACATCACGTTATGTACTGGAGAAATTACAAATAGGATCAAGAGGTGGAGGGTATCTAATGAACCGACACTATCTGATCATGCCAAAATTGTTTTCGAGTTAGTGGGACCTGGTACAAATCCTAGAACATGGACCAGGAAACCGAAGAAGACAAATTGGATAACCTACAAGGAAGAAATAAGCAGCTCACTAGCAAATTTTCCAGAACATATAAGAAACTGGAAGGAGCTTGAAGAAGCTGCTGATAAACTAAATAAAGGAATTATCTCAGCTTTTGAGAACAACTGTAGACCCACATTGGTGGGTAAGCGAGATAAAACCTACTGGTGGAACGAGAACCTAGAGTGTCTCAAGAAACAAGTAAGGAGAACCTATAAGCTGGCCCAAAAAAAAGGTACAGCAGACGAGTGGAATCATTACGCAAGTAAAAGAGACAGCTATCGAGCAGCAATTAGGAAGGCACAAGCAGAATCATGGGCCAACTTTTGCAGCGACATAGAAAAAGGCTCACAGGCAGCCCGGTTGGACAAGATCTTGTCAAAAAATCCGGAAGCTATATTGGGAGCACTTAAACTGCCAAATGGGAAATACACCATGACGGACGAAGAAACGTTGTACCGCCTGATCGAATCCTTCTACCCGGATTTCTCGAATGAAGGGGAAGGGGCGATGGAAGTTCATGAGTCAAACGACTACGGAACGGGAAACCAGCATGCGGTGAGCCAAACCGGATCATGCAGTGTGCTGGGGACCGAAATTGCCTCAGAGGACAAAGTCAGGTGGGCCATCGGATCTTTTGGGCCATATAAGTCACCAGGACTGGATGGTATTTACCCCGCACTATTACAAAGGGCGGGGGAGTGCATTATCCGTCCAATGACCAGACTTATTAGGGCAAGTCTGGAATTATGCCATATTCCAGAAAGTTGGAAGGGAACGAGAGTGACGTTCATTCCGAAAGCAGGTAAGGGGAGCTATACTTCTCCTAAAGACTTCCGACCTATAAGTCTTACATCGTTTATGCTGAAGACAATGGAAAGGCTCATAGACAGACATATTAAAGATAAACCTTTAAAAGAACGACCACTTCATAGGGATCAGTATGCGTACAGAGCAGGACACTCTACTGAGACTGCTCTGTGCAAAATAGTGAACCTGATTGAAGAACAAATTGAAAACGGAGGCTTCGCTCTAGTGGTCTTTTTAGACATAGAAGGAGCTTTCAACCATACCTCCAAAAGAGTAATCAAGGAGGCAATGAGGAGACATGGAATAGCTCAGCCAGTTACTGACTGGGTCGAACTCATGTTATCAAACAGAAAGCTGGTAATGACCAAGGGTAACACCAAGGTAACTGGCTGGGTGAACACGGGATGCCCACAGGGGGGGGGGGTTATTTCCCCATCCCTCTGGAATCTTGTAATGAACACACTATTATGCCTACTAACCAACACGGGATGTGAGGTTGTAGGATATGCAGATGATCTAGCAATAATAGTTAGAGGACCATTTTTAGAAACACTATTTGACATCATGCAAAATGCCTTGAATAAGGTATATAAGTGGTGCCAAGGAGGTGGACTATCGGTTAACCCGGAAAAAATGGAAGTTATGGTGTTTACACGTAAATATAAGTGGAAAACAAGCATAAAACACCTCGAATATGGAGGAAAACGGCTAGAAATAAAAGAAAAAGCTAAATATCTAGGTGTCATTCTTGACAGTAAGTTAAACTGGAAAGAGCACCTTGAGAACCAGTGTAATAAAGTTATAAGAGTACTATGGCAAACACGTAGAGCTCTGCACTTGAACTGGGGTCTTAAACCAGAAACCATGATGTGGATTTACACAGCAATTCTGAAACCAAAACTCACGTATTCGGCAGTGATTTGGTGGAAGCGAGCAGGTTTGAAAACTGCGAACCAAATGCTGGAAAGGGTACGAGGATTGGTCCTGCGCTGCATCACCAATTCTCTAAGAACCACGCCAGTACAAGCTATGGGGGTCATAACGAATATTGAGCCCTTTCAGCTCACTCTTAAGTCAGAAGCCATAAAAGGATACTTAAGAGTTAGAAATCTCTTAGATCGACGGGCGGACAGGGGACTCCTAAGTACGCTCCCGCGAAATCTAAGAGAGAACTTATACGAGGGAACTGATAGATGCAGCACTGAGTTCCTATTCGATAAGAGATACAGAGTCAGTCTGCCTAGCAAAGATGACTGGAGTCAAGGACGTGTTAGGGTGCCGGAGGGCAAAGAACTCTGGTATACTGATGGGTCCAAGAATATCCGGGGAGTCGGAGCAGGGGTATACTGCAGAAAAAATGGGAAGGGTAGGATATATTCCTTAAAGGAATACAATACCATTTCCCAAGCGGAAACATTTGCAATCCTGCAATGTGCTAAAGCGGCACAGGAGAATTGCAAAGACGAAGAGATATACATTTACTCGGACAGCAGAACTGTGTTACAGAGTCTGAATGGTCACACCACTAAGTCCAGACTAATTTGGGAATGTCATAAGACACTAAATAGACTGGCAGAGTTGAATAAGCGGCTAACGCTAACATGGATACCAAGTCATGTAGGTATACGTGGTAACGAGATAGCCGATGACCTAGCAAAGATAGGTACAAATGGAAAACATGCGGAACCAAGCATGATGGTGAAGATGCCACATAGCCACCTTATAGAATTACTAAAGAAATGGCTGGTGAAGGAACACCAAAGTGCTTGGGTAAAAACTGCAGGATGCAGACAAGCTAAAGCCGCACTCGGAAACGCAATAAGCGGACACTGGGAAGAAGGGCTTAGGAAACTTAGCAGAAAGACAGCTCGCAAGCTAATGGACATACTTACTGGACATGGAGATTTGCGATACCATAGGTATAAAATGGGACTGGAAACAGATCCATTATGCCGAATGTGCAAGGAGGCAAACGAAACACCTCTACACATCTTATGTGAATGCCCCAGAATCATGACAAGAAGATGGCGCCTCACAGGTGAATTTCTAATTGATTCAGGAGATATATCCAGTTGGGATGTCCAGAGAATACTTGCTGTTTGGCAGGGTCTCTGGGCGGTGCCCGATTGAAAAAAAACCAAGGACCCATAAGAAGGCTCACTCAAGTGTGGCAATATTGCTATACACTTCGGAAGGCTAAAGATGGGAAATGGAAAACAGGGCGCAAAGGGAATACCCAAGTGCCTGGCATAACCTAGTCAAATAGGAGGGTGCCAACTGAGTAATTTAATAATAAAAATCTCCATATATATAAGATTACTTCGCACAATATGATTCTTAGCTTATTCAGCGGGTTGGATTGACTCGTCCGTCGTCCTCCGGGTCCCAAGCGAGAGAGAGCGAGCTTCGCAACCGCTCTCAGCTCATGTGCTCCTTATGGAAGGGGCATACTTTTGATTTCAAAAGGTTCGCTCATATTGGCAACTCATGGTACAATCGTTTCCACGAACTAACAAACTTCGAACACGTCACATAAACAAGAACGTATATTCCCGTTTCGCGATTAAGGTTTTATTGACTTTTCACTTGACTTTTTTGCATTATATATACATATTTATATATTGTTAGACATATGTATTTTCAAATAAACAATTTCGATTTTTTTTTAAGATTAATAAAACCTAAGAAAAAATAAAATAAAAACTCATTTTTTGGGCTTATTCTGCTTGGCTTCGGGTGGCTAAATGTGGCAAAAATGCCAGTAGCCACCGTCTGCCATAGTCATAATTAATAAAAAAAATGAGCTTATTAATTGCTACATATTTTTATTAATTATTATATTATTTAATCTAAGTTATTCAAAAGTAAAAAAAAAACCGGAAGTGCAAAAGCGAAAATCAAGGGGAAAGGGCATTTGTAAATTCGTGTCATTATTATATCATATAAAAAAAATAAAATTAATAAAAATAATTGTATAATTAAATTAATTGTTTCGCGAAGTTGCTACTGAAGAAGGGTATAATGTTAAGGTTTAATGAAAATTGTAAGGGACAACGCGATGGAAGGCAGCAGCCCACGGAATTTATTTAGACATAAAACATGGTGAAAAATATAATTTTACTTACTTTTAATGCGTTGCTCCTTGGTTGGTGTGTGTAATGCGCGATCACGAATAATAAAAAAAGAAAAAACCGAGTACGCGGTGAAAAATGAGAAAAAAAATCACCCGATGGATTGGAGGGACGCGCACTGATTTTATAAAAAGGCAAAAAAAATTTTAAATAAATGCTGAAAATCTGGATTGAACGGAGACTCGCGCCGCTGGTTTCCTGAAGTCCACCCGCTGTCACCACTTCTTCTTTGTTACGTGGGTGTGATCTGCTTCGGTGTGAGAAGGGAAGTAAAAATCCAGAAGGTATTAAAAGTAACTGTTAATTTATTCGGACGTGTGAATCGTTTAAATTGTGCGCGTCGAAGGATCGTTGACGCACTCGGACTCTCCTCTCCCTTTACATAGATTAGGTTCGTAACTGACGAAGTCTCCTCTAATTACATATGGCGAGAGAGAACAATCGTGCCAGTTACGAGAATGCTGTGTTGACAAAATGGACTCGTGGCGAGAGTTGAGAAAAGGTTCTCAACTCACGTAACAATATATATAAAACTGCTACTAATGAGTAAAAAATTTGTAAATTAATGGTGACGTTCCATAATAATCGTCATTAGCATATCAGGCCAATTAACTTGTTTGCAATTTTTTGCAGTTATTAACAATATGCTGTTATTACAATACCGGTTCTATATACAGTAAGACATGCGATAGCCAGTTATAATAATTTGAATCTCTGTAAAATGATAGATAATTACATAACAGAGGGTAACTAACTCATAATTTTGCGTAAAATTGTTATTATTGATTGTTATTAGTAAATGAGTTGTTTTTTCGTCTGCTACTTTGTAACGCAAAATTTGAATTTTTAATTGAGTAGTAACATACCCCTTAACTAATTAGAAGACTTGACAGTATGTACTATTCAATTATCTCTTCATTAATTATAAAACATTTTCAATTTATACAATTAATTAATCATCACAAATGCTGGAAATAAAGTTACTTAGATGTTCTTAACAAATTCGATCTTGCAGACGATTAACGAGGCACTGTTGAAAAAGCCGTAAGAATATAACGCAAATGTTATATACATCAAAGTTTATTTTTTAATTAATAATAATTTAATTAGCAATAGAATTTTTATTTTATCTAAATCCTATACAGGATTTCCAGCAAAACTCGCTGGCAATGGAAGTTAAAAGAAAATTATCTCTATTATTTCTCTCTCTCTCTCTATCCGATATTTAAAAATGTGTTTGATTTTCTTTAATTATCTAATAAGTATTTAGAAATTCCTTACCTTGAATTGGTTGATTTAATTTTAATTCTTAGTAAAGATAATAACAATTGTAATTATGGATTATTCTTAAATTCCGTTCTAAATTTTGCTCCTTCTTAATGATTGTCCTTGGATTTGTGTTTGATTGTTTAATGATATAAATAAATTATAATCTGGTATATAATATAATGAATGGTAAATCTTTTATTTAAATATAACCCTTTGAATGAAACTAGATAATAATACAGTATAAACTATAACTGATAATACAGTAAAAAAAAATTAAACTGAGTGAAAAGAAATTCTAAGCGACTGCCTGCAACTAGTGCTAATGGTTGAGTGACCACGCTTGGGAATATCCTCCCCCTGATTAGTTTGACGTCATAATTAGGGGGAGAGTGCAACTATGCACTTTACACTACCTGACATTGGCCTTGTAGAGCGCTTTTTTTACTTTCTTCTGGCCTATTCAAAACTTAGTACTAATATTCGAAATATTATTTCGAATATTCGACTGAGTTTATAGATATTATATACGCGTAAATAGCCTAATGTATAGTTAATTGAATTTAATTTATCAAATCTAAATTATATATATTTTAATTTAGGACGTTTATTATACAAATTTATATGCGTATATAATATCTATAAATATTTATCTATATATATAACACAAATATTGGGCAATTCAATATTACATTGATTTTTTCATCATTCACCAAAATATTCTTAATTAGAAATAATTAAAAACATATCTATTTCAACTATTACAGTAAACTGCAGTATTTTGTACTTTTCTATTGAAATATAAGTAAGCCTATGAATATATGAAACTTAAAAAGTATAGTTTAGGGATTTTACTGAACGCTTGTATTATTATGGCATCAATGGTACCGCACTGCAAGATACCAACTGTAGTAACGTAAAAGAGTAGAAATTGACCTCTGCAGATAGCGTATTGGCAGTGATGGTTACATTACGTAAGAATAAGAGACAATACACTTGCTTGAAATTAATGTATAATTGAATCCTGCCAGTGCAGATGATCTATAATACAATTATTAAACGTTTAATAATATTGGAAATATTTCTAAATTTCCGTTCTCCTACTTTTACAATTATAAGTAAGTATGAAATACCTTATGATTATGTCGAAATGTTGTGTTTTATGTTATCAATTTTTAATATATTAAAAATAGTTTTTTTCGAACATATACAAACCCAAAATTTCTAGGATTATTTTAGGTATCTTATCACGAATTCCGAGGGTGTTATCTTTAAAAATGCGTCTAGAAAAAGTTATTAACAATTTAATTTAAAACCCTAGATATTGTAAATTTAGTGGCTAGTGTTATAACCTTAGGCAAATTAGACTTTTTTCAAAAAAATTTTAAGAGGCAGTTTTAATATTGGAAGTTGTAGGGGAGTGTGTCAGGATATTGGGGTACATGTTTGCGGTCAGTTGCAGGTGATGGAACGTTGTTTAAATATTTGAGAAGTACAAAAAACAGGTTTTTCGCTTGTAACTTTGAAACCGTTATTCCTATTGAAAAAAGTAAAGAATACTTATTTGTAGGCCTGTAAATTATCTACAAATTTAGCCTTGTTAAATTTAATTTTGTTTATTAGTTTTTGTGCAATAAACAAAAAACTGTCAGTATAAGCCATGTTTTCAATTTTATATAATTTAATACTTATTGCTTCTACATACTTAAATTATTAAAGGTCTTCGTTGGCTTAAAACAGGTATAAATTTTATCCCCAAATATTTAGTAGTTTTTAGATAATTCTATTTATTATGCAAAAAGACGTTTCCGGAAAATTTAATTTTAACACCGTACCGGCATCCTACATAGTTCTGTTTTGGCATATTTTACTCTTCAAGTGTTGTACTGTAATGTACTATGAATGAAAAGTTGATTATTTAATCGCAATTTGTTTAAAAGTGACCTTGAAATTTAAGATATCTTAACAATTAAAAATATCATGAGAAACTTTTTTATATCGAATCTACATATTGACTATAAAATTACTAAGATTTTTCTGCAAAAAAGTGCTAAAATGTCAACTTTGACTCTCTGTAATTTAAAATAATGGCCCAGAAAAAATCTGAAAAAATTCAGGAGAACTACTGGATACCTCTAAAACATATTCCCACAGTTATAGCAATATTTATTTTTTTCATCTTCGATGTCACGGAGAACCACCCATATATATATATATATATAACACAAATATTGGGCAATTCAATATTACATTGATTTTTTCATCATTCACCAAAATATTCTTAATTAGAAATAATTAAAAACATATCTATTTCAACTATTACAGTAAACTGCAGTATTTTGTACTTTTCTATTGAAATATAAGTAAGCCTATGAATATATGAAACTTAAAAAGTATAGTCTAGGGATTTTACTGAACGCTTGTATTATTATGGCATCAATGGTACCGCACTGCAAGATACCAACTGTAGTAACGTAAAAGAGTAGAAATTGACCTCTGCAGATAGCGTATTGGCAGTGATGGTTACATTACGTAAGAATAAGAGACAATACACTTGCTTGAAATTAATGTATAATTGAATCCTGCCAGTGCAGATGATTTATAATACAATTATTAAACGTTTAATAATATTGGAAATATTTCTAAATTTCCGTTCTCCTACTTTTACAATTATAAGTAAGTATGAAATACCTTATGATTATGTCGAAATGTTGTGTTTTATGTTATCAATTTTTAATATATTAAAATAGTTTTTTTCGAAACATATACAAACCCAAAATTTCTAGGATTATTTTAGGTATCCTTATCACGAATTCCGAGGGTGTTATCTTTAAAAATGCGTCTAGAAAAAGTTATTAACAATTTAATTTAAAACCCTAGATATTGTAAATTTAGTGGCTAGTGTTATAACCTTAGGCAAATTAGACTTTTTTCAAAAAAATTTTAAGAGGCAGTTTTAATATTGGAAGTTGTAGGGGAGTGTGTCAGGATATTGGGGTACATGTTTGCGGTCAGTTGCAGGTGATGGAACGTTGTTTAAATAATTTGAGAAGTACAAAAAACAGGTTTTTCGCTTGTAACTTTGAAACCGTTATTCCTATTGAAAAAAGTAAAGAATACTTATTTGTAGGCCTGTAAATTATCTACAAATTTAGCCTTGTTAAATTTAATTTTGTTTATTAGTTTTTGTGCAATAAACAAAAAACTGTCAGTATAAGCCATGTTTTCAATTTTATATAATTTAATACTTATTGCTTCTACATACTTAAATTATTAAAGGTCTTCGTTGGCTTAAAACAGGTATAAATTTTATCCCCAAATATTTAGTAGTTTTTAGATAATTCTATTTATTATGCAAAAAGACGTTTCCGGAAAATTTAATTTTAACACCGTACAGGCATCCTACATAGTTCTGTTTTGGCATATTTTACTCTTCAAGTGTTGTACTGTAATGTACTATGAATGAAAAGTTGATTATTTAATCGCAATTTGTTTAAAAGTGACCTTGAAATTTAAGATATCTTAACAATTAAAAATACCATGAGAAACTTTTTTATATCGAATCTACATATTGACTATAAAATTACTAAGATTTTTCTGCAAATTTGAAGCTATTACTGATTGCTGTATGATGATCTGGAGTTGAGATAATTTTTTTTTCAAGCATAATTGTGACTTCGTTTATTTTTATTATTATTATTATTATTATTTTAACGTCGGTCTTTTATGCTTCCAAATCAATGGTAATTAGCGACGGAGGTCATTCGAGGTCTTTGTTAAGAAAATACTTTCTTTATTAATATTTAAAGCAAAAATTTACAGATTTTGCATATGAAGCATTAAACTATCAAAATTGACAAAAAAATAGTAATAAAATACAGTATCTCAATCGGGTTATTAACAAAAGCGGCAGTGCGTTCTTTTTTACAACCGACGCATAAAGAAAAAAGGCAGAAGCGCATGCGCACTACGTGTTTTGGATACGCGACAGAAGTTGATCTATCTGTCAACTGCATTTTATATTTAAAAAATCGAAAAAATTTGGTGAAAAAAAAATAAACAATAATAGTACTTTTTGCATCGAGGGCGCATAATGAAATTTTGCACCTTGAGTGGTTAGAGTAGCGCAGGAGCAGCGGCTTTGCCGGCCCAAGTGTGAAATCTTACCACGAAAACGCAAAATTTGCGCCCGAGATCCAAACAATATATTTTGAACAACATATCAAAAAGTGAATTATATTTCTTACGGAAATTATTTTTTATTTATAAGTTAAACCACACCGTTGTTGATACTATTGTATGCTACATCAAATTAAAAAAAGAATCATGATAATGATTTGATCATTAAGAGGGTATTATACACAATTAAAAATTCAACTTTCGCGCCACAAAATAGCAGACGAAAAAACAACTAATTTACTTATAACAATTAATAATAAATTTACGCAAAATCAAGAGTTAGTTGCCCTCCGTTATGTAATTATCTATTATTTTACAAAGTTTCATTTAATTATAACAATATGTCGCCGAGAAAACCTTGAAAAGAACAATTTTCTTATATTTTTCAAGGTTTTTTCGGAGACGTATCGTTATAATAACTTGAAACTTTGTAAACTGCAAGATAATTACATAACGGAGGGCAACTAACTCCTGAGTTTGCGTAAATTTGTTTTTAATGATTGTTATAAGTAAATTTGTTGTTTTTTCGTTTGATATTTTGTGGCGCGAAATTTAAATTTGTGATTGAATAAGACACTCGCCAATAATGATAATAAGACTACTTTTAGTTTTGCAAAACTATGCAAAACAAACAGTTAGGTGCCCTTTATTTAACAATTATTTACTTCTATACAAAGTTTCAAGTCATTTTATTGATGCATGTAAGAGAAAACCTTGAACGAAAATTTCATTATGTGAACGCTGTAGATAGTGATTTTCATACAAGGTTTTCTCTTCAATACCTCAATATAATAAATAGAAACTTTGCACAGTGATACATAGCTACAAAAGAAAGAGCACCTAACTTCTAGTTTGTCGAAATTCTTTACATTTATCTAGATTGAAGTATTTTTCAACCATACTATCATTCTATTGGCTCGGTCGGTAAAAATTGAATATGAGACCCCCTTAATATCTGATAGAATCCTGTTTTTAAGCCTGTATAGCTTTTGCCGTCCGTTACCATTGTTACGTACGTAGGGTGGTACTACCGTTGGTTCGTCTAATCGACGAACTCCAATGAAGAATCGGATTGTGTAACTTATTGGTTCTTTATTAACAATTTAAGAAACCGTCAATAGAGTGTACGTGTTTACTTGTCGCTTCGCGCTCTTGATCTGCCTTTATGCCGCGCCCGAGTTCGCGCTCGCGTTCCCCGTTGGCAATTTTCCGTCGTTGTCATCAATGATTTCGGGGGTCAATGCGCTTTCCATGCTGACATAGCGCGTGCAGCAACGGTTCGCGAGTTTTGCAATTTTGGTCATTGATTCAAGCCGGTCTTGAATCGTACGTGACACCATTCGCCATATTTTTTCTCCAATTTTTGAGCTTTTTCTTGGTACTATCAACGTCATCGATAAATAACGAATCAGGTATATAGAAATAGTAATAATCTGCTACTTAATTTACAAAAAGGAATTATATATTGTTACGTACGTAACTTAGGATTGTGTGGAGTTCGAGTTGCGGTTTGCCACCAACCGAAACTGGTAAGCACGATTGGAGGACCGGTTCGAATAATAAGGGATGTCCCTTGATTATTCTTTATTCTTCTTAGCACTAAATAAAGGCCTTTCTGTATGCATGTATATTATTTATTCTCCCCAGCTTGAAAGAAAGTTCTCGGTGTGTTAAGTGTCTGTATAATATATTGTGATATCGTGTCGACTGTGAGTAGCTAATCCTCTTGGAACGTCTGATCGGTTAAGGTTTTGGTCGGTTTCTTGGATGTCAGTCTCATCTTGACTCTAATTCAATTCTGTTCGGGTTTTGGCGGATCGGCTCCTCGACTTCTGCCTGTGGTGGGAGGCTCCTGGAGTCAACATTTCCTTGCCGTGTAAACTCGGCTATTTTTCCATCGAAACTCTGTGAACGGTGCTCGTTTCCGTTCGGACCGGATCCAACATGTCGTCAGGCTTTAGCTGCGTAATCGCGGATCGAGGGTATACATGAGGATCGGACGTTTATTCGATTGTACGTCACAGCATATATGCATTGGAATTTTTAAGAATTCAGCGATTCTTAGAAAAGGTCAGTTTTATATTTTTTTTATAAGTTGTCACGTACAGTGAGTGTGTGTGTGTGAGTAAGGATTGCGGTTGGCTACGTAACTAAACGCAAGCACTATTGAAGGATCGGAAGCAACCGCTCTTGTCGCGAGATAATTGGTTTCTACTTGAGGTACGAATGATTCCTTACTCGTTAATTTGATGTGTCAATAATTGACCTAGTTATATCTCAGATTCTCGCGGGTGGGAGTTTATGGATTGTGTACGTAGTGCAAGGTGGCGATTTTGTGCGTTCCGCGCGCGAGGCTTTTGCTGATGCGCGCTTACTCGCGATTTCCGAGCGGTACGTTCGATTGCGAAAGGGTTCGCGGTTCAATGTACGTCGATCTAGGTTTACCTGTGTTTACGTGACAAAGTAAAGCAATGAATTTTTAATAAAATCCTAATATACCAAAAATTTTTCAGATTTTTACATTGATAGTCTAATTAGGATGTTTGGGTTGAAAGTTTATGCCTTTTTTTAATAATTATTATCGACTGAAAATTATTTATTTAGTCATTGTCAAATATATTATTTTTCTTTAATAATCAATACATTACACACCTTCCCTTATGTTTTAAACTATCTGAATGAATTTTTTTTTAAATATTTAATTCAACAATTTGATTATAATTTTTGTTTGAAATTTTTAATTTTTCAGTTTGCCAAGTAATATTAAAAATGTTAAGTATCAAACTAGAAAGTCAAAACTGAAAAAACGGAATTGTTACAAATATACAAATATAATATAATATGAATTTTTGAACGTGTGTTTAAGAGACACATTAAAAATATAATGTGATTAATATCTGGAAGTCCTATTTGTATGTATATGCTACCCTTACGGGTGAATGGTATACGAATGGTTGCAGTATAAAGAATGGTACGTTGTCTATCTGGAAGTCCAATACATATTTTATACTATAAACCTTACTTGCGTTGACCGATATTATCTTAGATTTTGTTTTTTGCTGCTTTTTTTCTACGAACCTGCAAACAGGTAACATATAGTATGGCCTTTTATATATTTTGTTATTGTATTATAATGTCTATCCTCTGTATAATCGGATTGTAAATATTATTACGCGTATAACTCGTTGAATTAATAAATAAACATTTGAATAATAAAAAATAAATAATGTATTTTTTTAATTTATAAACGTTAATTATTTCTTTTAATTATCATAATATACATACATCCTCTTATACTCTTAGTTAATTAAAACATTTGCTTGTGCATGATGTTCACGAAGGAAAAAAGAAAAAAAAAAAAAAAAAGGAAATATTTTAATCCAAAATTATGTGCGAACGTAATGAGTTATGTGAAAGTAACTTTGTGTGTGTATACGTACGACCAGTAGATAATACCGCTATCTAATCAGACGCATTTAATATGCAAATACGCTAACCAAAGTCCCGACATTACGAATTCAAATTTTCATTTATACATGTTTGTATACACACGTATGTACCTGTGTACGTGTGTCTGTGAACCGTATCTCTCTTTTTTTACGTGTGTGACCGTGCGTATGCAGTGTGTATCCATCGTTACAAAATGTGTTTAATTAATTACCATTCATATCAGATAGATAAATTATAATAATAATAATTATTATATATATATACAAAGCATACAAATTTTCATTTTTTTTCACGTAATTGTTTAAACAGTATATTCTAGTAAAAATCGAGGATTTTGAATTCAAGACTATTATTTGGAAATTAATTACGGGCACGTTGACCACTTTTAGTCCTTTTTCATTATTATTATTTCAACGTCACCAAGTTTTTGTTGTTATTCGTTATTTCGATGAGAATGGATTAAGATAACTAATATAACCCTACAAAACCCCAATATTATATATTATATTACATTTTCGGATAGTAAACGAGAAGAGGAGCTTCTGTAAATGTATATACACCTCTTTCATTTCGAATTAATTAATTTCTATTTATTTTTGCTACAGCTGTTTATAAAATATATCAATAAATTTTCCAAATAACTTTGTATAGATAATTCGATTTAACATGTTATTTTTCGTCGATTGGCTGAAAAAAAAAAAACAAATAACGGATCAGAATCTCTTCTTTTTATTTTGAAGTCTTTAGCCAAATTAATATTTTATAAATTCTTTGATTTCTGAAAAATGAGTAAAAATTACTTGACGGATGATTATAAATGAAACGTCATGAAGCTGTCAATGACATATTTAATTTGCTTTACAGCCAGTATGTGTGTATGTATATATGTGTGTGTGTACACTCGTACAAAGCAAACGAAAAGAATTCGAAGTAAAAAAAAACTTATTAAGAACAAGTCATTCGCTTATCAAAGAAAATAAAGGGAATGTCTGACAAGCTTGGTAAAATAGGCGAATATATATATATATATACACACACAGAGATCCATATACATATACATATATGGTTAATAAATCCCCGGTGGTTTAGCGTAATCATCGCAAAATTTGACATGTACGCGTATAGCGCATACACCACCCTCACCGTCCTTCGGATATATAATAAGCCGGAGGCTGTTCTGTATCGCCTCGGAGGAAACATCGGTTGACGTATGTGTAGATGTGATTTTAGTCGAAATGAGCAAACCGGTGATGTATATATAAATGCATATATATATATGTATATAAAATATATGTACATGTGTCTCCGATTGATGTAGACCAATGACCTCCCTCACTGAAGTCTTCTCCGCACGTTGATGAGGTTTTCTTTTTTTTGCATTATCTGAGCTTTTGAACTCTTGGTTGATTTCGTACTTGTCTTGCAGTTTCAAGATAATTACGTTTTCTAAATCAAGTCTACTTTTTTAAGGTATATCGTCGATATTTGATTTAAAATAAGAGGTCGTTGTACTCAGCGAAGTAATATGAAAAGGGATGTAAATATTTTGATAGTTTTTTTTTAATATTCAGACATATTTGACATAAATTATAAAAATTACTATTTTTATAAGGACCATTTGTATGTTAACGAATCATTTATTAATTGTTCTTATACAAAATAGAAATTTTCATAATTTATATCAAATCTGTTTCTCACGATTTATTTATACAGATAATAACTTTGGCACTTTTATTAAAACCTATATTTTTTCGTAAATTAATTATTTTACCATGTATTTTCGCAGAGATTACCGTTATTTCTTTTTGGGTTGTTATTTCATTGATCATGATATAGTTTCTCGAATCGAATATTACGTGGAGTGTTTGGCGTTTTGTATTACGTGGACAGGCGTCATTGTTTGGGTTAAGCTTTTAGTATTCAGGGCATAACAAATGGTTCCGGTACAAACACACTATTATTAAAGGAAAATTTAAGAATTGGAACAAATGATGTCGGTAAAAATAATTCTAATAAAAAGCAAATTATAAAACAATATTTTAGAAAGTATTTTAGAAACTGTGTTAATTATTTTAACATATCAATAAATATTAAAAATTATCATTTAATTTTGTGTAATCTTTAATAATAAAAGAAATAAATAACATTTAAGAAAATTTATAAAATATTTATTTAAAAGTTACAAAAATTTAATTTTTATTTAAATTCACTTTTGTTACGTTTGGACGGTAACGTCTATATCGTTTTCGTGGATACCGCGGCTCGTTGAATCCAAAACTCAGCGAGTACAAGCGTAAAGAGGCGGGTGAGTTGTTGTATTATTGTTCTCCAGGTTCTCCAGGTTGATCCTTGTATAAGTGCTTTGGTTGGCTTGCGTTTGGTTGGTAAGGCTGTAGGGAAAACGATCCTGGCGATATCGTGTCTCCGTGTCTTCGCGTTGTACCCACTCGTAAAATGTCACTTCTGTCTTCTCTCTTCACTTTTCACTTTTTCGCTTCTGTTTGTTTATTACGGTCTTCTTTTATATAAGTTTGGTAACCTATATACAAGTGTAATCGGAGGGGCGCTTAGCTGATCCTTGCGCTTCAGGTTGCACCGATGATCGAGTTGCGAAGTCGCGTGGCACCGTTTAATGCCCTGGATGGTCGGCATTTTCGACGAACTAACTATTTACTTATTTTAATACATTCGTGACGTGTATCCACACGTAACACTTTCATTGTTCTTTTTAATTGTGGTGGAGTGTCAATTTTGTTGTTACACCATTGACATTGGGGTACAGGATTTTCGTGATCCCAGTCTTCGATATGACAATCGATCTGGAACGCAGGATCAGAAGTAAAATTCGCATTTTTCACTAAATGAGAAATTGTTAAAAAAGTAATTTTCAAAATGCTCGATCAAACAATAATTCGTCAAATTCACATTTTTAAATTCATAATATTTTTTCATCAAAATTGCATATTATTTTTTAAATGTTTTTACAGAATAATGTACACAATACTTGATATTGATTCAAATCTTTTATTTATTATCATAGGTTCGAGTCCTAGCTAAGTGACAGGTGTCATTGTTTGGTTTAAACTTTTAGTATTCAGGACATAACAGAATAAACGTTTCGACTTTTTATTCGATGTATAATTATTTATTTTTATTGAATAAATTGTATTTTATAATGCAAATACTTATTTATCAATTTTGAGCTAACTAATTTTAGGTCAAATCCGTTGGATTATAATCATCAAATTTATATAATTTATAATTAATTTATAAACTTATATACATTCGGTTTTACGAATCCTCATAATTAAGCAAAATGTTTAACTCGCGTTTTGTTTCAGATTTTTTACTAATGCGGGCCATTGTTTACGAAATCGTTTTGTTTTAAGTCATCGTTGCTACTCGAGATTTTAAATTACAAAATTAAAAGTATACACGTCCATGCGTTTTCTAGATAACCGTTTAAGCTCTATTGCGAGGTTAAGTAATAATAAAAAAGGTCAAAGTTAAATGTAATTTCCGGTTTCTATACCGATAAAATTTTATCTCGACGAGTGCTATGGTTACAAATGCGCATTGCTTGCTTCGGTAAAAGACACACTGATGATAAGGAATGTATCTGAATATTTGAAATATATACGCTACGTACGTGTTGAAAGTATCGTAATTCGTGGACCGGATTACTCGGTGAGTAAGGGGCAAGAGATTGTAGATTTACAAGTATATGGATTTGTACGTAGTTTCTGCACCAGATCGATATATGTATATATGCTGCTTAGGTTGCTCCTCTGTATAGGTTTTAGGCTATAATTGGATACAATACTTGATATCGAATTCTCCGTGTCTTCGTCGTTGCTCGTCGTAACCTCGGCGTGTCGTTACTTCACGATTTTCTATTATATATACAAGTATCATTGTCCTACATTTAATATGCATTCGATTTTTTAATTAATGTTCTCGGTGTATTGTGTGCAACATGATCCCGTTTACTATTAACGCAATAAACAAACGCAAAAAGTTATATTCATTGTACATCCGTAAAAATAATGAATCAAAGAGCATTCGCCAAAATTTTCTTTTCGCAAATCTATTATTAAGTACTTAAAAAATTTTATTAACACCCTTGTCACGAGTTGAAGGTATCTTTACGGGTACCGTGGCTCGTCAAATTACTTGGACGAGTAAGGGCGTGAAGTCAGATTGAACGAATAAATGGTAACACTTTTGGTCTCAATATCCATAGGAATATATGTTTTTAACAAAGTATTTAATGCAAAATATTTATAACTTGGCCATATATATATGCAAATGTATCGGTATTATTTGCCAAATTTTGTGCAATAGGTAGTGGTATGGCTCTAATGAGGTCGAATCGAGTGAAATCTACTAGTGGGATTTCAATTCTGTATATTAAGTAACTGTTGACAAATATTACTGATAAATCTGAGATCTTAATTATATCTGAGAACAATGTATTTTTCTGTGCTATTAGAAATATAGCGTCGGTGATTGTCTCTGATATTTGTATTACCGATTTTTCGACTTGAGTTGGTGATAAAATTCGTGGATGAATGGCACCTTGCGTTGCAAATAGAACTGCATCTGTCAGCAATTAAGCATCTAATTCGTATTGCACTACGTTTTGAATAAAAAATTCTAATGCTACTATATACGATATTCTATTTTGTTTTATTTTCTCCTTTTTACTTAATGTTTCGACTGCTATTTCTAGGTCTCCTACTTGAGAATGAAGCACTCTGAATTCAGTGTTTATGATCTCAGTTTGATTAACAAGTAATTTTGATAATTCGCTAGTTTTGTTGGTAGACTCTTCTATTAGCTGTTTGACTTCTTTCTCAACAGCTTCATCCAGTGTACCGAATAAATAATGGCTAATTTTTCCTATTACTGAAATTAATGCTCTGCGAGTTTTCGTTTGATTATTTGTGTGTTGGCCTCGTAGAAGATTTATTGTAGCATCAACATCATTTGACGTTCTCTCTATTTTTGCGGATAATTGTTTTAATTCACCCATTTGTTGATGTTATATACATCAAAGTTTATTTTAAATTAATAATAATTTAATCATTAATAGAAAATTTGTTTATTTTATTTTATCTAAATCCTATACAGGATTTCCAGCAAAACTCGCTGGCAATGGGAGTTAAAAGGAAAACTATATCTTTTATTTCTCTCTCTCTTTCTATCCGATATTTAAAACTGCATTAATTTAATGGATAAATTAAATATGCTTACCTTTATCGTTGTGAGTTATACTCTTCCTGTTTATTGATTTACTTTATTAAATGTGGATTCAACAAAATAGCCTGGATTATATATATGTATTTATTTTATTTTTCGACAGGTTTAATTTCTTTATATTATTGATGAATATCAATCTCGGCAAGATGTCTGTAGTATATATGTGTATAATTATAAGTTTTCCAATGGTTAAATTTCTTTCTAATTGATCTGAATTTTAATAGAGTATATAACTGAATATTTAATTGATTAGATAGCTGAATATTTAATTGAGTAGATAGCTGAATATTTAACTGAATATACGTGATTTTATACAAAGGTAAGTTTAAGAGAAAAATAACTATACGTCTAGCGCAATTAAGGCCTACTGGCGTACTGACGCCACGCCGTGAAAATTTTAGCCAAGAGCGTGGGCAGGAATGCACCTCTCCCCAAATTAGTTTGACGTCATAATTAGGGGGAGAGTGCAACTTTGCACTTCACACTACCTGACATTGGCATTGTAGAGCGCTTTTTTACTTTCTTCTGGCCTATTCAAACTTAGTACTAGTATTCGAAATATTATTTTGAATGTTCGACTGAGTTTATAGATATTATATACGCGCAAATGGCCTAATGTAGTTAATTTTTTTTTATTTATCAAATCTAAATTATATATTTTAATTTAGGACGCTTATTTTACAAATTTACACGCGTATATAATATCTATAAACATTTATATATACATATAAATTAACCAAATTTTCCAATTTACGCATGTATATATAGTTACACGCATATATACAAAAGTATGCATGTAACAGTTGACAATACTCCTTTAAGTTTGTACAAAATTCTCCTAAGGATCTCAAACTCTTCTTTAAATTGTCTGCTCGTGTGAAGAAAGGTTGTAAATTAATTTGTTGTATTATTTTCCACGGAGTAGTAGTAGTTGTAAGTAGACCCATCCTTTCTAGTAGGATACCTGGATTTCTATCTATTTTTTCAATCATTATTTCTTCATATCCACGTGATATAATGAACCTGCAATTAAAACGGTTCTTTTTGTATTTTTTACTTTTCAATTTTGTCTTTGAATTTTTTTTTTAGCATTATCCATTTCCTTATACTTTTGTATTTTTATGTATAAAAAAAATTCTTACTTCGCTTTTCGCGTAAAACTATACTATCTATATTTACTTTTTATACAATAAGTTAGTATATATTATATTTATAGTTTATATATTGTATATATAATCATTACAATAAGTTTGTGTTATATAATTAAATTATTTAAATTTTATTTTCGCAAATCTATTATTAAGTACTTAAAAAATTTTATTAACACCCTTGTCACGAGTTGAAGGTATCTTTCGGGTACCGTGGCTCGTCAAATTACTTGGACGAGTAAGGGCGTGAAGTCAGATTGAACGAATAAATGGTAACACTTTTGGTCTCAATATCCATAGGAATATATGTTTTTAACAAAGTATTTAATGCAAAATATTTATAACTTGGCCATATATATATGCAAATGTATCGGTATTATTTGCCAAATTTTGTGCAATAGGTAGTGGTATGGCTCTAATGAGGTCGAATCGAGTGAAATCTACTAGTGGGATTTCAATTCTGTATATTAAGTAACTGTTGACAAATATTACTGATAAATCTGAGATCTTAATTATATCTGAGAACAATGTATTTTTCTGTGCTATTAGAAATATAGCGTCGGTGATTGTCTCTGATATTTATTACCGATTTTTCGACTTGATTGGTGATAAAATTCGTGGATGAATGGCACCTTGCGTTGCAAATAGAACTGCATCTGTCAGCAATTAAGCATCTAATTCGTATTGCACTACGTTTTGAATAAAAAATTCTAATGCTATTATAAACGATATCCTTTTTTTTTTATTTTCTCCTTTTTACTTAATGTTTCGACTGCTATTTCTAGGTCTCCTACTTGAGAATGAAGCACTCTGAATTCAGTGTTTATGATCTCAGTTTGATTAACAAGTAATTTTGATAATTCGCTAGTTTTGTTGGTAGACTCTTCTATTAGCTGTTTGACTTCTTTCTCAACAGCTTCATCCAGTGTACCGAATAAATAATGGCTAATTTTTCCTATTACTGAAATTAATGCTCTGCGAGTTCTCGTTTGATTATTTGTGTGTTGGCCTCGTAGAAGATTTATTGTAGCATCAACATCATTTGACGTACTCTCTATTTTTGCGGATAATTGTTTTAATTCACCCATTTGTTGACAATACTCTTTTAAGTTTGTACAAAATTCTTCTAAGGATCTCAAACTCTTCTTTAAATTGTCTGCTCGTGTGAAGAAAGGTTGTAAATTAATTTGTTGTATTATTTTCCACGGAGTAGTAGTAGTTGTAAGTAGACCCATCCTTTCTAGTAGGATACCTGGATTTCTATCTATTTTTTCAATCATTATTCTTCATATCCACGTGATATAATGAACCTGCAATTAAAACGGTTCTTTTTTATTTTTACTTTTCAATTTTGTCTTTGAATTTTTTTTTTAGCATTATCCATTTCCTTATACTTTTGTATTTTTATGTATAAAAAAAATTCTTACTTCGCTTTTCGCGTAAAACTATTACTATCTATATTTACTTTTTATACAATAAGTTAGTATATATTATATTTATAGTTTATATATATTGTATATAATCATTACAATAAGTTTGTGTTATATAATTAAATTATTTAAATTTTATTATTATTAATTATTATTAATGTCTAACTTAATCTAAAATAAGTACGCTTTAATTTATTTAATATGAATAATTATTATTTATTATTGTTAATTTTAAAAATTTTATTAAAAAATTTAACATAAAATTATCTAATAATGACAATTTATAATTACTAATATGAACTCTTAATCTCAGATTGAAAGAATAAAGGGTAAACACTTGGCTCGAAATATCCATAGGGAATCTATGTTTTTAACAAAGTATAATGCAAAATAGTTATAATGTTTACTAGATATCGCGGTTTATAGCAAATGTATCGGGACCAGGTTTGAAAATGCCGTCTAGGTAGTGGTATGTAATATATGAGGTCGTGTGTGGAAATCTACTAGTGGGATTTCAATTTAAATAGAACTGTTGACAAATATACTGATAATCTGAGATCTTAATTATATCTGAGAACAATGTATTTTTCTGTGCTATTAGAACTATAGCGTCGGTGATTGTCTCTGATATTTGTATTGCCGATTTTTCGACTTGAGTTGGTGATAAATTCGTGGATGAATGGCACCTTGCGTTGCAAATAGAACTGCATCTGTCAGCAATTAAGCATCTAATTCGTATGCACTACGTTTTGAATAAACAATTCTAATGCTACTATATACGATATTCTATTTTGTTTTATTTTCTCCTTTTTACTTAATGTTTCGACTGCTATTTCTAGGTCTCCTACTTGAGAATGAAGCACTCTGAATTCAGTGTTTATGATCTCAGTTTGATTAACAAGTAATTTTGATAATTCGCTAGTTTTGTTGGTAGACTCTTTCTATTAGCTGTTTGACTTCTTTCTCAACAGCTTCATCCAGTGGTACCGAATAAATAATGGCTAATTTTTCCTATTACTGAAATTAATGCTCTGCGAGTTCTCGTTTGATTATTTGTGTGTTGGCCTCGTAGAAGATTTATTGTAGCATCAACATCATTTGACGTTCTCTCTATTTTGCGGATAATTGTTTAATTCACCCATTTGTTGATGTTATATACATCAAAGTTTATTTTAAATTAATAATAATTTAATCATTAATAGAAAATTTGTTTATTTTATTTTATCTAAATCCTATACAGGATTTCCAGCAAAACTCGCTGGCAATGGGAGTAAAAGGAAAACTATATCTTTTATTTCTCTCTCTCTTTCTATCCGATATTTAAAACTGCATTAATTTAATGGATAAATTAAATATGCTTACCTTTATCGTTGTGAGTTATACTCTTCCTGTTTATTGATTTACTTTATTAAATGTGGATTCAACAAAATAGCCTGGATTATATATATGTATTTATTTTATTTTTCGACAGGTTTAATTTCTTTATATATTGATGAATATCAATCTCGGCAAGATGTCTGTAGTATATATGTGTATAATTATAAGTTTTCCAATGGTTAAATTTCTTTCTAATTGATCTGAATTTTTAATAGAGTATATAACTGAATATTTAATGAGTAGATAGCTGAATATTTAACTGAATATACGTGATTTTATACAAAGGTAAGTTTAAGAGAAAAATGACTATACGTCTAGCGCAATTAAGGCCTACTGGCGTACTGACGCCACGCCGTGAAAATTTTAGCCAAGAGCGTGGGCAGGAATGCACCTCTCCCCAAATTAGTTTGACGTCATAATTAGGGGGAGAGTGCAACTTTGCACTTCACACTACCTGACATTGGCATTGTAGAGCGCTTTTTTTACTTTCTTCTGGCCTATTCAAACTTAGTACTAGTATTCGAAATATTATTTTGAATGTTCGACTGAGTTTATAGATATTATATACGCGCAAATGGCCTAATGTAGTTAATTTTTTTTTTATTTATCAAATCTAAATTATATATTTTAATTTAGGACGCTTATTTTACAAATTTACACGCGTATATAATATCTATAAACATTTATATATACATATAAATTAACCAAATTTTCCAATTTACGCATGTATATATAGTTACACGCATATATACAAAAGTATGCATGTAACAGTTGACAATACTCCTTTAAGTTTGTACAAAATTCTCCTAAGGATCTCAAACTCTTCTTTAAATTGTCTGCTCGTGTGAAGAAAGGTTGTAAATTAATTTGTTGTATTATTTTCCACGGAGTAGTAGTAGTTGTAAGTAGACCCATCCTTTCTAGTAGGATACCTGGATTTCTATCTATTTTTTCAATCATTATTTCTTCATATCCACGTGATATAATGAACCTGCAATTAAAACGGTTCTTTTTGTATTTTTTACTTTTCAATTTTGTCTTTGAATTTTTTTTTAGCATTATCCATTTCCTTATACTTTTGTATTTTTATGTATAAAAAAAATTCTTACTTCGCTTTTCGCGTAAAACTATTACTATCTATATTTACTTTTTATACAATAAGTTAGTATATATTATATTTATAGTTTATATATATTGTATATATAATCATTACAATAAGTTTGTGTTATATAATTAAATTATTTAAATTTTATTATTATTAATTATTATTAATGTCTAACTTAATTTAAAATAGGTACGCTTTAATTTATTTAATATGAATAATATTATTATTTATTATTGTTAATTTTTAATACTTTTATATTTTAGGAATTAATTTATAATTTATTTATCATAATAATAATATTCATAATAATGACAATAATTAATAATAAATAAAACTAATATTACTACTCTTAATTCTATCTCGAATGTATTAAATAGAAAGAGACAAAACGATGTCATACGCTTCAAAAGTTTGCTCGAAATATGTTCCATTTACGAGTATATTCTACGTGTTAAATGTATAACGAATGAAAGGTAATACTTTTGAATGTTACTAATAAATTTATTAATTATAAATAGACTCCCTGTTACGTAGGTTGATCGCGGTTGTATATGCAAGGCCGTAGGGAGAGATACCCGGGACCGTGTCTCCTGAACTTCGCGTCGTCAGGCGTAGATTCCGCGTTAATTTCTTGTAATATAACTGACTCTCTCGTTCGTCGTGTTTGGTATATTACTCAAGCGATCGAGCTGCGAAGGCGCGTGAATTGTCAACAGTTTAACAATTAAGAAACTTCAATTGGAACAAATTATTATATACGAATCTCGGTGGAGTGTATCCACACGTAACACCCTTTTTTTAACTAATAATTAAATTTCTTATATGGTTTTGAAGTTTCGCCAAAAATAATTTAATTAATATGGTATAACGTTTCCGTGTACAATTAAACTAATCCACAAATTTGTAATAATTAAAAATAATTAATTTATGTACCGTTTGATTCAATATGTTTCTATGCAGAACGTGTTTTTGTTATTTTAAAATATTCGAAAATCCAACTGACAGACTTTCGACGTATTATATATAATGTTATTACGTTTGAACGGTAACGTATATTTCGTTTCGTGGGTACTGCGGCTCGTCGAATCCAAAGACTCAGCGAGTACAGGTGTAAAGAGGCAGATGAATTGTTGTATTGTTGTTCTCCAGGTTGATCCTTGTATAAGTGCTTTGGTTGGCTTGCGTTTGGTTGGTAAGGCTGTAGGGAAAACGTTCCTTGATACCGTGTCTCCGTGTCTTCGCGTTGTATCCTCTTTTCGTTCTCTTCTTCGGCTTCCACTCGTAATAATCACTTATGTCTCTGTTTGTATATTATGATCTTCTTTTTATATAAGTTTGGTGACCTATATACGAGCGTAATTGGAGGGGCGTCTAGCTGATCCTTGCGCTTCAGGTTGCACCGATGCTCAACTTGCGAAGTCGCGTGGCACCGTTTAATGACCTGAACAGTCAACATTTTCGTTGAACTAATTATTTATTTGTCTTACAAGGAGACCCTCATATGTTTGGGAAACGGATCGTGCCCAGCTTGTAGTATATGTTTTCTAATATAAAAATATGAAAAATGCCAGAGCCGCAGACTGTAACAATCGCTTTTTCAAAAGTTATACGCTGTTAAAGCAAAATTTACAAAAAAAAGAGACTTCACTTTAAACGCTTATAACTTCTGACCTATCAAATATTGACATTTAAACCAAAGTTTAATGAAAAGCTGAGATAAAATAGATACATTTTAAAAAAAAGTACGTTCAAATCCGTTAAAATGGAGCAGAGTTATAACTAAATTAAGAATTTGAAGAAATTTAGCTTAAAAAAATCAATAAAATTTGTACTGCCCAATTTTTGTTTAAAATTGCTTCTAATTCTTAATTTGGTTATAACTCTGCTCCATTTTAACGGATTTGAACGTACTTTTTTTTAAAATGTATCTATTTTATCTCAGCTTTTCATTAAACTTTGGTTTAAATGTCAATATTTGATAGGTCAGAAGTTATAAGCGTTTAAAGTGAAGTCTCTTTTTTTTGGAAATTTTGCTTTAACAGCGTATAACTTTTGAAAAAACGATTGTTAGAGTCTGCGGCTCTGGCTTTTTTCATATTTTTATATTAGAAAACATATACTACAAGCTGGGCACGATCCGTTTCCCAAACATATGAGGGTCTCCTTGTTAGTTATATTCATTCGTGATGTGTGTCCACACGTAACAATACGTGTTAATAATATAGTATAACATTTTTTAAATATTAATTGTTTAAAGTAAATCATTTTAAAAATTATATTTAGATATAGGTATAGAATTACTTTAATTTTAGTATATAGTTTTTAATAATATCGTATTTAAACGTATTTTGGATAGACTTCTCAAAACTTAAGCGAGAATTTCAAATATATTAAGTAATTTAAGTAATTATATATTTAAATAAATGGTGAGATTCGAAATCACTATGGAATTGCTACATTAAACAATTGAAGGTTATTCCTGAATATATGTGTGTGTGTGCATTATATGTATCCATATAATAAGTAAATCCAGAAACCCTGTAGACGGATTTATAAAAACTAGAATTATAAAAAAATGCAAGATTTCATTTGTTAAAATTATGACACTATCTATTTAAAAATATAATCCGTTATTCTATCAGGACGAGTGATAATATAATTTCTCGTGGAAGAAGAAGAAAATTTGCGTACCAACGAAAAACGGTAATCAAGAAGAATAAAATGAAGCTCCATACGTATTGTATGATACGCAAAGTCGAAAAGGATAATTCGTACAAGAGGATAACAAAGTATATCGCACGTAATCCCAAATCGAAGGAAAAGTGGGATAGAGGGAGAGAAGAGAAGACAATAGGATAGACCAAGAGAGATAAAAAGAGGGAGTATATGTATATATATGCATACATAGAGCTGGTAGGTCGAAAAATGTTTCTCTCGGTTGATATATCGGTGGCGAGGCCGAGGGCGGAACAACCGGGTATATTATACAATGGTATCCGGTGCGGTGGAGGCGGGGGTGGTTCCGGCAGCCAGCTACAATCGTGTACATCCCTCTCTTACTCGAGGCTCGCGGCTGGCTGCATGGCTTCTCGGCTTCCTTTCGGCTCATTGTTTCGCCCGCCTATATATTCCGCGATGGAAGAATGGAAGATGGCGGTACAGTCTATATATACCACCCGCAAAGGAATCTGACTATCAATTCATTGTCGCATCGTTCGCTCGTTCGTTCGTATATCGCGGAGATACTTTGACGATTCACCCTTTTTCCTTCATCTGCGGATCATCGGTATATTAATACCCTTTTTATTTCGTTCTTTCACTTTTTTTTTCATTGCACTCTTTTGACGTTTCCGCACTCGTTAGTGAGACGATTGATTGGTTATCCAAATATATCTTTTTTTTTTTCCTTTCCTTCCTTTTGGGGCGGGTGTATGCCATTGTGCGTTGCGTGCCTCGGGGAGGCTGCGCTCCTTTCTCTTCGATCTTATCCTCGTTAGATCGGAATTTTCAAATTTCCGCGTGTGTATATATATAGTATTGGAAAATCGACGGGTATTGTATGTACTTTCGGGAAATTATTTCTTTTTAATTACGCGAGGTTATTTAATATTATACAACCCGAAAATTGTAATCGAAGGGTAAATCACACTGTGCGGAGAGAAAAAATGATTATCAATTATCTGAGTAAGTAGTTGTGAAATTATTCTTAATGGTACGTAGGACCCAAATTACAGTGATGTACAAATTTCAATGAACTGACGTTAATTTTTAAAGAAAAGATAATTCAGAAATAATAATTGCATAGACAATTTTTGGTCGGTATATTATATTAATAAACACTGTCAACCCGAACGTCCTAATGAAATTATCGATGTAAAAAATTCATTCATTTGTTTATAAAAAAAATATGAAAAATCACCAGATACTGTTACGTATAGAGATGTGAGTACTATTAATGTTGGATATGTGTATTTAGTTGTACACACAAATGATATTGAGTTTCCGCGTAACTGCCCTCGCCAAGTATACAATCAGCCGTTGTTCCTCTTAACGATCTTAACGCGTCTTTACGATTTACCGGCGGTAATTTTGTTGTTGCCTAATTTCGCGACCTATATGCGCTTTGGAAGTACTTGCGTGCGCTTTCGATTCATACAAACTTCGGTGATTATAAATATGGACGTATTAAAGAAAATTTTGCGTCGTGTATACATCTATTTTGACGTTTCCTTGTTAATAATGATGAAAAAGAAGCGGAGATTCAAATCGACTTGCGACGAAATTTTAGTATGCAAAACACAGTGTTTATTTTAGAAGTCTGAAGAGGGTGGCATTGACCACCGAAATGTTACAAAAATGAAAGAATGCGTTAAAGTTTTTATTACACCTTACCTTTTCTCATTTGACTCGGGAAGATCGATACAATTTCAACAATCATTATTCGTATGTCCAAGATGTTCTTGGATCGTACGTGACAATACTTAAACACTTTCATTTTTTTTCGAAAGTATAATATATTTTGGGAGTTTTTTCTAGGGAACTAAACAGCAGCATATTAAAATTCGTTAAGAAGGTTTTTATTGCGGAGGAATAAGATAATATTTAGATATCGAGATATCTTTTTCATGTTTGACCGAAAGGATGTCTTTTCTGTATTTCTAAAGATAGTCACTTATCAAACGAAGTTTAACACTGTTACGGTACTGGCTTCGATTTTGTTATTTAATTGACTTTTACAAAATTATATCGTCTTATTCTTTTAATCACTCGAAAATCGTTATCAACGATCCAACTTTGCAGTATTAAAAAAATTCACAAATTTTAAGCCTATCAGACAATAGTCGCTCGAGATATATTGGAACGATTTTCTTCATAATTTGCCATTTCATTAAAAACACGTTTAAAAGTTTTTGACCTCACGGGATGACGCTACGACAAAAAATTTAAACTTTTATGCAATAAAAGTACATTTTAAAGCATAAAGCATTATCTATTTTTCCACAATTCCAAAGTGGTCCATCTCTTTAAATTAAAAATCTGAACGAAATTCGCCAGATACGTTTATAATGTATACGGGAGGACTCGTCGGAGTGTCATTTCGAGAAAAACCAACTATTACGTGTTGAGAAAGAATACGCAATCGGTAAATCAAATATTACATTTATTTAATTTGTTTATTGGAAAAATTAGAAAAAAAATCAGGTAAATCACTAAAAACAAGTACGCAACTACCCGATGGTAACAAATTTCGAAAAAATTCGACATCTCGAAGTGTCCTTAAAACTAACAAATTTTACCCGAAAAAAGAATGTATTATAAAAAAAATGGTACGAGTCACACACCCGAGAAAAATACGTAAATAATAAAACGAAAAAGTGAAGGGGGTCAGCTCTGAATTACCCGATTGCTACGAATTAGGTTTCCCTCATCCGGCGGTTTTCCCTCCTTCGTTGGCTTTGTCGAAAATTAGCTGCGATGGTAATGGACGAGATCCTCGCGGATCTCCGCCTCCTCGCTTTTTCAAACCATCCCCTTTCTCCCTTTCTCTCTCTCACTCTCTCTCTCTGCATCCGACACAATTTTTTAATATTCTTCCACTGGGGTCTCTTTGTCGCGTATGCTCTAGGATGTTTCTTCCAGTTGTTGGTTGTTTTTTTTTCGTATTTCTATCTCTCCTTTTTAGAGGTTATCCGGAACAATAGAGCTGCGGGTTGTATTGTTCGAGTTGATCGGGTTTTCTTCTTGCGGGATAGACGTTAATTAGGATTTATGCTACCTAACTATTGTTTTGTTCCTTCGTTTTCCCTTTTATTTCTCTTTTTGGGAGTAGACGGTGGCTCGGGCCCTACTGAAAAAAATCGTATGATTTATCGTATAATTTATTACAAGATTTTTCACATGATACGTCACGTGAAGCATCATATGTTAAATCATATGATTTATCATATGAATAATCATACGATATATCATGTGAAAAATTATATAACTTGTCATAAGATGTTTTCGAGAAAATCGGCTTGTAATTTGTCACATTATATGTTACGTAATAAGTCATATGAGAAATCAAGTGGAAAATCATATAACAAATCATATGATAAATCACATAGATAATCATATAATAAATCATATGATAAATAGAAAATAAAAAAAATAGTTATTTTAAAAATTAATTACTATTAGTTATTTATATATGAATATAATATTGTAAATATTTTAAAAGAAATAAATAGTATTATTTTTAATTTAGAAAAACTTTTTTAAACTACTTTATTGTCAAACAAATACAATACAATAAGAATACAAAAAATTTGTAAAACACAACCAAATTACGTAAATTTAGTAACAGTACGATATTCTCTTTGTTATAATCTCTTTGTTACAATCTCTTTGTTATAATCTCTTTGTTATATTTTCTAACGTACTATACATAAAACTTATTATTTATTTTAAACAGTAATTTATGTAAAACAATTCTTCAAACGTTTTTTGTAAAGTGCCCCACACAAAGATATGCTTGGGACATAGGATTTTTTTATTGCAATCCTGTCGATTATTTATTGGCTCTCAAACCCAAGTTTTATCATCTCTAAATCTAGTTACAATTACAAAAGAAGACATTAATTTATGCGAATTCAAGAGTACACTCCCTTTCCTTTATTAATAATAATCTATCGATGCGCAAAATTTTAAACAAAAATATTCATTGGCTTTGGAAAAATACCGGTATATATTTTATTTCATTAAAATGAGAAATACTATTTTTTTCTCTTATCCACCCAGGCTCTTGGATACATTTTAGGAAACAGTGATAATTGCATTTAACTCTAAATCTTTAGAGGATTTTTCATAGATGTCCTGCGTATTATTAAATATATAATTTTATACGTACTATTGTTACGTGGGGTTGGTCGCTCTTGACCTTCGGGATAGTGATCACGGGTCAATAATAGTTAACAAGAGATTTGAGGTATATCGTTTATTCTCTCGTCCCGAGGAACACGTCTACTTAGTATAAAAGATGCTAAGCGAGTCTTCGCTAGTCGCCGTATCCGTTGAAGATGGACCATCAAATTCCCTATCAGTATCCCTATCGTACAGTGGGGGTAAAGATGTTCCCAGGTGCTTATCTTACATGCTGACTGTCGACTCAACATGTGAACGCTAAGTTGCGCGAGTTCCGAGAACTCACGTGACACTATGTAATCCTGTAATTTAATTTTTAATGATTTTGTTTACTTTCTCATGCGCGCGTAATAATCGGGTCTTCATATACGGATACCTTCAAAATAACGATTAATATCGTCAAACCTGAAGCTGGAAAAATTAAAATTGTAGTCTACCGTAAAATATTTGTATACGTAATCTTTATCAAACTTAAATTTATGCTATTACTATATACTTTCCTGATAAATCTTTGTTTTTCGATCGTTTTATTGTTATTCGATCTGTTTCCGTCTACACCTTACACTAATAAAAATGTTACAGGTACTGTTACGTTTGAACGGTAACGTGTATTTCGTTTTGTGGATACCACGACTCGTCGAATCCAAAGATCAGCGAGTTCAGCGTAAAGAGTCAGGTAACTGATATACTTTTCTCCAGGCTGGATCTTCGTATAGGTATGCGTTAGGTTGAAACTTCGCTATAGCTTGTCACGTACAGTGAGTGTGTGTGTGGGTGAGATTGCGGTTGGCTGCGTATTTAAATGCAAGCACTATTGAAGGATCGGAATCAACCGCTCTTGTCGCGAGATAATTGGTTTCTGTTTGAGGTGCGGATGATTCCTTACTTGTTGATTTTTGTGTGTCAATAATTGACCTAGTTTATATATCAGATTCTCGCGGGTGGGAGTTTATAATTTGTGTACGTAGTGCAAGGTGGCGATTTTGAGCGTTCCGCGCGCGAGGCTTTTGCTGATGCGCGCTTGCTCGCGATTTCCGAACGGTACGTACGATTGCGAAAGGGATCGCGGTTCAATGTACGTCGATCTAGGTTTACCTATGATCGTACGTGACAAGCTTCAGTGTAAAAAGTTTATTAATCCTATACCCTTTTCTAATTTCTTAAATTATTATTAAAATTCGACCGATTTTACATAACCCTATGTAGAACATTGATAATATGACGATAGACCTAGTAGATTTTTTATTGTATTTTATACTGTTACGGCGTTTGAATTTGGTCGTTGTAATAGAATTATTATAATTGGGCAAAGAGCACGTTGGTGTGCTAAATTAAAGACGAGATTAAAGAGGTGACACTCGACTGATGGTTAGATCAGTCGTCGACGGCGTAGCAACTGTAGCCGTTCCCACGGAAGATGAGTCTGGAAATGATAAGTCATGGCGGTTGTCTAGACTGCCCGGAATGCTTACGTGCAGTTTTGTATTTTTGTGAAAAACTGCTCGCGAGTAACGTAACAATATATTTCATATTTTTCAATAATAGTACTATAGACATACTTTCATTAACATATTTTTATCTACTTCAATTTAACATATTTTGTTTATTACATATTTTGGCTTTATTCCTCATCCTATATATAAATAATCTTCATATGTAATAAATATAATTTTTGTATGGTACTTACCCTGTATTTCTCAATGTTATTAAGATCATCGTATGACTTTCAAATGTTGTTATTTTATTGAAAATTCTTTTGTGTTACTCCAATCACTTTAATTTTTTACTATTTTCTTCTACCATATTTTCTATTTTATCAAATACTGTTTCCTTTGGTACCTATTTCATTATTGTTCTTCTTTTCCTTTTTATTTTACAAAACTGATTTATTTAACATTTAATACATTTTTATTTTCATTACATTCATTGTTATTAATCATTTAATGTTCAAATTGAATAAATAAATAAAAAAAATTACCATTAATCACATCAGCTTGCTCCTAATCTTTTTTCGGTATTAAACTAGTAGTTAAACTTAAGTATAAACGGCAAATATAAATATTATAAATACCAAAAATGTCTGTAACATAAAAAATCGGAGTATATGCAACGAATATTAAATATAAAAAGAAAAGAAATTGTTATATACATCAAATAATTACTTATTTATTTAAAACAATGTGAGATATTGTTCGTAATCGAATATTCTATACAGAATATAATTCACGAAACTAATACAAAATAATTAGTTTTGCAAATTTTATTGAGACCAAACTATTCAAAATTTCTTACTTTTAAATCTCCCAAAAATTTTTTTTATGTATTTATATTTTAAAGTAAATATTTCATTTTATATTATGAAATATAATTCTTACCTTGAAACCCGGGTAGAAATCGGATTTGTGAATGAAAATAAAATTCAAATGGATAGTTTGTAATTATTCCGATTGTTACTTATTTGACTGCTGGACGCAGAGTGACACACCCACGCTCACAAAAATCAAAAGTGGCCACTCTGTAATGCACCTTCCCTAGTTAATGATATTGACGTCACAGGGGGAGAGAGTGCTTCGCTTGCACTAACGATACTCGGCGTTGCTAATCGCAGGTAGCTTTTCTATTTCATGTACCGTCAGTGTATTTATTTAGTTTTGCTCTCGAATATTTTATTATTTATTTTTTAAAACACCGAATAATCAAACTTTTACAATAATACCTTAAATAGTTATATGCATTACATATATATTATATGTGGGCATATAACAGAAAGATAAACAGAGAGAGAAAGAGAGAGAGAGAGAGAGAGATAAAGCGCATTCTTATAAGCTTTGATTATCAGGTACTCTCCGGCAAGATAAAACATTTGTAATCCGTCATAATGTAAAGCTTGGCAAAGACACTCGCTCAACCACAAACGACAAAGCGCCTCTTTCCGTCCGCGAAATCTCGAAATATATCGCGGAGCAAAGTTTCCTGCACAGTGTATCTACCCACCCGCACCGTGCAGCAACACAACCACGAGAAAGAGATAAATAAAAGAGATATACGATGGTGGAGGAAGAGAAGGAGGAGTAGGAGGGTTGTGCACGGGGGGAGAGAAAAAAAAACGAGACGAAATTCACGGAGGAGGAAACTGCATCAGAACTGCTTTGTGGGACTCTTTGGCGACGACAAAGAATCGGAATAACGAGCTAATCGTACAGTTGCATACGCGTAATCGTGCGGGGGAAAAATGTTGTATACCTATATACGTATAGAATGAGGGATCAAAGACTCGCCAAGATACGGAATTCCGTTGTTTTAGTGTACTTTTTTTTCCTTCTGTTTTACCCGATTTCTAGTTGTTTGGTGGATTCTTGCGACAACGTTACCCCCGGATAATTTGTGTTTTTAATTTTTTTAACGGGAATGGTGTACATAGAAATTTGCTTATTTTTTGTTTAATTTAAAAATTTACATGCTTCAGATTGAAAGGTAAGATTGAATTGACGCGATTTTTACAAATTTTAAAATACGCGATAATATAAAAATTCTATTGGTAGACGCATTACGAACGGATACACACGGATAAACAATTATATATGAAATTGACTTAACAGGGTGGTGTACCTAACTGTTACCTTTACCGTTCAAAGTTAATTTTACATTTATTCAACAAAATCTACTTTTTCGCACACGATAATTGAATAATGTGCAGCTCCGCGTGAAAATGGAGTATTAATTTATATAAACACTGCATTTTCACATAGAGTTGAGTATATATTGTCACGTACAGTGAGTGTGTGTGTGTGAGTAAGGATTGCGGTTGGCTACGTAATTAAACACAAGCACTAGTGAAGGATCGGAAGCGACCGCTCTTGTCGAAAGATAATCAGTTTCTTTTTTAGGTACGAATGATTCCTTACTCGTTAATTTGATGTGTCGATAATTGATCTAGTTATATCTCGCGATTCTCGCGGGTGGGAGTTTATGGATTGTGTACGTAGTGCAAGGTGGCGATTTTGAGCGTTCCGCGCGCGAGGCTTTTGCTGATGCGCGCTTACTCGCGATTTCCGAGCGGTACGTTCGATTGCGAAAGGGTTCGCTGTGGAATGCGATGCGGTTCAATGTACGTCGATCTAGGTTCACCTGTGATCGTACGTGACAATATATTACTTGTATAAATCGCTGGTAGAATGCCTCTAAATAATTCTAAATTCATTAATGTCGTTGGCATGATTTTATCATTCGGTGGTTTTTCTTGCAGTTTTCCTGTAGTTATACTTATATATTTTAATATCTTGAATATAATTGCAAAGTATTGAATCTATTTTTCAGGTATAAACTAGATATTTTTAAAAAAAGGGCGAAAAATGCCTATTTATAAGTTATCAAGTAGTAGTTTTTAACCCCAAACTATTAAAAATCGACAAATTTGTACTAGGGGTATTCAAATTGAATAGTGCAGCATTTATTATATATATTCCATCAAAACTTTATGATATACTTATATATTTTGATAAATTTATTTAAAAAATTTTACGTTGTAGTTAGGTATGAGCGATGCAAGAATCGGTTTAATCTTTCCTTTATTGCTCCTTGAAGGTAGGAACCGTCTGCTCGTATGTTCTGCTCGCAAGTGTCTACCCGATCGTTCCTGTACGGTTCTTCTCCCTTTGCCAATAGAGTTGGCAATAGGTACATTTTTCATCCCATAATGTCTTGGATAGCATTTTCATTATTGTGGACGTGTTTGCTGATGGACGTTGAGTAGTAGTAAATTGCGATGAATCTGTTCCCTCTTGCAAAAAGAATTTCTGCGTGCTCTTTGTTTGCATTCAAAGTCTACCGCTATGCGTACGGCTTCGCTTAAAGATCCCGCCCGTTCACTGCGGACTTGATGATCTTATGAATGAGTTAGCCCAAACATAAATTTTATGATCCGGCTTCTTTTATTTTTCCAGCTATTATTAGTTTAATGCGGAACGGTTCTCAGCTCAGGAGCTTCTTATTTTCTTATCTTATTGTCACACTTGTCACACTTGATTAGTAGTATTTTCTCGAACAATTAATTGCTGTAGGGCTTCTCGGTTAGCATTCCCCAGTCGGGCAGTATTTGTCGTAATTGGATTTATGGCAGCGATTGGCCGGATTGTACTGGCCAGGTAACTGTACTTGAGTTGGATTAAAAGAGTGTAATGAGCGTGTGTGTGGATATTGTGGTGCAAATGAGTCGTCGGCTTATGCATGAGTTGAGTTGTGGTATTTAGTTGGGATTAGTTATGTGACCACCATGGACAGTCAAAAAATGACCGATCTTGACCCCTGTCGAGAAGGAAGAAACGTGGACTGTTTATAGTGAGCAAAGTGATGACCCACCGAGACACTTATGATACATGATGGTGACTCACCAGTACACCAAAAAATTATTATTAATATTGGTCCCATTGATTATTTGAAGCAATATTTGGAATTCGGGCAATGCTACGAGATTTCATTCCAAATATTACCTCGATCGGTAGATTATTGGTTTTGTTCAATAAGTATCGATAAACGTAAATATTGTCCAATCACGATGATTTTTGATACACGTGTATTTCTTATAATAAGGAATCGACCTATGCGGATGAAAAGATAATAAATTAATTGAAAAATTTTTACACGAGTAATTAGCCGAGAGATGGAATTTCACCGATCAAGTTTATCGGTACATGAAAACTACAAGCCTAGTTCGTAGAACCTCGAGTATTTTAATTGCGTATTCTTCTGCACACAACCGTTCGTTTAATTGTCTATTAATTCTTTTTATATAATCAAAATTATTTAAGTTTGACAATGAAACCGTTTTTATATTCCACCCGAATACATCCTTTCATGAAACAAAAGTCTTCGGAATCTTTTCGGCACCAATATTTTAAAATTGTTGTTTTTATTTTTAATTTCTAAAGTCACAAACAACCTCTTTGAGAGAAGCGTTCTTTTTAAAAAATCGGCGTCTCGTAGCACGATTTTTTTCTAACTTTGTTTGTAAAGGTATAGTAGACGCTGATATCAAGTTCCCATTTACTCACTGATTTTATTTTTTTCATAATTTCGTCCCTTCCTCGCGTACCACTGATATTATACATTTTAAAAATTGCGTCCAATGCAATTGTTTTTAAATTTTTTTTGTGGGATAGTACACCCACATAAAAACATTGTACCGCGATGAAAGATGCTGTGAAACTGTCCGATGCATTTCACTGGAACACTAGGCAGGATGAACAATGTAGATGTTGCATTTTTTGTTAAAACACCGTCAATACACATTTCAGCGAAGCACAGATTGCTTACTCATTGCATCATCTAACGTTTTTAACAAAGCTGACAGACACACTTCAAATTACTTTGACGTGCTGGACACACCCAACCTCGACATCTATGACAATTAAACCACTGCATCTGCAGTTTTGATTGTCTGTAATATCGTCGATTACAAAACTCACACGAATCTTTCCGAGTTATATTTTTTTGGCGGAATAACTAGACTAGGTTTTTCTGTTTCCTCGTGCAACAAGTTTATAATTTCGACAAAGCATGGTGAAGCAATGGATTCAGATTCCGTAAATCCCTTAAAACCAAATTGCAGTCTTCGTCACTTTTTTCATTTTTTATGTCAATGAGTGAGATGTTAGAATTATTTTCACTCCAATTACTTGTTTCGATTATTACAGATTCAACAATCAATTGAAAATCGTCTGATGTTGTTTCGACGTCAACATTCGAAAATGTATCAGTATCGACAATGTTTGCACCGACACTATCTGCTTGTATGCTCACTTCGTTGATTCTTAGTTCAATGTCGTCAGATACAGTCGTTATCGGTAATTAGAGGGTAATTCCGCAAAATTTCAATTTCGGTTTCGTATACCGGTAAACAACCGTTATTAAAACTATTTGGGAGAAACTCGTTCGACATATTGCGCGCGTCGGTGGTGATTTTTGTAGTGGCGAATCTCGCTGCATCGTTACCGTCATACTTGCTACCCTAAGCATATGTTTTCTATATTCATCATTTTCAAGCGCAATAGTCGTTCGTTGAGCAAGAACGCCTTTTTTCACAACGAACGTCAATCGTGATGTTTTAAGAAAGTAATCACGTTACATTTGGACTAGAATCATCTAAATAAAGTGCACCGCAATACGCAAAATTGTATATCAATGTATATTTGAGATTAGAGTTATACAATGTAACATAATTTCTTAAAATCATGGATTCTTATTTATTTTTTGAATAACTATTTCTTTCGATACTTTTGTTAATACAAACCTGCAAAAAGAGCATTTTTTCTCTTTCTTTTATTAAATTTTGTTTAGTATGTGCATATATATGCGTCTTAATATTATTAATATATACTTTGCTTTCCGTATCATATTAATTACTTTAATATCAAGCGGGTTTTGTTTTACTTTCTAAGAAAGATTCGTAGAATATCCTCAGCACTTTTAATATATACGTTTTTATGTAAATTCGCGACCAGTTATTGTTAAGATTTAATAATCTTCAGATACAACGGTATATGTTAGGTACATGCATTATATTTATATAGCAACCGAATTTAAATATTGACATAAAAAATTTTCTTTTGTTGAACATTACGTGGATTTCCTCAAAATATTTTAATCAAAAGAAGTGAACACGAGTGGTGTTAAACGTCGACAGTATAATGATATCAGCAGCCAGTTACACCAAATACGTCCGTTTGACAATAGTTGATGCAAATTCGGCGAATTTAGTAAATGGGATTAAGAAGACGTTCATCGGCGGTGAGTCGAGCCGTCGATCGAGCCACGTCGATCACTCTTCGCTCGAGCGTTGGGCCAAGCGGGCCTCAACCTCTCCGCTTACGATCTATAGGCGTAAGAGGTGGACACCGGCGAAATCATCGCCGAGGTCGTCGTCACCGTCATCGGTGATTGAAGAATTATCTCCCAGTATAAATTGGAGGGATAGCGGGACGCCGCTCAATAATTTGATTTTTTCAACAGTCAACGAGGTCTCGACCGCCGTGGGAATCCGTGTGCGTGTGAGAGAGTGAAAGAGAGAATGGTAATGTGCCGGCACCATTTATATGTATATTTAGTTTAATAGTTCAAAAGTAAAATAGAGATTTATTTAATTGATCAATGATATTTAAATTATATTGATTTGTTATTTTATTAATCCACGCCCGAATCATATTAGATTTAAAAACTTTAAATTTTCATAATGAAAATTTCTTTATAATTGGCGACCAACGAGTGGGCGAACATATTTGTATATATTTATTAGTCATCTAATTGTAATTTTATTATATAACCTACGGATTAATAAAACTAAAATGGCGAGGAGAGGATCACTTCCTGACTTGTGGGGAGTACCACCTGAGCACGGCTTTGAGTTCGAAATACAGCGTCTAAACATGAAAGTAGAAAGCATGGAGCTAGAAATGCGGTCCCTAACACGTCAAATGGCCAACATGCTTCAAACCATGCAGCGTAATCAAGAAGGTGAGTGGTCGAGAAGTTTGCGTAATGAAATTGTTTTGCCCAATTTTTCGGGACACTTTAACGAAGACGCGCATGAATATCTGAGAGATATTCATCAATATATATTTATTAAAAGAATCCCGGAAATGTTACAATCAAAAATAATACTTAACTCGTTGAAGGATCGTGCTCGCGTATGGTTTAATGCGATACGCCATGGTTTAGTGAATCTTGAAGATTTTAGGTGTAAGTTTGTGAACGAATTTCTGTCCGAAGAGGTTCAAGATCGTGCAAAAGAGTGTTGGAAATTAAAGAAATACGTCGACGGTAGTATCTTAAATTATTACTATGCTAGATCCGGTGAGGCTAGTAAATTTCACCCGCCGTTAACGGGATACAAAATAAACAAAACGATTATCTCTCAGTTGCCTGCAGAAGTTCAGTTAGCATTTACCGGGATAGATTTAAATTCGACGCAAAGTGTCGTGAGAGCGCTCGCACATATTGACGAGACACGCGCAAGAGGAACGTCGGATAGCAGAGAGGTACGTGGATTGCGAATAAACGCAAATCAGTCGTCGCGAGAATACGGGCATCCGCAGTATTATAATCGTCACGAAAATGGGAGGAGTGGCGATTCAAACAGCTCGCGATATAAGGACCAGCAGAATGACTGGCGAAATTCGGGCACGCGTAATAACAGTAATAATTATAATCGAGGGGAACGTGATAGGCAAAACGGTGAACGAAATTCATACCCGCGTAATGAAAACCGAAGCTACTCGCAAAACAGAGGTACCATAGACAGAAACCGCGAAAAAATATCGGTGCTAGATGTTCATGAAAATCCGCGAAATGAAAGTAAAAATAATGATCAAAGCGAAGAATTTGACATGATAAGGACGGTGGCTGAAATTCACGCATTGGAGAACGTGTCGGAAAACGGTGCCTCAGCTCGTCAATAAGAGGTCCGATGGCGAGTTGCGTTCCAGAAATTGGAAAGGAGGACCTAGCTTTTGATATCGAAGGTACGCAAAGCGAACATCAAAACAACCATAAATTACACCCGAGATGTCCCCGCGTAATAAGCGAATTTAATAAGGTAAAATTTGAATGTTTACTTGACTCGGGAAGCAACGCAACATGTATTTCCGAAACGGCGTTTCAATTAATTTCAAATACAACGGGAGTAAAAATTTTGCCGGTTACTAATTTGTTTGTTAAAGGAGCGTTCGGTAAACATTCGCAAAGAATAAAACGTCAAATCTTAATAACTTTTAACATTGAGAAACTTGTATTTAGTAGCGTATTTTTAGTAGTACCAAAACTTAGCTACGAGGTGATAATCGGATCGGATTGGCTTAACGAAAATAAAGTCATTATTGATTATTCGAATAAAACAGTGATAATAGGTGAGTCAACGATAAAAGAACCGATTATTAGTTTCTCTGAGCAGGCGCCTGCATGTTACAAAAGCATTACCATGATCAAAACAGTAGAGTCAGTATCGAGTTTAGATGAGTGTCCCGCGATTCAAGAAAAAGAGTTTTTTCTTGAGGCGGGGGATAGCGAGCATATTATTACCAGATCATCGGATAATTTTGAACAAAAAATTGATGACATGTTGCAGAGCGTAGATTTACTAAATAACATCGAAAAGGTTAAATTGAAGCAATTAGTTTTAGATTATCGTAAAGTCTTTTCCGAAGAACCCGGATTATTGCGGAATTATGAATGTAGACTTAAATTAACCGAACCGAACCCCAAAATTAAACAGACCTATCCGATTCCCATTGCATACCGTGATTTGGTGGAAAAAGAAATACATAGAATGATGGCCAGCGGTATCATTGAACAAGGCAATAGTCCCTACTGTAATCCGGTTCGAGTGGTAACGAAAAAGGATGGATCGATTCGGTTATGCTTAGACGCGCGAAATTTAAATAAGTATATTGAAAGCGATCAGGAAGGTCCCCCGTTAATTGATACGATATTGCAAGAGCATCACGGGACGAATTTATTCAGTATTTTTGATTTTACTCAGGGCTATTTCCAGATTAATCTTCATCCTGAATCGCGAAAATATACAGCCTTTACGATAAATGGTCGCACCTATCAATTTTGTCGCGTGCCGTTCGGAGTTAAAATTGCAGGATCGGTTTTTATACGAGCGTTAAATTCATTATTTAGTAATAGCGAAATGAAATTTTTGATATTATACGTCGACGATGCGTTGATTCGATCAAAAAGTTTCGCTGAGCACTTAGAACATCTTAAATTGTTTTGGCAGAAAATCTTAGAATCGGGTTTAACATTGAAGCTAGGGAAGGCTCGATTTTGTCGTCGTGAAGTCGCTTTCTTGGGATTCGTATTATCGACGGAAGGTATCAAGCCCGATCCCGAGCGGGTCCGCGCAATACGCGAAATTCCCGAGCCGCGAACTTTGAAAGATTTACAGCGCTTTATTGGGGTATGCACCTATTACCGCAGATTTTAAGTTAAATTTGCTTGGACAAAGGAAAATAGTGTCGCGTTTGAAAATCTTAAAAGTAAACTTTCAGAGCACGTCTTATTAAATCATTATAGGCCGGATAGACCCTTTTGTTTACAAACAGACGCGAGTGCCCAGGGTATTAGCGGGATTTTATTCCAGTATGATAATGACGGGAATCAGCTGATCATTTCGTTGATTTCGCGATGTTTGACTGTGTACGAAAAGAACTATACATCTACCGAAATTGAACTTTTGGCGATAGTTTATGCAGTTGTTAAATTGCAAGATTATTTGTTGGGAAGCAGATTTAGTATAATCACTGACCATGAGGCTTTAGTATTTTTATTGAAAACCAAGTATTATACATCACGACTAATGCGTTGGTTTTTAATATTACAAAATTATTCGTACGATGTTATTTACTGTAAAGGAAGTGAAAATATCGTGGCGGATTATTTTAGCCGAGTGTCGCCGATTAATTTTAGTGAGGATACATCGTCTGTTTCGAATAGCAATATAAGGCGTGATGTAACTATGATCGCGAACATTATGGCAATTGATCCGTGGATACCAGAATTAAAAAATATTAGTAATTTGCAGAAAGAAGATCCTGCTCTTAATACGATCCGAGGTGAAGCGAGCAGGGAATCTATAGGACGTTATGAGATTGTTGACGATATTTTATTCTATAAAAATGATCGCGAACGAAAGTGGCGAATAATGGTACCTAAAAGCATAAGGGAAAAATTAATAATCGAAGCTCATCAACGTTTTGGGCATGTCGGCGTTTACAAAACGTATAGCGCGTTGAATAATTATTTTTGGTGGCCCGGTATGCATAAAAAAGTTAAAAGTCTAGTTTTATGTTGCGATGTATGTCAGCGCGTGAAACCCGCGAATAAAAACACGGCTGGCCCCTATTTGCCAATAGTTTCGACAAAACCTAATGATATGATTGCGATTGATTTTTACGGTCCGATTCCGCGATCAACAGCGGGTGTAGAATACATTTTAGTTGCAGTTGATATTTTTTCTCGACTAGTAACGTTATTTCCGTTAAAAAGGGCTACGACTGCAGCGAGTATAAGGCGTATGCGTGAATATTTTGAAAAGATTGGTAAACCGTCGCGAATACTAAGTGATCATGGTACCCAATTTATTTCTTTAAATTGGCGCGAGTTTTTAAAACAAGAAGGGATCGATGCGGTTTATTGTTCAATCCGGCACCCGCAGTCCAATCCTGCGGAACGAACAATGCGTGAATTGGGAAGGTTTTTCCGCACCTACTGCTCGGATAAGCATACTAACTGGGCGAAGTACATAAATTCTATTGAGCAATGGTTGAATTTGTCTACTCATTGTATTACGGGTTATACACCATACGAGCTTCACTACGGAAAATCCCCAAAAGGTAAAATAAAATCGCTTATTCGCTTTCCGGTCGAAGAGCCGGAGCCTCATGAGATCAAAATCGAAATCGCTAATGAGAGGACTATGATGGCAAATGAGAAAAGGCGCGATCGGCAAAAGGTCACTAAAAGTCGTCCGTTTGAAATCGATGATCTCGTATTGCTTAGAATTCCCAAACACTCTGATGCATTAGCGAAGAAAATTTCGAAGTTTTTTCACGTGTATTATGGGCCGTACGCAGTATCGCGGGTATTTAACGAAAATTCGTATGAGTTAACGGATATTAATGATCCGATGAAAGTCATTGGGCATTACAATCGAGTAGATCTCAAGCTTTATCGACGACTCCCTTCTATGAATTGAAATGTTTTATTAAATTGAAAATATTCATAAACTTAAGCTAGTTATTAGGTGGTATTCGTTACTAAGGAATTTTATAATGATTTTTATTGATTATGTTATTGCTTTACAAATTACGATGTTTTGTTTATTATATTTATTTTTAAGGTAGATAAATGCAGCGATATGTTTTAAAATTTTAGTGTTAGTACAAAATGTTATTTGAAAAAAAAAAAAAAAAAAGATCAATAAGTTGTAAATATACGTTTATTTTATTGAATTTATTATATGCGAATTAAACGAACAAAATATAAAAAAAAAAAATGTTATATAGCAGACTATGGAAAATAAGATTATATGTCAAGTATGAGTGAGTTGTATGAATGTGAATTATTCATTGATTGAAGAGTGAAGAAGATGATAAGAAGAAAGAAGTATATGGTACAGGGCGATGATAATTCGATATTTGTCTGAAATCTGAGTGATCGGAGTGTGAGACGTCTGATTAGTTTATTTATTGTTGCCTGCCTATTTTTTGATATTGCACACGCCCCTTGGGCAATAGCATAATTCAAGCGATCACGTCATGGGTGCTATCGCTGAATATCTTGAGGCCATGATTTATTTTATGAAGAAATAATTTAAACTTCATAAAATAAAGGGGGATGTTATAATGATATCAGCAGCCAGTTACACCAAATACGTCCGTTTGACAATAGTTGATGCAAATTCGGCGAATTTAGTAAATGGGATTAAGAAGACGTTCATCGGCGGTGAGTCGAGCCGTCGATCGAGCCACGTCGATCACTCTTCGCTCGAGCGTTGGGCCAAGCGGGCCTCAACCTCTCCGCTTACGATCTATAGGCGTAAGAGGTGGACACCGGCGAAATCATCGCCGAGGTCGTCGTCACCGTCATCGGTGATTGAAGAATTATCTCCCAGTATAAATTGGAGGGATAGCGGGACGCCGCTCAATAATTTGATTTTTTCAACAGTCAACGAGGTCTCGACCGCCGTGGGAATCCGTGTGCGTGTGAGAGAGTGAAAGAGAGAATGGTAATGTGCCGGCACCATTTATATGTATATTTAGTTTAATAGTTCAAAAGTAAAATAGAGATTTATTTAATTGATCAATGATATTTAAATTATATTGATTTGTTATTTTATTAATCCACGCCCGAATCATATTAGATTTAAAAACTTTAAATTTTCATAATGAAAATTTCTTTATAACAGAGGGCACAATTGACATCCGACTCCTGAAGCACAGTACACCAACGATCTATGTATTACATATAATGTAGGTACATTCTTGAAATAACAATTATTGAATATTAATTAGCTGCATAAAATAAAAAAGTCGATAATGTCGGTACATCATGGGTACAAGGTATTGGACTACGACGTCTTCTTAAGAGTGATTGCTTCACGAGTATACATATACATACATCGAATTAAGCATCTCGAAAATTCTTTGCTTTTACCAAAATTAATAGTTGACGGGAGGAAACGCCTAGATTCCCGCGAATATATGTATATATACGCAATATATTTGTACCGTGCACAAAAAAATATAGAGGGACTCGTCATTGTTCGGTCGTGTCAAAAAAGTGAAAAAAAATTGATTTCCGCGAGCGAACGAGGTCTATACACCTCTTCCCTCCCGCCCACACACATACACGCACGCGCGCGCGCGCACACACACACACACACACAGACACATAGACGTATATAGGCGATGTGCTGCTGCTGGTGATACACATAGGAGTAAGCAACAAAAGCAAAACGCTTTCACGACGATCGGATAGAAAATGACGACTCAATCTATTAAGTGATTCGACTTGGCGGGAAGCCTGGCAGAGAGTAAAAAAAAAGTGAACGTAAAAAAATGTATAAAAAATAAAAGAATAGCGGAAGGAATTTAAAGAAAACTCGAATAATAATGAATCTCGCCAGTCCGCTCGCTTCACTCGAGAAAATGAATTTCTTTCTATACTCTCTCCCTCCCACTCTTCCCCCAACCCCTCTTTCCTCACCGCTCATTCAACCCCTATCGTTGGCTTTTGTTATTTCTTATTATTTTCCCTCTCTCTCTCTCTCTCTCTCCTCTCTCTCTCTCTCTCTCTCTCTGTTTCGCTAAGTATATACATTTAAATATATATACAAGATGTACATTCGTATATCATATTCGAAATTGCGTGCGTCTGTGTGTATGATATAGGTATATATATTTTAATGGTTTTTCATAACGCGATACTGGCGGGTGAAGGGAAACTTCGAAGAATATTAAAAATACAAATGTATGTTGTAATAAATCCAAATATTTCATGCGCTAGTGTCGTATTTGTGTTTATTATATACGGAAAATAGCATTTCCAATTTGCATCACAAGACGCAGGATCGCTGTGAAAATTAATTTTTCAATTCTCGATTTGTCCGTTATAATTTATTATTTGTTAATTCTATGATATCCTTATGCTTTTTATAAAAATCCTTTTGTATGGATCAAATATGTTGCAATGCACAGTAGAAGGACAGATTTAAAGACAATAATAAAAATAATCTGAATGTCCTTTTATTGACTATTTTAGATTTTATTTAAATTGTCATTTAATATTCAGATATTGATGAATGTATTTACATATTGATTTAGCTACCATGCTACTTACAAGGAGGGGTTCCACCTTCCGGGAAACAGATTTCGTTGCAACTTTGAGAGCTGTTTTCTAATACCCATATTTGAAAGAATTCATATGAAATTTAATCTCGTAGGCTGTTTCACAGAAGTTATATGCAGTTATCGAAAAATCATGAAAAAAATATCTTTAAGCTTAATCGCCAATATCTCAGAAAGCAATAGACGTGATCGCTCAATTTCAAATTCATTAAATAGTTAAGATCAAGTAGACATAGTTTAAAAAAAAGAAGCTCAAATATCTCAATTTGGACAAAAGTTATGGAAAAAAGTAAGAATTAGATAAAATTTTAACGAAAATTTAGTATTAAAATTTGATAGACATTTTAGGCAAATATTTCATCTAATTCTTACTTTTTCCATAACTTTTGTCCAAATTGAGATATTTGAGCTTTTGTTTTTTAAACTATATCTATTTGATCTCAACTATTTAATGGATTTAAGTTTGAGTATGTGCGTCTATTTCTTTCTGACTTATTGGCGATTAAGCTTAAACATATTTTTTTCACAATTTTTCGTTAACGTCCAATAACTTTCGTTAAACAGCCTATGAGACTGAATTTCATATGAATTCTTTCATATTTGGATACCAGAAAACAGCTCTCCAAGTTGCAACGAAATACGTTTCCCGGAAGGTGGAACCCCTCCTTATTAGTATAGTAATCTTGTAATTCGTATTGGATCCTATATATTACAGGGACATAATTGTTTTTATAAAATTCAGCGGAAATTTCGAAAGACAGTGACCCTCGTACATATGATAAGCAATATGAAAATTAAATTGCAAAAATAAAAATAATAGGTCCATTGTCAAGATTACTGACTTGCGGGTAATGGGTGACGTTTGCAGTCATTGTATCAAACAAGTATTTTATTAATTTTAATCTTCAAAAAATATACGATTTATATTCTCGAGCGATGGTACATATTTGAGTTGAACTTATATTTAAAATATAAGTGATGACAATGTTCGATGATTCTTTATTTGAGTTATTAGGTTCGTATTGTGACATATCGTACCAAATTTTTGGGTAAACGACGTAAAAATTTTCTTAAATATCTGAAAAACAAAGAACCTCTACAAATACAACGTTAATTTTTTCTTTTTACTTTTCTTAAGAAACATTTACACAGGAAGAAGAAATTAGATATGAAATAAGTGATACCTTGTAATGGTAATAAGCCGATAATCCCGATCAAGCAATCAATATCTCTATTTATGTCTACTCGATGGTCACGCTTGAGATCATGCTTCTCGGAAAAGAGTGCCCGTTGAAACTTGGAGATTTGATTCGAGGCCTGGAGAGCAACAGCTCAAGGCGAAAAGAAAGACACTCGCTATCGAGCGGTCCTAGACCGCAGACCGATTGATAATCAAGTCGTTATCGGCGTACTTAAAAATCGGGATTTCGAGTAGAGCCCGTTACAAATAACATCAACCGTAAACCTCAATTTTGTGAAAGGGGTGCGCACCCGAAAAAGGCATTCGGACGACCATCTCTAAGTTCTCCGGGAGGTCTTCATACCGGTACGACGGATCGCCAGCCATCACCGAGTCCTCGAAGAGTCTCTGACGTCTGCACAGCACATCGTCACGCTCAAGATTATTGTATGTATGTATGTGAGTGTGTGTATGGGTGTAAACGCGACGGGCTAATATTCGTCAGTGATCTGTGAAATATAATTTTATTATTCATGATACTTAAAGTGTAAATTATTTATAAATCAAGATATTCGACCCCCCTTTTACCCATGTAGTATAATAAAGAAAACAAAATCAAATATATATTTTTTTTACAACCTTTAATGTAAGTGATTGTTACGCTCGAGATTAGAAAAGAAGGGGATAATTTGTGTTAGCGTTGAAATATTAGGTACCGACACTAGCATCGATACTTTCATGCTAACTAAGAGAGTCACAGCCTTTGCTTTTTTTTTACGGTTTGTAATATAAAAATATGAGGGAAGCCACATTTTTAGACCTTAATGCGTTCATTTACCCAAGTTATGACTAACTAAAGAAAATTTTTAAATACATGCACGGGCGATTTAGAGTCAAAATTTAAATAAAGAAAATTTTGTTAATAAAATACCTCCACTTTGATTGCTTAAAGCTGAGCTCAAATAGATATAATTTGAAAAAAAGAAGCTCAAATCGTCTAATTTGGATTGATTACGAAAAAAAAAAAAATGATTAAATTCTGGCCAAAAAAGTCAATATCTTTTTACTGCTAAATTTTAATTAAAATTTCATCAATTTCTTTTTTTCTCTATATAACTTTGTTCCAAATTAATCGATTTAAGTTTTCCTTTTTTCAAATCACATCTACTTGATCTCAGCTTTCTCTATTTGTTTTGATTCCTCATGGAGGAAGCTTTGTATAGTAAAATTTTTTGACTTACTAAAAACATGTTATACATATGTTTTAACATATCAGGAGTCAAAATCACGTTTTTTTAGAAAATGTTTGAATGGATGTGTGTGTGTGTGTACCGCCTTATTTTCGTAACTACTGGATCAATATCGATCAGTTTGCGCGTGTAGTTTAGTTTTTATTTTTCGAATTCCGGAATAAAGTTTTGATTATTTATCCATAGTTTTTGTTTTAAACACTTTTTCGATTTTTAAAAATTAATTTTTCAACAATTTTGATAATCTTATTAAATTTTTTAAATTGGATTAAATGTAGTTTATAGTAATGTGCTGAAAAAATTTTTGGTCAAAAAACCATCAAATGGTCATAAACTGTAAAAGTTTCAAGTAATTATATCAACTAGTTTTGATTTAAAAAATAAAAATGTAAAAAGATTGTGGTTTTTATATCCAATGTTTTCGGAAATAAAATGCATTTAATCCAATTGAAATTTTGGGAAAGAATAGTGTTTTTGGTAGTTTCGATCCCTATTGTTTTACATCTCAAAATATCTATAATTATCTAAGTTATTAACCTTTAGAGGGCCGGAATTTGGGATGGCATATCCTCCATAGAAAAGTGGTAAAGAAGGTACCTTATATTATGGATTGGTCATGGACAAAGTGCCCATCATGGGTCGAGCCACTATAGTGGTTTTCCGAGAGAATAATAAAAAAGAATAATATTTTTATAAATTTTATAACATTTTGTTTTAAGTAATTAAATAATACTATATTTGAGGAAGCTACGTGCCTTTTAATTGGCAGCGGTTTTTTAATTACAAGCGATCAAAGTGAAAGTAATTTTTAAGAACATTAGGTTTAGTTAGCCATAACTTGGGTGAATCATAGAGTTAGGGTCTCAAAATCTGGCTTTCCTCATATTTTTATATTACAAAACATATCCTAGAATTTGTTTAAGTTTCGAGATCCGAAGGCCGTGACTTCTCGTAGTAAGTAAGAGAAGACACACCATACTTTACAAACAATTTAAATCTTTGTGCTAAATTTAACACTAAAATTCAATCAACAGTCCTTACCCTTACCAAAAGTTTAAAGCGGGTGTAAAATAATTAACAAAGTTGACTCCGGAACCCACTTAAAAGTTAAAATGTACAACAAAATATTAAAATTAACAATAACCTAGTAGCTGTAGATATACTAAAAAAGAAAGAACGGGATAGCTGCTTACACCTCGAACAACACCTATTACTACTCTCACGCAAACGCTCGTATTAATGATCAATCACTCTCGTTCATCAAACGCATATTCTCTCATCATACAAACAAACAAAAAAAAAGAAACAGAGGTATACAATTATGTCCTCACGCATCGAAAATCAATGTGATATCCTCGCGCCGAGGGTGTGTATATATGTATATATATATATGTGTGTGTGTGTGTGTGTGTGTGTAGAGAGAGAGAGAGAGAGAGAGGGATAATCGAAATATCGATAGGATCCTCATTAGGATTGGTCTTAACGTGGTCAACGCGCAATTATTCGATGGGCATGTCGAAACAATGTCGAAACTTCATCGCACACCACGAGTCTCCCGAGGTGAATTCACCGGCGCGAATCGTTATTTCCATCTCAATTAATATTTTAATCAAGAGCCCTCTATGTTATGCCGCGTTGTTCCATTTACGGGCTCCTGAGCATTCACTCTCTCTCTCTCTCTCTCGCGCGCGCGCGTTCGCTCACTCCGCCCAACGTCATCGGCGCGCGCGCGCTTTCTTCTTCTCATTGCGATCCAATACTGAAACAACAATGCCGTGGATATACACAACCGGAAAGGGTGGGTAGGGCGGGGTGGTTCGGGGGTGGGTTGAGCGAGTGAAATTTCACTTGGTTTCTCGCTCTTTATACAGTTGTGATTTCATATAAACGCGAGGCTGGAGGGAGGCGGCGCGGGGAACGGGAAGAGAAACGGAAACGGGGGAGAGATATGCGTCAAGTCAACCGAGGACGCGTATGGTAGGATACGGAATTAATTTACCTCCGCTGCTGCTCGAATGAATTGACTTCCTGATGTTTAATTCATCTTTGTGCTGCTCACTCTTCATCGTCCCTTTTTACCATCCTCCTCCACCTTTTACTCCTTCTTCATCCTATTGTTACATCCATATACGAGACAATTTTCAGTTATTCGATGGATTTTATTATCAATTTATCTCGATTTCGACGACAACGGTATACCCTCATCTTTTTTCTTTATTCAATAAGTTGTCAATGCTGCATTATTCGCGCACGATTTTTACGTTTACGCGTGTAATATACATTTTATTTACCTGATAACCATACATGTTACATGACCCGGAACATCCTTTTTGATTGTGGTGCTTAAGGTAACCACTGTCCTAGTAGATGGTTGACTGAATTATACCTAAATTACAATTGTAATATCCTTAATTTGCTACACGTTAATTTTTTTTGCACTTTCCCATGTATTTATTTATTCATAAGTACAATTATTCAGCCCAGAATTAACTCTCAAAGTTTTGAGAATGAGTCTAGGATGAAACTATAAAATTTCGGATAAAGATTTTAATTTGGAGATAAATATAAATTATACTGGAAAAATAGATTAATTCCTTAAATTAGATAATTACATTACTTCACCGACAAATATATTTAACAAGTAAAGTATCTAAATCAATTAAATTGATGATTATTTCAAACTCTTGATTCTTATATCTATTCAGTATATCCATATATATACTGATATGTGGTGTTGTATTTTAAATAACAAATAAATAAATGTATGTAGTTATTTTATATATAAAAAAATAAATTTTGATTTTATTATAAACGATTTATTTGGTTATCCTATACAGGGTAAAAGTAACTAAAATTTGTAATATCGACGGCTCCTATTCATATAAAGCTATTTCGGCGAGGCAAGTTAAGAAAATGCTACTTCAAAAAAAATTTCATACTGTTCTATTTCAAAAATTTCCGCAAAATAATTCTATCTCAAAATGCTATTGCATACAAAGCTATTTGAAAATGAAATTTCATATATATATATATATTATAACGGGTACGGATTTCGAGTGTCGGCGCAGGTTAGGTCCCTGAATTATCGGCGACGTTCGTCGATAGGACCAAGTCGACTAGCCGGGATAATTGCGAATGGTAGCGCAGTGGTGAGGTTTCTGCCTCGCGCTCCCGGGATCGTGGGTTCGCGCCCCGATACCTTCGTTGATTTTTTTATTCCTTATATTCAATCCGTACCCCGTTACAAATGGCGCCCAACTCAAAAACCCACATGCCAGAAGAGACGAAGTAGTTTATCTTCGCCTGGCTCATCTTGGACCGAAGTCGGTCATAAACTCCCATCCCCACCACCACAGTCCCGGTGGATTTCCCCGCGAGAACGTCAAAAAGTGCGGAGGTACGACTGTAGGAGAAAAGCCTGTGTCTGCAGTCCGCAGTGTGTATACGTATACGCAGTACACCTCCAAGGTTGGCACTAGACGTAGGGGAGCTTGAGTTTCTGGGATCTCAAGCGTGGTGGTGCAAACGCACGGCTATTCCTAATGAGACTCCCGGTGCTCAGAAAACGGTCTTCTTGACACCGGTCGAGCAGGGACAACCTTCGCCTCTCTAGCCCAGGTGATCGAAGTGATCAAACGGCTCCCCGAGGGCGTAGGTCGCGTTTGGGTGGGGGATATAACGGGTACGGATTTCGAGTGTCGGCGCAGGTTAGGTCCCTGAATTATCGGCGACGTTCGTCGATAGGACCAAGTCGACTAGCCGGGATAATTGCGAATGGTAGCGCAGTGGTGAGGTTTCTGCCTCGCGCTCCCGGGATCGTGGGTTCGCGCCCCGATACCTTCGTTGATTTTTTTATTCCTTATATTCAATCCGTACCCCGTTACAAATGGCGCCCAACTCAAAAACCCACATGCCAGAAGAGACGAAGTAGTTTATCTTCGCCTGGCTCATCTTGGACCGAAGTCGGTCATAAACTCCCATCCCCACCACCACAGTCCCGGTGGATTTCCCCGCGAGAACGTCAAAAGTGCGGAGGTACGACCTGTAGGAGAAAAGCCTGTGTCTGCAGTCCGCAGTGTGTATACGTATACGCAGTACACCTCCAAGGTTGGCACTAGACGTAGGGGAGCTTGAGTTTCTGGGATCTCAAGCGTGGTGGTGCAAACGCACGGCTATTCCTAATGAGACTCCCCGGTGCTCAGAAAACGGTCTTCTTGACACCGGTCGAGCAGGGACAACCTTCGCCTCTCTAGCCCAGGTGATCGAAGTGATCAAACGGCTCCCCGAGGGCGTAGGTCGCGTTTGGGTGGGGGATATAACGGGTACGGATTTCGAGTGTCGGCGCAGGTTAGGTCCCTGAATTATCGGCGACGTTCGTCGATAGGACCAAGTCGACTAGCCGGGATAATTGCGAATGGTAGCGCAGTGGTGAGGTTTCTGCCTCGCGCTCCCGGGATCGTGGGGTTCGCGCCCCGATACCTTCGTTGATTTTTTTATTCCTTATATTCAATCCGTACCCCGTTACAAATGGCGCCCAACTCAAAAACCCACATGCCAGAAGAGACGAAGTAGTTTATCTTCGCCTGGCTCATCTTGGACCGAAGTCGGTCATAAACTCCCATCCCCACCACCACAGTCCCGGTGGATTTCCCCGCGAGAACGTCAAAAAGTGCGGAGGTACGACTGTAGGAGAAAAGCCTGTGTCTGCAGTCCGCAGTGTGTATACGTATACGCAGTACACCTCCAAGGTTGGCACTAGACGTAGGGGAGCTTGAGTTTCTGGGATCTCAAGCGTGGTGGTGCAAACGCACGGCTATTCCTAATGAGACTCCCGGTGCTCAGAAAACGGTCTTCTTGACACCGGTCGAGCAGGGACAACCTTCGCCTCTCTAGCCCAGGTGATCGAAGTGATCAAACGGCTCCCCGAGGGCGTAGGTCGCGTTTTTTATTCCTTATATGCAATTCCGTACCCCGTTACAATATATAGATTATATATATATATATATATAATATATATATATATATATATATATATATTATATAATATTATATATATTTATATGGGTGGTTCTCTGTGACATCGAAGATGAAAAAAATAAATATTGCTATAACTGTGGGAATATGTTTTAGAGGTATCCAGTAGTTCTCCTGAATTTTTTTCAGATTTTTTCTGGTCCATTATTTTAAGTTACAGAGAGTCAAAGTTGACATTTTAGCACTTTTTGCATTATATGCCCATTTTCATGAATTTTTAGCTCCCAGGGATGCATTTTTCACTAAAAACATAAGTATGACTTTTTTTGTAAAATTTTCCGAACTTTTCATTAAAAATACTTTTAAAGACATAAATGTATGCTGTCACACTCTTGTAAGCCATTTAAACCTTAAATAGTGAAAATCAGCAATTCTGCTCCGGACTCTGGTAACCTAATACTGTCTAAAAGATGTCTTTTTATAGTCAGAAACTGCCTAAAAATTTCCAGAGTGGGTCTAAATCATTAAGATCACTTATGGTCAAAATATCCGGGAAAAGTGCCCGAAATATTAATAGAAATGTATATTTGTTGCCTTATAACGATGAATCTATTAGCATGATCATTGCAATAAAATTTGTGCACTTACCTTGGAGTGGTAGAAAAGTATCTTCACTTGTTTCAGTATCCATCTAATCCCCTGTATGCTGCTAAAAATACAAATAATATTATAAAATTATAAAAAATTATTTTTTAAACATTTATAATGCTGGATTTTTAGTTTTACATCCCTTACAAGAATTATAATACTAATCTGAAGGATTACTATAAATATATAAACATCATTATAATGAATAATATGATAACGTGACAGTGACAAGTTTGTGAAATCTAAACAATGTATTGCTGAATAATAATAATAATAATGTTGATACTTTTATAGTAATCCTTCAGATTAGTATTATAATTCTTGTAAGAGATGTAAAACTAAAAATCCAGCATTATAAATGTTTAAAAAATAATTTTTTATAATTTTATAATATTATTTGTATTTTTAGCAGCATACAGGGGATTAGATGGATACTGAAACAAGTGAAGATACTTTTCTACCACTCCAAGGTAAGTGCACAAATTTTATTGCAATGATCATGCTAATAGATTCATCGTTATAAGGCAACAAATATACATTTCTATTAATATTTCGGGCACTTTTCCCGGATATTTTGACCATAAGTGATCTTAATGATTTAGACCCACTCTGGAAATTTTTAGGCAGTTTCTGACTATAAAAAGACATCTTTTAGACAGTATTAGGTTACCAGAGTCCGGAGCAGAATTGCTGATTTTCACTATTTAAGGTTTAAATGGCTTACAAGAGTGTGACAGCATACATTTATGTCTTTAAAAGTATTTTTAATGAAAAGTTCGGAAAATTTTACAAAAAAAGTCATACTTATGTTTTTAGTGAAAAATGCATCCCCTGGGAGCTAAAAATTCATGAAAATGGGCATATAATGCAAAAAAGTGCTAAAATGTCAACTTTGACTCTCTGTAACTTAAAATAATGGACCAGAAAAAATCTGAAAAAATTCAGGAGAACTACTGGATACCTCTAAAACATATTCCCACAGTTATAGCAATATTTATTTTTTTCATCTTCGATGTCACAGAGAACCACCCATATATATATATATTATAACGGGTACGGATTTTCGAGTGTCGGCGCAGGTTAGGTCCCTGAATTATCGGCGACGTTCGTCGATAGGACCAAGTCGACTAGCCGGGATAATTGCGAATGGTAGCGCAGTGGTGAGGCTTCTGCCTCGCGCTCCCGGGATCGTGGGTTCGCGCCCCGATATTTTCGTTGATTTTTTTATTCCTTATATTCAATCCGTACCCCGTTACAATATATGATGAATGATTTTTGGTATTTTCAAATATTGTCCCAACAAATTATTCATCTGCAAAAACACGTAGGAAATCTACATAAAAACACATGAATGAAAAAATAATATATAATCCAGCGGATCGTTGATACAAATAAAAACATACCGTTGTCACTTAGATTAGAAACACTTGCAGTAAGCAACTCTGCATACAAAACTATCGAAATGAAAATCTTTTAGGTAGATCCAGTCATACGTAACTGTAAAGTAACAGCTGTCAGTAAGTAATTATCATACCCTTGAATGTATATAACTCTACATAAATTGACACTAGGAAATCCTGATACCAATTTAATCTTTTTAACCCTTCGACAGGTAATTGTTGGAAGTACATATAATACTTGAGTTTTTTTTTTAACAATGTTTCGCTTCGTTCAATACAATGTATTCTGGTGATCAATAAATAAAATTTTTTTGAAATAATAGTTTGATACTCGTGCAAATATATATTAAGTTCGAACAAAATTTTAATTGAATTTCATTTTTAATTTAGTCGACGATGAAAATAAAATAGTCTACATAAATATGGTAATAGAAACCAAAGCATCATTGCAGTCCTCTGTATTTGAGTACTATATCCATTACCGCACTAATATTACATCCAAAAATATTGATGCATCCAAAGAAAAAAAATTGTAAAGTAAATTTCGGAAGTCCTGATATTCTTTGAACCCTTTTTTAGCGGAAATGTAACTCAGTGATAGATAATGCTGTTTCTCATAATTTACCTTATTTATTTAATTAAAATAGTTACATCGATCTTCATTGATACTCGATCGATAATAATTTGACTATTACATCCCTGTTAAATAAGATAAGAGAGAAAACAGGTCCGCACAAGTTGACGTAAGTCGTCGAGTAAAAGGGTTGCCGATTTGTTGCATCGTATCTCCCTGTATATGATATATATATATATATACTCTCGAGGTACTTCAATGCACTCGAGAGAGTAAATACGTAACACAATGGAAGTTGTCCCTATGGGTATATAAAAAACTCCCCCGGAGAACAATCAGGAAATCGGGTATATCGCAGACACACGTTACGAAGTGAAACCGCGTTGAAATCACCTACCGTCAAAAAAGTAATTGCGTACACGTGACTATGTTTGTAGGGGACACGCTATATATATATGATTTCATATACTCCACTTTTCTTTTTGAGTTTTTTAAGGGATTCATCTTCGCACTTGAGGTGGAACTTCCGATACTTTTCGAGTAGTCAAACAGTGCTCGAGCTGAACACTGTTTACAAAGTGGGCTGTATTTTATTTAACATCATCGAATAATTTCTTGATGATCGTTATTATTCATAAATGACGTTCAGATGTTTGGTGTAAATTAATGTTTCAATTAATTTACTTGTAACAGTAACACTGGTATATAAGTGAGTTAGAAGGGGAAAACATTTTAATGTAAAATATTAAAAGTGAAAAAAGTTGTAGTAAAAATGACAATGTTATTGGTTAATCTATAAAGATAGAGTTGACAAAAATTGTGAAAATTACTATTTTTTATAAGAAACAATAAGACAATAGATTTTATGAATAAAACCTCGACGGGCCTCGTCTAGAATTTGTCACGTTGGTGATTCCTGTGACGGGTCCCTGTAGATTCTTTATCCACTATTGTCGGACACACTTCGTTATACCACAAGATTTAGCGCTTCTTATGTTTTGGGGTTTCTACGCCCAAATACAGACGTCTAATTTTCACTTGAGAATTGTATTTCTGCACACAGACACTTCGGCAAGGTTTGCACACTTGCGTCACTGTTCGGGTTCTCTAGGCCCGAGGTCAGCACGGTGCAAAAGTCGAATCTGAGAAGTGCCGTCGTTATGTGCATTTAAATAAATTTTACCTGTAACATTTTTTTTTGTTAGAATTCTAGTTGATCTGATTAATTATATCGATGGACGCGTATTAAGTGTTACATTAGGATGTTGCAATAATGCTGTTTCAGCATTATCTGATTTTGGTGACTTTCGAGAAACCACATCAAGTGGAATATATGTATGGATGTCTTATGGGATATCACAGTATTCTGCAGTGAAATTATGTTTCTTGTTGACCCACAAAATTCTTAAATGTCACAGAGAACCACCCATATATATATATATATATATACTCTCGAGGTACTTCAATGCACTCGAGAGAGTAAATACGTAACACAATGGAAGTTGTCCCTATGGGTATATAAAAAACTCCCCCGGAGAACAATCAGGAAATCGGGTATATCGCAGACACACGTTACGAAGTGAAACCGCGTTGAAATCACCTACCGTCAAAAAAGTAATTGCGTACACGTGACTATGTTTGTAGGGGACACGCTATATATATGATTTCATATACTCCACTTTTCTTTTGAGTTTTTTAAGGGATTCATCTTCGCACTTGAGGTGGAACTTCCGATACTTTTCGAGTAGTCAAACAGTGCTCGAGCTGAACACTGTTTACAAAGTGGGCTATTTTATTTAACATCATCGAATAATTTTCTTGATGATCGTTATTATTCATAAATGACGTTCAGATGTTTGGTGTAAATTAATGTTTCAATTAATTACTTGTAACAGTAACACTGGTATATAAGTGAGTTAGAAGGGAAACATTTTAATGTAAAATATTAAAAGTGAAAAAAGTTGTAGTAAAAATGACAATGTTATTGGTTAATATATAAAGATAGAGTTGACAAAAATTGTGAAAATTACTATTTTTTATAAGAAACAATAAGACAATAGATTTATGAATAAAACCTCGACGGGCCTCGTCTAGAATTTGTCACGTTGGTGATTCCTGTGACGGGTCCCTGTAGATTCTTGATCCACTATTGTCGGACACACTTCGTTATACCACAAGATTTAGCGCTTCTTATGTTTTGGGGTTTCTACGCCCAAATACAGACGTCTAATTTTCACTTGAGAATTGTATTTCTGCACACAGACACTTCGGCAAGGTTTGCACACTTGCGTCACTGTCGGGTTCTCTAGGCCCGAGGTCAGCACGGTGCAAAAGTCGAATCTGAGAAGTGCCGTCGTTATGTGCATTTAAATAAATTTTACCTGTAACATTTTTTTTGTTAGAATTCTAGTTGATCTGATTAATTATATCGATGGACGCGTATTAAGTGTTACATTAGGATGTTGCAATAATGCTGTTTCAGCATTATCTGATTTTGGTGACTTTCGAGAAACCACATCAAGTGGAATATATGTATGGATGTCTTATGGGATATCACAGTATTCTGCAGTGAAATTATGTTTCTTGTTGACCCACAAAATTCTTAAATGTCTTAAAATACTATATGATATTGAGTTAACAAATAAATAATTTTTAAATGTAGTAACAATAAATAATAATTATGTTGTTCGTATATAAACGAAATAAGAAGATAAAGATCAGTACATAGCCAACCAATTAAAGTTTCAGAGTAGAAAAAATTTATAAAAAGACATTGTATTTCCAAAAAAAATTTAGATATAAAAAATATATATAGTTAATATTACTTACCAAGAACAAAAATTGATCACGGCTCCACTAATTTATAATTAATCTATTCGAAGAATGAATTCTTCAATATTGCAAAGATTGGAACGTTGCAGTATAGCATCGATCATAATATTTACTTTAATGTTATACGAAATGTCAAACGAAAATATTAAGTTCGAGATAAATTCAGCTGTCACAATTTAATCAAGTGATCTCGAGAACAAAATAAATTTGACTAAACAATATTATTAATCAATTTACATGCAACCTATAACATTTATATTAATAGATTCTTTACAACATTGTAATTTTATTGTCGTTAAAAAGTACTATGTCATTTTAATTTAATTTAAACGTCGCAATTAACAGTGTAAAGAGCTTCACGTGTAGAGTAGGGTCGTCGCGGAGTTTTGTTGCGTAAACAATAATTTTTTTTTCGGCTGGAATTTGTTTTCTGGGCCCCTGCGTCTTACTGATGCACAAAGGGTAAAAAGCACATTACTTACATTTCATCATGTCAAAAAGCAAAAAGAAAAAAAACAAAGAGTAGAGAGAGAGAGAGAGAGAGAGGTTGTATCGTTACATACCCGGTCATAAGTTAATCCCTCGATATCCATTATACATGACGCGATTCTAATCTATATCTCGGTCAAAAGAATCCGTTCATCTGGCAAAGTGATTTGCAAGGGGTGGTGGGAAGAGGAGGGAAGCGCCCATAGGGTCCCACTCGACAATGATTCGCGCGTTAAGCGAGTAAACCAATCAACAAGTTATCGTTCGGGCACGCGCTCTTTCCTTTTTTTTATTCCAGAAGCATGAGGAAGGGAGGGGGAGGGGACTCGTGCCATATGCCTTCGAGATGAAAGTCTAAAGTGTATACGTTTTGTACTAAATGTTATTTTTTCTTTTTGGAAGAGAGGGGGGCTCGATAAAGCAAACCTTTTCACGATAGGGGTTAGAATGAGATTTGTTGATTGGTTTTCTGGGATTATTGTTTATCTTTATTTTTCCTTTTTCGAAGTTAGTTTCAAATTTGGTTATAAATTTTTGGATGCAGTTTTTATGTCGAATAATGTAATTAATTCGTTGGTGTTTGGTTGTTCACGTGATGTTACGGCTTATCAAAGTTTCGATTGGGATTGATCAAAAAAAGATGGATCAACAAAAAGTTCATAAAATTTAATATTAAATTTCTGTTAATTATTACTTCTTCCAAATACTTTCAAGTGAATTGAGATATTTGAGCTTCTGTGTTTTTCATTACTACTATTATTCGTACTAATTAAATGAATACCTAATAATTACACTTACAGCAAGTTAAAGATTTAATTATAACTATTGCATCCGTTAAATAAGATAAGAGAGAAAACAGGTCCGCACAAGTTGACGTAAGTCGTCGAGTAAAAGGGTTGCCGATTTGTTGCATCGTATCTCCCTGTATATGTATATATATATATATATACTCTCGAGGTACTTCAATGCACTCGAGAGAGTAAATACGTAACACAATGGAAGTTGTCCCTATGGGTATATAAAAAACTCCCCCGGAGAACAATCAGGAAATCGGGTATATCGCAGACACACGTTACGAAGTGAAACCGCGTTGAAATCACCTACCGTCAAAAAAGTAATTGCGTACACGTGACTATGTTTGTAGGGGACACTGCTATATATATATGATTTCATATACTCCACTTTTCTTTTTGAGTTTTTTAAGGGATTCATCTTCGCACTTGAGGTGGAACTTCCGATACTTTTCGAGTAGTCAAACAGTGCTCGAGCTGAACACTGTTTACAAAGTGGGCTGTATTTTATTTAACATCATCGAATAATTTTCTTGATGATCGTTATTATTCATAAATGACGTTCAGATGTTTGGTGTAAATTAATGTTTCAATTAATTTACTTGTAACAGTAACACTGGTATATAAGTGAGTTAGAAGGGAAACATTTTAATGTAAAATATTAAAAGTGAAAAAAGGTTGTAGTAAAAATGACAATGTTATTGGTTAATCTATAAAGATAGAGTTGACAAAAATTGTGAAAATTACTATTTTTTATAAGAAACAATAAGACAATAGATTTATGAATAAAACCTCGACGGGCCTCGTCTAGAATTTGTCACGTTGGTGATTCCTGTGACGGGTCCCTGTAGATTCTTGATCCACTATTGTCGGACACACTTCGTTATACCACAAGATTTAGCGCTTCTTATGTTTTGGGGTTTCTACGCCCAAATACAGACGTCTAATTTTCACTTGAGAATTGTATTTCTGCACACAGACACTTCGGCAAGGTTTGCACACTTGCGTCACTGTCGGGTTCTCTAGGCCCGAGGTCAGCACGGTGCAAAAGTCGAATCTGAGAAGTGCCGTCGTTATGTGCATTTAAATAAATTTTACCTGTAACATTTTTTTTTGTTAGAATTCTAGTTGATCTGATTAATTATATCGATGGACGCGTATTAAGTGTTACATTAGGATGTTGCAATAATGCTGTTTCAGCATTATCCTGATTTTGGTGACTTTCGAGAAACCACATCAAGTGGAATATATGTATGGATGTCTTATGGGATATCACAGTATTCTGCAGTGAAATTATGTTTCTTGTTGACCCACAAAATTCTTAAATGTCTTAAAATACTATATGATATTGAGTTAACAAATAAATAATTTTTAAATGTAGTAACAATAAATAATAATTATGTTGTTCGTATATAAACGAAATAAGAAGATAAAGATCAGTACATAGCCAACCAATTAAAGTTTCAGAGTTAGAAAAATTTATAAAAGACATTGTATTTCCAAAAAATTTAGATATAAAAAATATATATAGTTAATATTACTTACCAAGAACAAAAATTGATCACGCTCCACTAATTTATAATTATCTATTCGAAGAATGAATATCTTCAATATTGCAAAAATTGGAAACGTTGCAGTATAGCATCGATCATAATATTTACTTTAATGTTATACGAAATGTCAAAACGAAATATTAAGTTCGAGATAAATTCAGCTGTCACAATTTAATCAAGTGATCTCGAGAACAAAATAAATTTGACTAAACAATATTATTAATCAATTTACATGCAACCTATAACATTTATATTTTAATAGATTCTTTACAACATTGTATATTTTATTGTAGTTAAAAGTACTATGTCATTTTAATTTAATTTTAATCAGTCGCAATTTAACAGTGTAAAGATCTCACGTGTAGAGTAGGTAGTCGTCGCGGAGTTTTGTTGCGTAAACAATAATTTTTTTTCGCTGGAATTTGTTTCTGGCCCCTGCGTCTTACTGATGCACAAAGGGTAAAAGCACATTACTTACATTTCAATCATGTCAAAAAGCAAAAAGAAAAAAAACAAGAGTAGAGAGAGAGAGAGAGAGAGAGGTTGTATCGTTACATACCCGGTCATAAGTTAATCCCTCGATATCCCATTATACATGACGCGATTCTAATCTATATCTCCGGTCAAAAGAATCCGTTCAATCTGGCAAAGTGATTTGCAAGGGGTGGTGGGAGAGGAGGGAAGCGCCATAGGGGTCCCACGCGACAATGATTCGCTCGTTAAGCGAGTAAACCAATCAACAAGTTATCGTTCGGGCACGCGCTCTTTCCTTTTTTTTTATTCCAGAAGCATGAGGAAGGGAGGGGGAGGGGACTCGTGCCATATGCCTTCGAGATGAAAGTCTAAAGTGTATACGTTTTGTACTAAATGTTATTTTTTCTTTTTGGAAGAGAGGGGGGCTCGATAAAGCAAACCTTTTCACGATAGGGGTTAGTATGAGATTTGTTGATTGGTTTTCTGGGATTATTGTTTATCTTTATTTTTCCTTTTTCGAAGTTAGTTTCAAATTTGGTTATAAATTTTTGGATGCAGTTTTTATGTCGAATAATGTAATTAATTCGTTGGTGTTTGGTTGTTCACGTGATGTTACGGCTTATCAAAGTTTCGATTGGGATTGATCAAAAAAAGATGGATCAACAAAAAAGTTCATAAAATATTAATATTAAATTTCTGTTAATTATTACTTCTTCCAAATACTTTCAAGTGAATTGAGATATTTGAGCTTCTGTGTTTTTCATTACTACTATTATTCGTACTAATTAAATGAATACCTAATAATTACACTTACAGCAAGTTAAAGATTTAATTATAACTATTGCGATCCAAAGTGAAATTACAACAAACGACAATTTAGGAAGGTAATGCCTATCGAACGGACATATTTACACTCATAAAAATGTATTCTTGTGATTAGAGGATTGTCGTCTCAAGTAGGGTTCAATAGGAAATCCACTCGATACTAAACGATTCTTCTATAACACAGAAAATTTGATTTCTATTTAGAACAGTGAGAATTTGATTTCAATGGAATCTACTTGGTAAGAATCGCCTAACATCAACTGGATTTCTTATTAAACCCTATTTGAGAAGAATTCATTTTTGTGAGTGTACTTTAACAAACGGGATTTTTAACACAACTTCTAGATATATGACTCAATTTCAGATTTCTATTGTTGTGTATAAAAACTACTTTTATACAATCGTTAGCAATTTACGTATTTAATCAGTGTATATTAATCCCCAAAGAAAAAATATGAATTTTCTTATATTTTATAATAGTTATACTTGTCTTCTCATAATTCGTTTACAGATCGTCAATTAAAACGCAAATATCGATCGATAAAACAGAAAACCACAATGGACGTACATACATATATATAGTAACAAATTTACTAGTCACCGAAATTTCATTTGAAAGAAAATATAAAGAGAAGAGAAAAAGCATTGAGATATATAATCAATATACGGGCACGTGTATGTATACTGGTGACTCTATTGTCGATCAAACAATAGAACCGATTCCACGTACAGTCTCAATTAATTTTGTCACGTATTCTTTCGTGGACACGCGTTTTTTTTTTCGTGGCATTGTTTTCTCAGTCCAATGGTGTATAACGCGATTGTTTAGCTCGACGTTTCGCGAATTCGAAGGGTAGAATTTACGTTCTTTTTAGGGGTTGTACCCGCATGTATGTGATTTTACGTGTGCGTGTGTGAATATATAGATATGTGTGTGTGCGAACGATTGTTTCAACGTAAAGATCCGTATATATGATGGATGATCGTATTTTTATCTGGTAACGTAAAAAAAACGTATATAAGCTTGGATTTTTTTCGCATCGCGTTTAATACAGTCGATCGAACGGTTTTTGTAAGTATGTATACACGTTTGTAAAAAAATCAAAGATTACTTGTCACGCGTCTAAATAGTCACTTTTCGTGGTTCATTGTAGAAAAAAAAAGGAAAAGACGGATTTGCGAAATTTCGAAAGTTTTTTCGAATAAAAAGAAAGTTGTAAAAAAAAGGTAACGACACGTACGTATATATATAGCGTCATCCAATCATTGCGATCAGGAACAAATTAACGAAACGTAACGGATGCATATAAAGAGAGCATCGAACAACGAGGAAGCGAGCGAGATAGAGAGAGGGATGAGGAGAACTCGCGTAATTACGGGTCGTAAACACCGATAACTCCGTCCCAGCTGGTGGTGCTGTGCTAATGAATCCGTTTTATTCGGTGCCCCCGAGCCTCGTGGAAAAGTCAGTGAGCGATATAGCAGACCCATTGTGGTGACACGTGTGTATATACACACACACGTATATACACGTGCACTCATCAGAGCTATTCATTGATTCGATTCGGTTTTGCGGACGAGCTCATTTCAATTTTGTTATTCGATCATTGATTTCAGTGTTCTCTCACTATAATTACATTTCCCATATTTGTCGTTACAATTTTTTTCTTCTATCAGTTCGGATTCATTTTCACGATAATTTTACGTTTTTCTTTTCCTTTTTTTTGTTTTAAATCTGCGTATATGGGGATTTTTCTTTTGTAAACGACGAGGATTACGATCATTTAAAACCACTTACTTATACGTGAGTGTACAAAATAAGATTTTACAGTTTAGGCACAATTGTTACAATGATAGTAAAAACGTTAAAATTTTCTAGTTAATTAGATTTTAAATTATTTAGTCATAGAGGTAAATTGGTTTTTAATGTTTTTAGTGGGATATTGAGAATCACAAATAAGACGTTTAGCGTTACTCGCTTACCTTTCAAATAAAACTATTTTGAAAATAAATTATATAATCGATAATCCTTTTGAACGTTTAAAATTAACATTTTATAAATTAAAATTTTTTGTGTATAAGCGGTATAATCCAATCTATTATGAAAAAAAACTGTTTTTCATTATATTTTCATGGTTTTTGCATGTCTATCTTTACAAATGAAGGTTGCTCTCATAAGCACGAAAAACTTTTATATTTTTGAGACGAAAATTTTGTCGATTTACACTTTTTTTGTGCATTTTTTATAGTTTTCATATCACTGCAATTACTTTAAATATTTATCTCTAAAAATAATTGTTCTGATCGGACAGTCCCAAAAAATACAAACTTTTGTAATTTTAAAAACAAACATTTCTGCGATACTTTTGCAATTAAAAGTAACTATTTGTTTTAAGAACAATTTATTTAAATAAATTTGACGTCAGAAACCTAGCACAATTGTACAATTACCACGATAAATATTGAAATAATATAAACTCCCTTTTAAATAATATAATATGTCACTTTTATTAATTCATTTTTATTTTTGTACTTTTCCACATTATTTGAATTTATACTCATCGCTGTAATGTAAAAATCACTTTCGCGTCAAAATCAAAAAGTAACACTTACAAAACATATATCACCCAATGATATGCGTATGAATAAAAAGTTTTCGTTAACAAAAATAAAAGTAAATAATTAAATTCGCTTGACGGATTAAAATCTTTGACGTGTACGCACACATTACATCCACAAGTCCACGCACACACGCACACCCACACACGTTAATGCATTGACATTTGTACGATGTAAAAGTTGTCGAGGGTGCACAGTTTGCATGAAAACCCGGACAGAGAGAGAGAGAGAGGAGCGCGTTTAAACCAATTCCATCCCCGAGGCTCACGTTCGACCGCTCGGCTTTTCACCCACACCCCTTTGAGAGGGTAGAAGGAGTATGGGGCTGGACTGCTGGACTCTCTGCCTCTCTCTACCTCTCTCTCTCTCTCTCTCTCTCTGAGCCTCGCAGTTTCTAATTAATCAGCTAGCCGCGCGAATCGTCCGCGCGAGATGAAGTAAAAGGAACGCGAGAGCACGAGGAAACCACTGGCTTCTGCCTCTGTCTCTCTTTTGTATACACAAGGAGAAGCTGAATCATGCGGTTAATTTAATTTATTGTTATCGTCATGCACTGCATTTTTTTCCTCGTTTGGTCGTGGACAGTTTTATTTTACTTTTTCTTTTTGTAATAATTTAAAAAGTATGTATGTATTGGAGGATCGATGGGACGATCAAAGACGAAGTCAAAGTGAAAAGTACCAATTTGTCTTTTATTACATTTGAATCTGTTTTATTCATATTTTTGAAAACTCGAGAGATAATTGGCGTATTAAAAAATTGGGGTATATATATTTTATAGTAACGTGTAAGGATATGTACTTCTACATTATAAAATGCGTAACCCTTTGACTCTTTTCATTCGTCCGACAACGTTTTCATTATAATTTATGTATTACGTATTTTTATTATTTTTATTTACAAAATGACTTGTCAAATCCCGTGTTTTTCGTCTTAATTGATTCGTTTTGAGGATAAAGCGAATTGAACACAAAGTAAGAAAAATTTAGGTTGGTTGCTCGTAGGAAAAATAGGTCTGATTGCAATCGTTGCGGGCGAGCGAGTACTTGTTAGCGTAGATTCTTTAACTGAAGAAAATCAACTTCATGAAAAAACTACGCCAAACGCACGTAGACGAACGGTCGAAAATTGTCAGGTGGTTAACTTTTCCAACATTGTTTGGGATTCGGTTGCGATGGATGTGCACGACTATAGTTATATTATACTTAAAATTAATTAATTAATTTATTTATATTTACTTATTTATTCTGAACGTAACGGTAACTGCAGATCCTAACTCTAATTTTTACAGCGACTATCGCAATAACTTTTATACACAGCTAACTGCAATATTGTGGTAAAAATGACAATGTTATTGAGTAATTTAGGAACAGGTCGACAAATTATATATAAACATTATTATTTTTCGAATATAATAGGAACAATGTATTACGTGTCCGCCAAGAGTGCTCCAGAACGCGTCAGCGTTGACTGTAGTCTAAGAAAAATTTATAATATTTAGCTTACTTTGTCGGAGTTTGAATTAGAGAAAATCTAATTAGGAGAGATAATTAAGGCCTTCGGATTCTAGGATATGTTTTCTAATTGTTATGTACATAGGGTGGGTGGAGCTATCGTTGGTTCGTCTAATCGACGAACTCCAATGAAGAATCGGATTATTACTTGTAATTCTTTATTGATACTGAAGGAACCGTCAATAGTATGTTGTTCTCTTGTTCTGATCCTTTTTGCAGCGCCCGGGTTCGTGCTCCCGTTCCCCGTTGGCAATTTTTCTGTCTTGTCAACGATGATTTCGGGGGGTCAACGCGCTTCCCGTACTGATGGAGCGCGTGCAGCAACGGTTCGGGAGTTTTGCAATTTTGATCGCTGATTCAACCCGGCCTTGAATCGTACGTGACATAATATAAAACTATGAATCGAGAGACACAGTTTTATAGATTCTAATGTTTCTTTGTATCAAATTTACACACTCCAAACACAATTCAAACCAAATTCTCAAAAAATACCATTTCCACTTTGATTGTTTATATTGTAACTAATCAAACACTATTAAAAAAAAGGATGAGCAAAAATTCGCCCATTTGGTAAATAGTTACAAAGGAAATAAAATGTGTACGTAATTTCGTTTCTAAATTTTGATTAAAATTCGTTTAAGGAATTTAATTATTAAATTAATTATTATTACTTATTTTTTTAATCCATATCTATTTGATCAGGGATTTCTTTTAATACTACCTTCTAGTAGCTATATTTAGTCGGTGATTAGTGATAAGCAATCAAGATAACCCGGGGTATTCTATGAAAATTTGGTTTAGTAGCGCATAATTTTGGTAAAAAGGAGCATTAGGGGGCGCTGACGCGTTAAAAAACGATACTTCATCTCTTCAAAAGTTATGGTAAATTGTTACTATTGTTACGTGGGATGATCGTTACCTGGAGAATAATGAGAGATTGCGTGTGGCGAAACGATAGTGCTTTATTTGAAATTAGGACTCGTGTGGTCCTCTATGCAACTTACATTTGACTACTCGGAGCGAACTATCGAGGCTGACTGACTCACTCGAGCGTGCGAGACCCTTGCGCAAAGAACGTTAATGCTAGGGTCAGTATTAACGTTATCGGTACAAAGAGTGGGGTTTTTCTTCAGCTCGGAGCAGTTCTCTTCTCGGAATTTTCCACTGTCAACGGATGTAAGGGATCCGATGTCAATGGGAAAGAACGAGAGGAGTTACGATGAATTTATTCCACGTAATTCTATATAACAAGTATTGCTTATGATTTGTCAAGTCTGTCGTTCGATATGTGCAACAAAAATTTATATTTGTATATAATATAAATTTAATCGTGCGACAGACGCGCTAAAGTATAATCTCCAGTCTAAACTGGAGATCGAGGACGACACGCCTTTAATTTTTGTGGAATTTTTTAAAAAGCCCGTATTCTGGAAAATTCCATCAACCACATTGGACAAAGAGTAAAATGTGCCTGTTTCATTCAAAAGTAAAGGATTTAGTTCGTAAAGATCGTTAAATTTATATCACATATACATATATATCTAACACCGAACGTTAAATTCATTTTTCTTTTAAAAAAAAATTTATATCGCTAAACAAAGAATCCGTAATTAACCGTATATCGGAGTTTATACAAAAACTACACGTTTACCGGCATTTTCAACATTTATATTTACATTTTTAAATATTTATTATTTATTTTTATCACCGCGTGTTTTCCAACAATTCTTTACAAATGCGCGATCACAGGCAATATAATTGTATGTAAAAATGAAAAACAAATCTAAATAACGAAATATAATAAATAACGATAAATGCAATATAGGAATATGCATCCCCTTAACGTATATAAGTATATCGGTTTTATTTTTAATTACCAGCAGAGTTAATAAAGCGAATGTATTGAATGATTACATCGACCAGTACATCGCAACGTAATTAACGTCGCAACCGCAAGTAACGTCGAACAAACTGTAATAATCGAACGAAACCAATTAATTAATTAATGCTCACTTCGTACATCGTTGCAACTGATATTTATCCCAAACACACTTCAACTTCTCGTTAAAATTACGAAGAAGATAAGAAGAAGAAAAAAAAATAATAAATTACCCCAACCACTTAAACCGGAAGAGAAAAAAAAAGAAGTGAGAAAGGTAGAGAGAGAGAGAGAGAGGGAGAGAGATAGAGAGAGAATAGCCACCACAAATAAGAAGGTAAACCTTCAAACAAAATTCCCGTCTAGGAAGTTCGGTAATACTACCCATCCGCAGCAGGAAGTAATTAACGATATTTCATGGGTAATTAAACTGGATCCGATACACAGACTCTCTCCTAAGACGCGAACCGCTCTCTTTATCCGTATTTTGTATGACTACCCCTTCTCCACCCCCATGGTTCGGATGGAAAACCGCCATTGGTCGATTCCTTTCACCGAATTCCGCCAATGCCGGAACGTTTAAATGGCTCGGCCACGGCCCCTTGGGCGAATTAACCCGTTCCCGATGAGATCGATCGATTGGAAATTTTCCGTCCGAAACTTCCCAACGGATTTCATTAACTCTTTGTGGTTTTCTTTTTTCTTTCTTTTTTTTTTGAGGAAAAGGTGGGCGGTTTGGGTGGAGGAAGGGAAGGGTAAAGGATGCACCGGCAGTTTCTACGAACCGACGAAAGGTTTTAATCGAAATTAGACTTGCATCCCACCGCGTAAATGTGTGTATATATATATACGTATAAATATATGCGTATTCCGTAAGTAAAAATCAAACCAAGTGGATTATCATGCCCGCGTCGCGTGTATATGCATATATTAACGTAATTGAATGAGTCTATAAAACGAGAGTCATATGTACACCCGATAAATCGATATTTACATTATAACAACAATCCATTGACAAGCGCACGAGAAAAGAAAAGAAGAAGAAGAAAAAAAAAGATTCCACGAGACAGGAGAAAACGAATAATCAAGCTAATTACAATTAGTTTGATTAAAAAAAAAGAAGAGAGAGAGAGAAGAATTTTCTTTTTACCTTTCTATATTTTCAACGTACCGTCACACGGGGGAATGGCAGATAATGGGAAATTAGATGTGAACGCGGAATCTTTGAAATTAGTTCCAGTCGCAAGAGGATCCCGAGAGATTGATACGCGAACGACTCCCCCGCCTCTATTGCGCGAAATAACTCGGTAAACTCAAGACCTTTTGTGTGTTATTCTTTTTCACTCTTTATTTTTTCTTCGAGGTCGACGACTCGATCGAAAAATTCGTTTGATACGTACACGTATATGTGCGTAAATGCGCAGTCTAACGATTTTGTCTCGATGATATAACATAAATATATATTGTTAATTACGTTTAAATGGGTTCGACAATTTTATTATATCGCACAATAATTATTATTTGGAATATTATTTATTTAAATGTATATAAAATAAATAACTTTTAATTATGTAGTTAATTTTTATTGTGATAATGTATACGAAGTGGCAAAATTCAAAAAATTAATATAGTGTATAGTAAAACTTACTAAAAGTCTATTAACTTTTTACTACATTTTTTGTAATATTTACCATAAATTGCTTTAATTTTACACAGTATAGTATAGTATAATTTTTTTAATTTTGACACTGTCATTTCATTACTATAACATTATTGTCATTTTTTACTACTACTTTTCCGTATGATATTTTTACCGATTGCTTAATTGCACACGCGAAGCTTTTGAAAGCGTGTCCGCGGACGGTGACAACCGGAAATTTAAACTCCGCGATCTAAAAATTGATCTCGTATTATATTCGATTCGTTCAATAGCGCTTACGCGTATGTGCAGCAAGCGTAAATTAATTTCGCATAATATATCATATAATTTAAAATATATCATTATAATTATCAATAGCGCTTACGCGTATGTGCAGCAAGCGTAAATTAATTTCGCATAATATATCATATAATTTAAAATATATCATTATAATTTAATTAAATATAAAAAAAACATCCGATTGTTATAATTCATTGTTATAATTCATGACCCGCACCGATCACTCCTAGTAAAGATGTAACCACCTGTACTAATTGTAGGATTACCGCTTGATCCATGTTATAAGAAGGAAATTTCCTTATAAAAAATAACGTAGACAAAATAACATTTAACCTCACACTAACGAATCAAAGAAAATACTAAACCGCAATGTCAATTACCTACAAAGTTATAGCACAAAATTATGAGTTGATTATTATTACATGAATTAATTATTCATTTATATTAATTACATTTATTCGTGAAATGTCTCCACACGTAACAGTACATAAAAGTAATTTTATTCAAGTATATACAGAAACATTTTCTATTTATTTATTTAGCTTCATTAACAATTGTATAATATATTATTAATAAAACGAATCGAACTCTACTTTGAAACAAGAAATAATGTATCAGTCTGGCGCGTTCAAAATGTTGATTCAAATTCATCGCAATCGTAACAATTGATCGCAAAAGATAAATGTTTTAAACACTATTTAAATAAATAAAATAATTTACGAATGTATTTAAACTTACTAAACAGTCTAAGAAATTTTGAGTTTCATAACCGCTATGTACATAGACTGCCAGGAGCCGTTAGAGAAATACCTTAAATGTTTGTATAATGAAACTTTTCTTGTGTATAAATAAAGTATATTCGCTTCGTGAAATAAAGTTACGTTTAGTAATTAGAATATTAAAATATCACTCAGGGTAGATGTATTTCATGTTTTTCTTTCCGTGTGTGGGCGTTTTATATTTAATGCGGCTCGATTTTTACACAATGAAAAATTGGTTATTCAAAATTACAGATAATTGTTTATAACTATATAAATATATCATAATTTTTAATATACAGTCACTGTAATAAATATTAACGTGTATGATACATAGTAATTATTTTTATAAATTCTGCACATAATTACTATATATATATAAATGTGTGAATATTTGTTATAATATTCAGTAAAAATAACGATAACCCATATAACTTGTTGATTTCACCCTCCATTGTTAATTATTAAAAGGAATCGATGTCGAGTTAAAAAACTGACCCTCGACATCGATTCCTTTTAATAGATAACCCATATAATATACTATAAAATGTACTAACTTTTGTTAAACCATTTTTTTCAGCGTAGGAGTAACTAAAATGATGATACCACCAAATCCGTTAAAAAATAGAAAAAGAACATTTTTTAAATTATAACTTAAAATTGCAAACACAACTCGTTAAGGCACTTTCCGTGCGAGTGAAAAGTTTTTCGAGCTCCATTGAGTCAGAATAAAACCCATTGATTTTAAATAGAAAAATAAATGAAAGGCCGCGAGCTCGAAAAAGAAACGACATACACATACGAACGTCAGTAGATATCTCATAATTTCCTCCAAGTCAGTGAGTCAGAAAGTATCCATCATTTTTTAAAAAAATTTCTCTCATCAAAGTAGAATCGTTGATCGAATCGAATAACGTTCGCGATTAACTTTCAAGCCTCTTTTCCTGTAAAATCAAACCCATACAACGAAATGAAAATTCTGTTGAAAATAATTGTAAATTTTTTTTACTTAACAAAATAACCTAACAGAATTCCGTAATTTAAATAATTGCGTATTTATTGTTTACATAAATTAAATAAATATTAAAATTATTTATTTATTTATTATAATTTATATATATATATATATGTATAATTTAAAATTATTTAAAAGAAACCTAGGTAATTTTGTTTGTAAACTAAAATAATCATCTGAAATAACGAAGAGTAATAAAGTGTAGGTATACGCGAGGGGTGCCCGAAATCCATACCGACGTCCCTGAACGATCGCGCGAGAAGAGGCTGGTTTTTTAATTACCCCTTCCATTAGGCCGAGACCAACCCCGTTAGTGGATTCGTTTAGTCGCATTACGAGCCTCCCCTACCACCGTGCGCGCGCATTTTCCACTTCCAAGCGCTTTCCCCCCTCGCGTTTCTCCCACACGAGGAAATCTAATATGGCGCGAGAGAGTGAGAGGGAGAGAGGGAGAAAGGGTGAGAGGGAGGGAGAGGGAGATAGAGATAGGCTTTGGAAAATCTCATCTGTGTGTATGTGGGCTAATGAGCTTCGGGGGCTAGTTTCTACTTGATTCTTGATTAAGAAGATGCAGGCCGAGGTCTTGTTTGATTAAAAGCAAGTTAACCCCTTTGATGACCGCTACATCCATCTCTCTCTCTCTCTCTCTCTCTCTTTCCGCGCTCTTTATTTAAATCACTCTTTTTTTTCATCCTCCCGAGCTTTATTTGGGTTATTGATTTTCTTCCCTTTAGTTAATTATAACTGCGTTTCAACGAAAAACAAGCTGAACTGTCTGCGTCCAGGAGTTTGTTGAATTAAATTGATAATATATATTCCAAAAATAGCACGTAAAAATAGCGATGTAGCGCGCGTATTACGAAATGAACGTCGTTTTCATATTATGTACATGTATGCACGAGCAACAAATATTTATTACATTGATCACGGGTGTGCAGGTTTTTGTATCGGTATAATATTATATATCAAACGAAACGTTTCGATGCATTAATTTAAATAGCATATAATAGATTTATTCAATTCTCGTTGAAAGCATATTTCCATTACGTATATAATATAGACAACATTCGTGGATTCGCTTAACGAAGTGTACGACTATATTTTATATATATATATATAATGTTAATGAATAATTAACATATTTATTTATTATAATTCGTAAAATATTTTAATTAGCGTAGGCAAAAAAAAATATTGAAAAGAAGTGTAAACCGTGCGGTTTGGAGGGATTCCCGAGATCACAGAGGTAAATCGAGTAATCTGATTAGAAGCAGGGGATAGTTCAATCGAGATTGAGAAGCTAATCTTACAAAGTGTCGATCGTCTTGAGAACTTGTTAAGCGTTCCGCTTTTTCAACCGATTAATTTCGTTATACACTGTATAATATATATATGTACATGGTGATGTACGAAAAGTGTTTTATCGATCTATTACACAGCACAATAATGTTTATTCATTTCGCATATATATTTGACATTTTAATAGAGAACATTTGCCATTCGAAAATTATTATTAACAAAATAATTAGGAAAATTATTCTTTTAATAAAATGTATAGCGCATGAATATATATAAGTTTCGATCTAGGAGCTAATTTTTATATATATAATTTTCTTATGACTGCAATGTCTTATCACCCGAATCTTCTTCTTTAAGTCGGTGTCAGCGTGTATTTTCGTTAAAACAATATATTTTTGTTTACGTGGTAGATTCGTATGTGACTCATCCGAGCCTTTCTGTATCCTTTACTTACCTTGCGTTACCCGTTGGTATATTGTCCGCGTCACACTATTCTAATATTTATCGTTATAGATGATGAAATAAATATTGTAATAAGTTTACTTCGCTATATTCTTTTATTTTTATTTTTATTTCATTAAGATTTTGATGACTTTGTGATTATTACAAGGTTTCTAAATCTACTCTATCTCTAATGTTTGGATAATTTATTACTATTTTACTGTACGACTTTCTCGTGGCAAAGAGGTTTTTATTAAATTAATCTCTTACAATTATTCAAACGGAAGATCGCTGGGTTTGATACAGCGGGCGTCTCTTTTAGGTGGGGACCTCGTCGGGAATTTTATCACGCTGGTGATTTCTGCAGCGGAGATCGTTTGCTATATTGTCTCTGTAGTTAAACTTCGCTATTTCGCAAGATCTAGCTTTTTTATATTTTGGGATGTCTACGCCCAAATGCAGGTATCCAGTTTTCACTTGCGGATTTCGTGTTTCCACTTAAACACTTTTCGTAATACGGAGAGAAGAAATCGTTTGAAAAATCGATGCCAACCGTAGCATAAATATTTTGAATACTCAAGATAGACTTTTTCGATGCTTGGAACTGATTTTTCGAATCCAAGGTCAGCGTGACATCGAAAATTTCAATACTGCCACTGAAAAAATGAATTCTATATTACAGTCGGTACTAAACATATAAACACTAGTATTCGAAAAATAAGCACTGGTATATAAATTTAACGATCTACTAAAATTGGTATTGATTTTTCGGGCGATTTCTTCTCTCCGTGAAGGTTAGCACATTTTGTCGGGTTGTCTAGGTGTAATAAAATAATTTCTTCATATAGTATATACGATTATATTGTAATCGTACTACAAAGTTTTACTATTATAAAATATTTAACTATATTTAAAGGAATTTCTATTTGAATAATAGACCCTTATTTGCGAACCTGATGCAGGTTTTCGTGTGAATGCACTAGGTGGCGACTTTCTCTTGACTGGCTTTTCTCGGATCTTTCGCATATAGTGTAAACTCGCTGACTTGGTGGACGCGCTTTGACAGTACTTGCGTGCGCGTTTTAATGCTATTATTACAATTTCGTACGTCCGAGATGTTTTTGACAGTGTACAAATCGTAAAACTTATAACGTAAAAATATATAAAATGGAAACCAAACGAAAGTAGTCCAAATGGATAATTTAATACACTAGTTATTACTAGTTACCTAAAAAATTTTGTATCCCATAATCTGTAATAAAAATATTAATTTTTTCACCATAATTATAATATAGAATGTCTATTGTTACGTGGGATGATCGTTACCTGGAGAATAATGAGAGATTGCGTGTGGCGAAACGATAGTGCTTTATTTGAAATTAGGACTCGTGTGGTCCTCTATGCAACTTACATTTGACTACTCGGAGCGAACTATCGAGGCTGACTGACTCACTCGAGCGTGCGAGACCCTTGCGCAAAGAACGTTAATGCTAGGCTCAGTATTAACGTTATCGGTACAAAGAGTGGGGTTTTTCTTCAGCTCGGAGCAGTTCTCTTCTCGGAATTTTCCACTGTCAACGGATGTAAGGGATCCGATGTCGATGAGAAAGAACGAGAGGAGTTACGAGGAATTTATTCCACGTAACAATATCTACACTTCGTATAACAAAAAGTGTATAAATATTGCTACGTGGGTATAAGGTTATCGCAATGAATCTACTACGTTAATACGAGTTGATATTAGTTTATTACACAATCCGTTGAGAGAGAGAGAAATAGAGAGAGAGAGAGAAATAGAGAGAGAGAGAGAGAGAGAGAGTTTTCGCCCTGCGCTAATGACTCGATCGGAAATGACAAAAAGCCTCGAGAGACCCGTGGTCTCCTTACTTAAAGCCTTGGAATAGCTAGTTAAGCGAGGAGATGCAACGTTGCATATTCGGCAACGGCTGTGTGAGTATGGTGTCAGGTGGATGTGCGCGAGCTCTATACGGAAGCGTTCGCTCCGTAACAATATCAAATTCTACGTAAAAATATTGAATATTTCATTATACTGGATAATTGTTATTAGGAATAGAATTACGATTTATTATGGTACAATGTAAAATTAAGCTAGTATAAAATATAACTATATCTTTATTACTATTACATAAAACAAAAACATGTATTATGGTAAGATAAGAAAAATTGTAAACAAATTGCAAATTGACATAAATAATTAAAATCCACATAAGTGTTATCATACTATTAAAATATTCCCTCAAATAACAGATTCAGTGGAATTATTTTAATAGTCTCGTAAAAAGTAGGTAAGAATCACATTTAAAGAATTCAATTCTAAAATAAAATAAATATATCTGTGTACATATGTACAATATTTAACTATATTAATCTATTTCAAAAATTTAATATAAAAAGATCATTATGAGGGAAGAAATTTATAAACAAATTGCAATTTGTTATAAATAATAAGAATATGGCAAATTTTGTAAAGCATAAATAATGTATACCCTTTAATTGCAAATTTTTTTTTATTTATTTAGTTACAAGTCGCATTGACAACGAGGTTATTAGCGACTACAGTATCCATTGACGGTATTATTATTAATTACATTCAAATCGTAGATTTATGCATACATAATAAATAATTTAGAAATTGTACTTGATTAAGGTTACAGCTTTATTAATCAACATTTATTTGTAATCATATTTCGTTAATAAGTTTAATACTTTCTAAATATTTTATGATTTTATGCGTTTGATTGTTCATTATATCCTTAATGGTGAGTGTGAAATATTTTTATATATTACATTCATATTTTTAATTGCAAAAATTATTACTTGATAGTTTCATAAATATAATCTATATGTACGTGTAAAGAATTAATTTGCAACGTAGGAGGAGAATGTCTATATGGTTTTATATAGCTTCTAATACGAACTTTACAATAACATTAAAAAACACTAAGTTATAAAAGAGAATTAGATTATTATGGAAAAGAAATTATTATTTTAATAAATTATGTTAAGGCCTGCGATGGTTCGGTCGGTAGATATTTGATTCTCGGTTTCTGCTGAGTACCACTAGGAAATGTATTTTCAACTAGTGCTTTTCTCCTAAAGACATATATTTTACCTCCGTCGCTGATTAACACTAACTTGGAGCACAAAAAAACAAAGTTAAAATAATAATAATAAAAAAAAAGAATAATTCTTTCTAAAGTAAATTTGTCAGCTTTTAATATATAGGTATATAAAAAGAAATAAGGTAAACTTTAAAATTCTGTATCTACCTTAAAATTTGACGCTAAAATAATAGTAGCAAAAATAAACAAGTAAATCACGTTAAAACTATCCTAAGTCAGTTATTTATATAAAAAGGATTTCAAAAATTTGACAACTTAAAGAAAAAATGAAAAGTTAACAAACATAATATTATATTCATAACAAATATTCTTAATAAAGAAATTAGAACCGTTTTTCCATGTTTTAAGACTAATATCACAATACTTACTTAAATTGTAACTTTTCAAATTATGCATATTCTCACCTGAACCTTAAGTTGTCAAATTTTCGAAATTCGCTAAGTTCAAACAATATTTGTCAGTTTGCAACTTAATAATAATCGTATTTATAATTCACTAATATTATAATGCATAAATATAAATAAGAAATAACTATGTGTTAATTGTCAAAATGTATTTATCATATGTAATATATAGCTATACATATAACATGCATTTGTATACAGGGTGTTCAAAAAGTATGGAACACCTTAATTTAGTGCAAACAGTCCCGATAGTATGGGGGAGGCCGATACTTTTTGAACATCTTGTATGTATTTACATGCCTATATATGCACGTATTTTACATAAATTATACGGGTAGTAATAAAATAATACATAATTGAATAACGTTACGTGGTTCAAATTAACAAATAATTAAAGTATCTAATTATACATATACATTTTAACATCATTAAGGTGATATATTTACTATTAGAAATATTCATTTAACAAAGACATTCGAAGAGACTTAAAAGTGTGTTCACAACTTGCACGTGGGTGAGTTAAAATATTTCTACACTGTAATAATATATACTTATGTATATTTAACATATTTAGTTGAAATTCACGTAAAATCGCTTAGTGCATATATAACTAAGGAAGAGTGGTTACTGATGAATCATTTAACATTTTTTCGAAATTTTATCCCTGTTAGGGGTACAATCAGCTGATACATTGAGTTGATCCTTTAAAAGTAAATAGAAAATAAATATTTTCGAATTAAAAAAAAATATATATAGGAAACGATAAATAACAGAAGATTTTGAACGAATATTACAAGAAATATATATTAACCGCAATAAAGGATTTAAGTGTCACAAAAGAGTCACGCAACTCCATCAAAGAAACTCGCGTGATTTATAATCATTTCTGCAAGATAAATATATACGAACATATATATAATTAAATAAAACCTAGGTGCTTTGAGTTTGGAAGAGAAATAAGAGATTCTTTTGCGTTAAATACTCACCCCGATGTAATCACCATGGTAACTTTTGCGAATAACTTTTGTGAAAGCTGTAAACGTACGTATAACCACGGATGGAACGGTTGGGTTGATAAATTCGGAACTTGTAGTTGGTTTACTCGAGCATTACAAGGAATCAATTCAAATCCAGATAATTATGTGGAGTCAAAGGCTCGCAAACTACATGTAAAACCATGTCCTGTAGCAAAAATATATGCGAATACTGATTTACACAACGATTTGCGCTCCCATCTACATCTCACGAATCAGCATCTTCGAGACATAAGATGCGAACTATATGGAATGGACTTTCACAACATATATATTAAAAACAGCACAAGTGCCGGCAAACGAAAAGTTGTAACCATAATAAACGAAATGTGATGTAAAAATGTATATATCTTTTAGAAGCATACAAAAAAAAATGAAGTTTAACATTATGTGCGTATGTATTATTTGTATAGCTATGTAAAACGTTAATTCTAAAATTTTATATTATTTCCGTAATTGTAAGTAATTACCTAAAAATTAATATTGTATATCGGCGAGAAGTTGCGCTGGATGGGTATACGATTGATAATACTCAATTAATTCGTGCAAATATTACTTTCAACAAACTAGCCGTTCCCACGAAGATGATCAGTCATGACGGTTGTCTCCAGTACTCAGAACGCATATCCTTGCTGTTTTCTGCATCTGCAAAACTGCTCGCAACTAACGTAACAGTATACAAAGAAAATAAAAATTAATTTAAAAAAAAAGGAGAGATTTTAAACGTTTAAAACAAAAAGAGAGAATAAAATATAAGGGTGTACTAAAACATAAATTATAAAAAAGTACGTAATTAAAACAATGTAACATATTATTAACAAAAAAAAGTATATTTATCGCATTGCTAATACCTTGAGAAAGCCAACCTGCCTCAGTGAGAGATGTACACCATGCAGTCTTCGTCTACGTAGTAAAAAAACCCATTAAAACAGAAAAAAAGAAAAAGAAAAAAAGAAAATAAGTAATCTTTGTGTTACACAAAAATTTATAAGCTATAAATTTACGAAATTAAAATTATGTAACAGTAAACAAAAAGTATAACGAAAAACCGTATTCAGCGAAAAGTAGTAAATAAACTAAAAATAATAATAAATTCTTAACCTTTTAACGAATATCCAGTATTTGATGTCACACTAACGCATACATATACAGATTATTTTATACATATATTGATGAAAATATTATACTATTATTAATACTAAAAGACCAATCCATGTGGACTATCGTAGTTATTATATCGTACTTTGGAAGATTGTGTGTCGGTAAGGAGGGTTTCTGTAAAATCGCTCTAGAACGATTCGAAAATAGTCAACTGGAGAAAGTTTATACTTTGTCTATGCATCGTCAATCATAAACTAAAATTATCCTGTTCTAAACGTGATCGAAGTTCCAATAATAACAAATTAAACATTATATAAAGCCAATAAAAAATACAATTATAATATTTTGATGTAAATGTTTTATGCGAGATACATACACTTATTTGTTAATTATCTCTTTCATTAAATTAAATTAACAAAATAACGGTGCGCATGTTGCGCAAAACACTGCTCAGAATATACGCATAACATATACACTAAAAAAATTGTTAAATTTGACCAAATTAAATTTAAATGAATTATATAAATACATAAATCTTTATTTAATATACTGAGAAAAAGTTTAGATTAAAAATTATAATAGTGTCTAGTATACAATTTATTTTATACAAATAGTATACAATATTGGTTGTATACAATATGTATAAAATCTGTATACAATCTGTAAAAAAAATAGTCTATACAATTTGATAAAAATTTTATACAAAGAGTAAAGAAATTTCTTTCTTTCTTATTTTTGTATAAAAAAAAATCTGGAAGATTAAAAACTGAAAATATATTAGGCATTTGGAAACAGCTGCAGCACTGCCCTGTGAACGAGAAAAACTGTAGAGGTTATGGACATCAGAACCATCGATGACCAAGAATTGCTGCTGCCACTGACACCAACGATCTTGAAAAAATGTCAACAACTTTTCCTTCATCGCGATTTGGCCAAAATTTTCAAACTACCATTTCGTTACATCCAACGGACTCTTCAACATCGACTTGCACATCATGAAGGTTAGACAGGGTCTGACCGAATGTTTTGTTCTTTGGTTGTCAAGTCGATTTTCAACTTTCTTTTTCGGTTGCTAATAAAAAAAGTTGAAAATCAACTTGACAACCAAAGAACAAAACATTCGGTCAGACCCTGTCTAACCTTCATGATGTGCAAGTCGATGTTGAAGAGTCCGTTGGATGTAACGAAATGGTAGTTTGAAAATTTTGGCCAAATCGCGATGAAGGAAAAGTTGTTGACATTTTTTCAAGATCGTTGGTGTCAGTGGCAGCAGCAATTCTTGGTCATCGATGGTTCTGATGTCCATAACCTCTACAGTTTTTCTCGTTCACAGGGCAGTGCTGCAGCTGTTTCCAAATGCCTAATATATTTTCAGTTTTTAATCTTCCAGATTTTTTTTTATACAAAATAAGAAAGAAAGAAATTTCTTTACTCTTTGTATAAAATTTTTATCAAATTGTATAGACTATTTTTTTTACAGATTGTATACAGATTTTATACATATTGTATACAACCAATATTGTATACTATTTGTATAAAATAAATTGTATACATTTTGTATACAATCTGTATACTATTTTTTTACGTGGGATGAATCACAGACTCACAAATTAGGGAAATTACTATAAGTTATAATAAAATTTACTATACTTCTTGCAATATTTACTATAACTTTTCTAAATTTGTAATATAAACTATAGTAATTTTTCTTAGTTTGTCAATCTGTGATTTATTTACTAGAAGCTATAGTAATTGTTACAAAATATTTTGTAATTTTTAATAAAAAATTTCTCTCTGTGTTCGAACAAACATTCAATTTTATAAAATAAACGTTCAATTGAGATGCCTGCTTTGATTAATTTAAATATGTGTCGAGTTGATTCAACATCTAAAGAAAAGCTACTATCGAATGAGAATGTATATATAGGTATATTTTTTTGTACGAGTATGTAGGTATATGTTATTGCGAGAATTTTAAAATCCGGAAGTAACAATCCCACCGTATTCATACGAGTATACACAAACTACCGATTAATTTCGAAAAGAGGTATATACCTGTGAGAGAAAGATAAACAAACAAAAAAAATCCGGAAGAGGCTAGACCGCACAAGAGGTAAAAAATCAACGCGTAAACGGGATCGACAAAAGGAAAGGTTTAAGTTCACCGGTCTTGTACAATCGGCTCTCCCTTGAAGAAAAAGGTAGTCGCGAATGAGAGAGAGAGAGAAAGAGAAAAAAAAGAAGGAAAAAGTTGACAATACCAGCACGTAATAACGATAATGAGGGGAGGATTATTCGAAGGTGTCCGCGCGTAGGTTTACGGATTCGCACCTCTTTTACCTTTACGCCCGCGTTATCGTGGTTTGTTTTTATGAAAAAAAATATATATATGTATATACATCTATGCGCGTGTACGCGGGTGGGTGTGTTTACAAGGATGATTTTTACCTTCGTCGACTGCGGCCTGAAAAGGGGATCGCCGCGGAATTTACGAGAGTGGTCGCGAGACGCGTTTTCTTTTCGTTGGTTTCTTCTATCCTCTCTTTTGTTTCAGTCTTAACGTCTCGTTTCATTCACTTATACCGCGAGTGATCGAATATATCGTCGGTAAATTTCGATGTATATCCCGCAATTATACGAAAACCGTATGGTTTTCTACGTTTTATTTATTTGCACATATACTTTTTTATTCCGCGAAAACGGTGAAATCACTCGCGATTGATGTTTAAGAATGATATGGGTATATTTATCGAATATAGCGATTGTCTTTTCATGGGAAAACGAAAATAGGACAACAAATTTCGGAGCGAAGACGATTCGATCAAGTCAACTGTTTCAAAGCGCTAAATTATGTAGCGCCGATAGTATTGGTAATTTAAATAACAACAATATTGTGGGTTAATTCATAAATATATATAGAAATCTTAACCTACGTGCTCGTACTTTGCTTTTCTGCTTTACTAAGATTTTTATTTACGTTTTGATTGTCAAGTCACATTACATTTTTAAAGCACGATTCGTTTTGAAAAACTTTTTTTTGGATATATACATCACATGCTTTTCGCGTATTTCTTACGTTACCATTCGCCATTCGCACTTGCAACCGATCAATTTATGTCACGTTTTATAAGGGTTTACTACATTTTTTTAAAGGGGGAAAATCGTAATATATATATATATATATATATAGTACATAATATGTAACGAATATATCGAAATATTCGGAGAATGCAATTATGTTGTACATTCGATATGGGAAATATTTTGTATAATGGCAAACGTGATCGACAGTATTCGTTTATTTCACCAAATGTAATTAGTCAAACCAAGAGCTAATCTTATAGCCAAAATTCTTCAATATTGGACCGTCTTAAAGAAATTGTATGATAATCTATAGGAAATTTATTCTACTATATACTCCTGAACTGTTCTCGATTAACAGAGTAATTATGGGAATGTCGGACTCAGAAAATAGTAGTTTTCGTGCCAAGGCCGTAAAGTAGAACTTTTTCAGCCGAGTGTGGAAAGTGCTTCGCAGGTCCTCGGATCGCTACTTTACATGCGAGGCTGAAAAAGTTTACGGCCGAGGCGCGAACATTACTTTTCGAGAGAGTATCCGTAAAGTTCTTAGCAATTTCAATACAATATTTTTTATTGTACACGTGTCCGTAAAGACTGTACACGTGTTCGTAAAGTCGCACTTTACGTCCGCAAAACAGTACGTAAAGTCGTACTTTACGGATACTCTATCGAAAATGGTTATTTTTAATATTTTTTATAAACAAAAAAATACATTTTTTTTAAAATCCTAAACGCCATGCTCTTGGACATGTTTTAATCAGTATATACTTAAATTTTTTCAGAAATTTAAATCTGTAATTTAATTATGATTTTTGCGTTGAAAGTTACTGCCATTTTAGATCAATAATTACCGACCGAAAATTGTTTATAAAACTATTATATATAAATTTATTTTTTCTTAAAAAATCAAAAGGTCATGCCTTCGCTTTTTTATTAAACTATGTATAAGAATTTTTTTTAATTTTTAATTCAATATTTCCAAGATAATTATCTTTTATTTGATGTTGTATTTAAATAGTATATATATGTTCCTATATCATTGTTAATTCAACGGAGAACAAAAATATATTTTGTCAAGACCATTATTTGGTGCTACATTCGTTTACAAAGGCTAAAAATTTATTAATGTAACTAACATTTGCATTTAACGAAGAAATTTTAGCTGTTTTAGCTACTTTATCTCTTCTTTTGTCTCTCGCGTATATATACTCCCGAAAACCGAGGAAGTAAAAAGTCACTCTCAACGAGTAAAACCCAGTCGAAGAAAGAGTGACTTTGCTTTTGCGCCCTTAAAGTTGAGTTGTATAGTCACTCTGAGAAAATTCGAGTGCATATACACAACTTTTCTTTAAAAAATGACTTAAAATATTTCAAGATAAAAGATTACCTTATTTTTAAAAGAATTTGTGCGTTTTAAAAGTGGTAGATGTTGAAAAACGATTTATACGTTAATTCGAGACACCGGTTCATGATAGTATATATAGGAGTACTTTGAATTTCTTTGGCCTGGCAAGTATAGCAATCTGGGTAAAAGATCCGTGTGAAAAGGTGCATAATGAATAGGTGTATAAGAGTCACCGAAATTGAGGATCATTTGCTGAATCGTGTCACTTGCTCAAGTATGTAGAGAAATTTCAATTACCTTATATAATAGATACATATTGTCACGGGTGACGTATAAGCGCGGTCGAATTAAAAAGCGCATTATGTAAAAAGTGCATGTATGCACTGTATCAGAAGAGCTGCAAAGTTATACCCTAAACTTTAACAGCAACTCCTCACGAATTTATAAAAAACGCATTTATTAACAAGTGTTGAAGATATTTTACGATACTTTCGTAGAAAAACCATCAAATTTATTTTTAAATCAAGCAAAACGCGCTTGATATTAAAGTAACATGATAATAATAAGACGTATATAAATGCAAAAAATATAATGAAAGAAAGAGAAAAACGCTCTGATTACAGGTTTGCATTAACAAATTGATCAAAAGAAATAATTATTTAAAAAATAGAAGAGAATTCAGGAATTTTTTTTAGAAAATATAAAAGAAAATCAAGTATTACTCTTAGAATTTCTTATTCAAAACGTATAGTACAATATGAATTAGATGCCCAGCTGCTGAGCGATGCCGCAACATTATTTTATCTCATTATCTCTATATTTCCGTAAAAAATGTAAACACGTAATATTCAGTACTAAATATATTGGTAAAATAAAACGTTCTCTTGAACTTTATTTAATTAATCAAATTACTTTTTTATTTTATTTTTATGTGCAAACTCTAGCGTCAGGAGCGATTAGATATAATAAGTATAAGTATATTCTAAAAAGAGAAAAAAGTAAAAAATAAGAGAGAGAGAGGGAGAGAGAGAGGTTGAACACCGCAAGCGCGATAATCAATTCGACCAGAAAGACAGGAGGAGAGCTTGTAGACGGGAAAACATTAATCTAGGCATGTTTTGCAATCTCTCGTTGTTGGTTCCTCGTGATATCTACACACCCACGTATACTTAGATATAGATGCGTGTGTATATATATATGTGTGTGTGTGTATGTGTGTGTGTATACGTATATATAATGGGTACAGTGTTATTGCTGCGTTACGGTCCCTTGTCTACACAATGCACACGTCTGTCGCGAATCGAGATTAAAATTTTCCGGGCGCGAGGGAAAAACAATTATATCCGTATATATATATATATATATATATATATATATATATATATGTACATATACACATACACACACATATACATACACACGAACTCTTATTAGGTTCTCCGACGTGAATTATATACGTGTAAATGTACATTTGTATATGAATACACAAAAATATGTCAGGATTGTTTTTCATGTTTTATATATACGTAATCTTTCAGGAGACTTTTCTAATTAAAATCGAGCTTAATGTTTTATAACTATTTACGTTCTCCCTTTTGATTGGTGATGTTATAACCCTGGTGGGAATCAAAACAATATAAATTGTTTGGAAATTGCAAAACAAAATGTACTCTTAGTTTTTACTAAAATAAATTGGTAAAAACTGAGAAAATTTTAATTAGGTAATACTGTATTGTGTGCCAAGAGCGCTAAATTAGGCTTTCTGGGATAAGTGTGGATATGTAGCACGCGGTGTAGACGCGAGGTAGCGCGACCCGAAGGCGTGTTAAAAAATAACATAAAGTTTAACAGTATACTATTGAATGTTTTTAATTTGAAAGTTGATAAATTAAAATAAAAAATAAGTGAGATCATCTTAAACACATTCCTTAAATTGTAAAATACGATTCAGCGATGCACTTGTTTATATAAATATATCATGTTACATCGGTAGCACTACGGACTGGCCGATGCGCACATTTGTAGGGGTCAAGACCGGTCATGTTTTGACTGTCCAAGGTGCCCACATAACTACTAACGTAAATCAGGCCTTCGTCGAACCATATTTAAATAAGACAAACACCAAAAAAAAAGGCCGCAACAAAGGACTCCGAGAACGTTACTCGACAAAAACAAAACGAATACTCAGACCAAACATCGCCGAAACTCAGAAAACCGACCGAAAATGAGAAACTATTCTCCGAATTAACCGAAATACGAAACCACTTTACGGAAACAACGCCCAGTAGAACCGCGAATTACACACGATAGTCGCAAGGTAAAATCCGACACAGCAAGGCCACCGCGAAAACGCGAACGCAGCAGATAGCGGCAAAAAAAATCAATGCCCCAATATACGAAAATGCGTTGAACATAAATTATTATATATGTTACAGATTAACAAATATTGTAACGGCGTCCATGCAAAACATAATACGGACCATAACGAATAACCCAGGACTAATACTCGAAATCATATCCCCATTAGCTATATCCGATTCAAAATGGATAATTATACGAAAAACAAATCTACAGGGATTCGTTCATCGAAACGTCGAATTACGCAACGCTTGGAAGTCTCTTAATAGCATATGTAACCTTACAGAGAACTTATGCATTTGGATAGCCGAAATAAAGAGATCATTCGTGGAGAACGAAGCAAACACAGAACATATAATATACCTCATGCAAGGACACGAAACGTCACGTAGACGAAGATCCGTCCTATCATTTGTCGGTCAAATCAGCCGCATCTTATTCGGCACACTCGACGAAGGAGCACTAGACGAAATTTAATCAATGATAGATTATTCCGCCAATGACACCAGGAATATTGGCATCGTTATTAGCAACGCAGACAGAAATAGTAGATGCGCAATTCAACATCACGAAATACGAATTATCCGAGTTACGCGCCGCTATATCGGCGGTCAACGTAGAAAACACTAAATCACGAAAGGACCAATTAGCACATCTAGGTGCGACAATCCTAACCGAACATACAGACAAACATGCTACAGACATCGAAATAATGACGAACGCTATACTATTTGCAGCAAGAGCCGCGATACATTCCAGATTCGCACCCCCAGAAATAATAAAAAAATCACTCGAGAACGCGCGCGATACGTTACCGAGCGTCATCAGCCCCATAGAAATATCGACTTCAGTAACGGAATTACTCAACATTCTTCTTGGATCGTACGTCACAATTATAAAAAAGTAAAAAAAAATTTTATTTTTAAGTGCTCGACCATTTTGAATAGATCGTATACATTAAAAAAAATAAATGGAAAAGAGACAAAACTAAAAAGAATCAGCGAGACAAAGTTTTGGGGGTATTGTTTACGAGCATCTCATAAAATTAAACCGAGAGACTCGAGGAGAGAGGGGTTACAAAAGCCTACACTTTTCGTCTCGGTGCACCCGGCAATTCAACCCCGTTGACGTGACGAGGTTATTTTAATCAACAACTCTATCTTTATCTCTCTCTCTCTCTCTCTCTCTCTCTCTCTCTCTCTATCTTTCTAACTCTCTTTCGCTCACTCTCTAGGTCTCTTTATCTTGTACGGTTTTTTTTTTAATTTTTTTCACTCGACGCCCACGTGGACGACGTAGCCTTCGGGATGTAGACTTTTGCAGATTATTCTTTGTTGATTTTTTTCGTCACCTTTTGTTTAATTTGTTGATTACACGATGCTTCGTTAGCCGCAACTCGAATCGTCGTGGACAAAATCTTGCACGGAGAGAAAATTCAGTAAATCCTACTAAACATTCACTACACAGAAACAAACTACAAAAACGCATAAAATTATTGAACGTTTAGTAAAAATTATTAGACTTTCAGTAAAAATTGATAGTAAGCTCATGCGAAAATTGACTAATAAAAGTTTAGATTTTAGTAATATTTACAGAAAGTTTAGTAAACTTTACTAAAACTTTTCTCTCCGTGAGGATAAATTTATCTACCTTACCCATTGAAATTTTTCGATATTTATAAGTATTGCGCAGCTCGGATATACAGAGAACAATTTTATAATGAAAATTACTATGTTGCTGAGGAAAGGAGTGCTTAACAAATCATAAATTTATATTAGTATATTTTATTATATATATACAAAATAGTCATTTTTATAATACATTTTTATTCGGGTAGGTGATATTCAATATAATTAATTAATAACCTTCTTACATTTCTTTAAAATTATTACGAATTTTTATCATTTTTATAAAAATATTACGCGCGTACGTATACATACAACTATTTTTATTTTCTTGTCTTTTAAGAGAATTAAGTCCATTTTCCGTAAAAAGAAATTCTATCGGTACACGTGAAAACGTCTGTGTCCTTTGAAATGTATATATACATATAAATTTATGTCACGGTGATCTTGATTAAACGTAAAATTAATTAACTCCGTGGAAAAAAAAGAAGTAAAATATACACGACCCGGCGGAAAAAAGAGAGGAAGAAGGAAAAAAAAGAAGGAAAATTTGAAGGTAAAAGAAAATTCATAACGGCTTGTTTTCCAGGAGCACACCGAGTTATACGACGACGAAACGCGAGGGTATATAGGGTAGGAGGGAGAGATGAGAAAAAACTGCATTTTCATTATATGCATAAAGGAAAATCAGAAACTGCGAAAGAGGGAGGTACAATGAGCAGTAGGTGAAAGGGAGGTTCTCCCGCATTGTTTCTGCAACATTTGGCTCCTACTGCTGATGAGATTCTCTTCTCTCTTTTACGAATGACGGTAGAATGGCCCGTCAAGCGTGTTACCCCCTCGACTCTTTACCCCTGCGCGTATCGCCGTCTTCAACTTTTTATACGGTAATAAATAATACTCTTCGGATTGACATACAGTGGATATATGTTTTAACTTTTCTTTTTCCTTTCACGGGCGAAGTGAAAATTTTGAGAATTTCTTTTTTTTTAGAATGTTTGTTTTGCCGTTTGCCCGCGGGATGCTTAATTAACATTTTAAATGATTATGAAAATCGAAAGCGCGAGAAAGCATGTAAATATTTAAATATTCATATTTTGAATGTTAAATTTCTTTTTTATTTCTTATTTTCATATTTTAATCCTTTGGTTTCCTATAATAAATATATACAAAAGATTTGTAAAGTATAAACAGTCATTTTGTAAAAAACGGTAAAAATGTGTAAAATTATTATTTCCTTTGGGTTAGATTGTTTGACTATTGTTATTTAGAAAATCTGTATTGAATGATATAAAGATGGAGGGGGAGGGCATGACATTAACTTTAAATGTCAGAAGTTTGAATGGTAACTTTGTTACGTGTGATAGGTATCCACTATAATGGGTACCGTTACTCGATTAAGCGGACTGCTTAAGGAGCGGATAGTGAAGATAGGATTATATTAATAAATACGTTAATAAATAAATACTGCAGTTTATTATCTCAATCCTCTCGAGAATTTAATAGTATGGTGAAGTACAAAAATACGATCCTCTTCGTAAGATATTTGTATTACTCGTTGGTTAAATGCTGGTTGGTTGATGCTAGGCTGGTTCGTGTTTGCTGCTAGGTTGCGGCTGCTGGTTGGCGTTTGAGCGGTTGAGTAATAAGGCTGCCTAGAGCTGATACCTGAAGAGGCCGTTCCGTCGTGATCCGGTGCCGGTCGTTGTAGAGAGTCGAACCTCGATCGGGCGTAGGTTCGACGTTAATCGCTTGTATGTGAACTTATCTGAACTGGCTGTTCCTTTTGTTTATATACGTAACTGATTGCCCTACATAATTGCCTGACTCCTCAACATGGATATCGTTTTCTCGTGCGGTGTCGCAATACCTCCACGAAATCGTCGGCGGGGCGGTGTTGGGTACCCGAAAGTCAGCGTTACTCCTCGTCGTTTGAGCTCATTGAACTCGACGTCAGCAGTTTGTTCTTTACTGTGCACCGGCGGTCGTGCTCCGATTCGGATTGATTTAGCATCAGCATTTTGTTACTTATTCTTAATTTGCATGTTGTATTAATATACTATAAGTGACGTGTTGCCACACGTAACAACTTGTCTAAACTTGAATGTCTGATTGATATTTTGATTTATTTTATTCGTATATATGTATCAGTATGTACCGAAACATTGAGTTGCATAATTCACCTGGTTATAATAATGTTATGTTATGATTCGACTTGTCGGTGTCAGCGTGTATTTGCTAAAACAATGTTTTTCGCTTCTGAGCCTTTTTGTTTTCTTGTCTTACCTTGTACTGTCTTATCTTGACTTTATACTTGAGTACAGCGTTACGGATGGTTAGTGGTGTTACGTATGTAGGGAGGGTGGACTATTGTTAGTTCGTCTGTCGACGAACTCTAATGAGGAATCGGATGTGATTTGTAAATACTTTATTAATCCTGAAGGAACCGTGTATAGTACGTCTTGTCTTGTCGCTTCGCGCTCGTAATCTGGCCGTTTCTGCCGCGCCCGAGTTCGTGCTCCCGTTCCCCGTTGGCAATTTTTCTGTCGTTGTCATCGATAATTTCGGGGAGTCAACGCGTTTCCCGTGCTGACGGAGCGCGTGTAGCAACGGTTCGAGAGTTTCACAATTTCGGTCGCTGATTTAAGCCGGCCTTGTACGTGACAGTAGAATAAATAATGTTTATTTCATTTATTATATTTAAATGATTTGGTTTTAAAATCAATATCGAATTAAATTATCGTATTTCTAGCACGTATTTTTAATCCGTTACTGTAAAAAATTGAATGGTTACTCATAAATTTCTTTCTGGACGAAGCGGTCAATGTTGGGAGCTCTACTTGGTATGAGAGTCCACAAATTTATATCTTGTACCTATTTGAATGGCTCTATTTCATCAGTACCACGCAACATTAAATTTATGTCTCGAATACTCAAAGTTGAACTCAAAGAAGGATGCCTATCACTTAGCCAGGACTCGAACCTATAATCAATATTTGAGAAGCTAAGAGTATGTGATTTTGTGACATAAAATATTGTCAATGAGCAAGAAAACTATTTCTACACTAATGTTAAATAATCAAAAGTAGTGAATTACTTACTTTTAAATTCTTTTCGTCGAAGTTCTCTGCTTCTGTAAACTGCAGGAGTAAATAGTTAACACTTGAGCTGTACTTTTTAATAAAATCCTTTAATTATTATTTTCTTAAATTGTATTTTAACAATATCTTTTAATTTTTATTTTTTAGTACTCTCAGTTAACTTGCTTGAGAGACTAGCCGACGCGTAGTGCGAACTGCCTAATTTTAGGTCAGTGTCTTTCATTTATAATGAAAAATTATTTGTAAAATATAAAATTAATTTATAAACTAAATTTGATGTAGTATAATGTTCCAGTTTATTTAAATTCTTAACTTGCATTTAAAAAGTTCGATTCATTGGTACAATAACCAGGTTGATTATGCAATTTGACGCTCGCATTTTTTTAAGACGTTGTTATTATTCTCAACTTGTCATCAATTTAAAATTACAAAATTTGGAGTATACGTCTTTTGACGTAACACTACGGGGTGGTTACGTTTCAAATTTTTCGATTCTACGAATGTCCTAAAGAACGGTCTTTGAACATTTTGGTAAATAGGCTGGCTACGGTGGCTTATGAAGTAAGGCTACGGACCGCGAAGTAAATCTGTGCCAACCTGTTCGGTATATGCGATAAAATTTTTCAGAATAATCCGGATTAAAGAAGCCATTTCGTTAAGTACAATCCGAGGGTTAACTTTGGAAATAACGTAATGTGTGAGCTTACGAGACGAGCAAAATTCTCGAGTACAGGCATTTAAGGACCTGTTAATTGAACTGTATTCATGATTTTTGTTATTGTGGTTTACTTTAAGATTTTACTAAATATAGAAACCCAAGTATACTTTTTGCTACTTTTTGTTTCGGGTCCCGGATTATATTAATTTCTAAGAATACGTAAAGTCCTACTTAACAAACAATGCGTTGCGAGCACCGACGAAACCCACTCGGTCCGTAAAATCTCTCTTTACAGTCTAGCATTGAAGAAAATATGTTTTAAAATTATTTTAATTGGGATTGGCTGTTTAGAATCGTCGACGCAAAAAACTATTTATATAGAATCAATTTCTCCGTTGTACGGGGGTTATGAAGAAAAAATTACCATTGTGCTTAGGATTGAGACCCTTAGTTCATCAGTTTTCAAGGAACAATAGTCATTGTCTGCTTCATCGATATTCAAAATTTTGGCTTTACATAGACAAAAACGTATTTCGAATAGAACACATTCCTTTTATCCCGCAAGCTATAAATTTTTTTATTTAACACATTGTTTCTTCGTCGTATTAACTACTTTAATTTTGGATACCAATTTTGAAATAAGGCATGTGGTTTTTTTACTTCAAGTACTATATAACGCAATAATCAATTACAAATTTAACGTACCATCAAAGGTACACAATAAGACAATGACAAAAACAACAACAATAACCGATAACATGGACCATACACACAAAAAGTTAAAGGAAAAACAAAAAAGAAGGTTTTGGTATGTGTATATACTCCAACAATAAGCAATCGGAAAGGAAGGCAATTACATGATCGCGAGCGCGTATAGCAAAATGGTGGTCCATAATGAGTCGCGATGCTGCTTATGCTCGAAACAATGGTGTATTGTGGGTGAAAAACACCGGGAAAACTGTCCGGTCGAATAACGGCCGATACGCTCGGTTTGTTATATACCTATATATATATTCAAGGGGAGACTTCAATGAAGATGTGCCGAAATTCTTTTCTTTTTTTTCGTATCTGATGAAATTTTCTGAGTATTTATCAATCATTGGAATAGTATAGATATAACAGAGAATAATGTTTTATTCTATGATTAATTGCTCAAAGTTGTGATTTTTTGATAACTATAAGATAATTATTTCAAATAATGTATTTAGCATTCGGTAATGAGTCTATTTATAAAGGCATTCACGGTCGTTTTTCCGAATGAAACAAATTTAAATTAATTATGTCCAGGGAAATTCCACTAAATATAGTGGACGAAGAGCAGATAGTGCCTCGTTTAATTTAAATTTGTTTGATTTGGAAAAATTACCGTAAATTCCTTTATATAAGATAATTAATTTTATTGAGCATGAAATAAACCAGATTTTTATTTGGCGACGTTTCGATGACAATTCGTTATCCTCTTCAGACCGTACAATATTGTCAAATTATTACATTTTGTACATGTATTGTTTGCCTTTTGTCGCAATTTCTAACTCTATCCATATATCTTTTTGAATAAATAATAGTTAAACATTTAAAAAAAATTGTTTAAATTATTTTCTAACATAATTTTAAACATATAATTAATACAGTAATAAACATTACGAATAAATTAACACAAAAGTAAAAGGGGCAAGAGAACAAGTTTAGAAAGTTAATGTTTTTTTACTTATTTTACTCTGCATACTTTGCTTGATCGATTACTAATAAAAGTTATGTGCTGTAAATTATTTTTAATATTTTTTAATTGTTTGGGTAAAGTATCTAACCGTCCACATTTCACTAAAAATTTACATTTTAGTCTTGTGTGACGTTTCGAGAGTAACGTGTCGTGGGTACCGCGGCTCGTTGAATCGATAACTCATCGAGTAAAGGTGTAAAGAGGCAGGTGAAATGGTTCTAATCAAGTATAAGGAATATAATTACGTGCTTTTATTGATTCGATAACTGCAAATTCTCGAGTAACTTTTGTACTTCTCCAGGTCGATTTTCGTACAGGTGAATATGCTTAGATTGACTTTCGTTTTTGATCGAAGGCCGTAGGGAAAACGTCGCTCGATATCGTGTCTCCGTGTCTTCGCGTTGTCTTAATCCTCTTTTCGTTCTCTTCTTCGGCTTCTACTCGTACTAATCGCTTATGTGTCCTTGTATATTATGTTGTTCTTCTTTTTATACAAGTTTGATGAACTAAGCACCATTTTTTTATGTTACGTGTGAGTAGTATCAATGACTATGGGTACCGTTACTTGGTTAGGCGGATTTCTTAACGAGCGGATGGTGAAGACAGGATTAAATAATTGATTGAGATGTTAAAGGATAAATACGTTGGTTTATTATATCAATCCTTTCGAAAGTCGGTAATATGGTTTAGTACAATATTAGATCCTCTTCGTAAGATTTTTATAATACATGATAGTGTTGGTTGCTATTTGGTTCCTGCTGCTGATTGGCGTTTAAGCGGTTGATCGTAAGGCTGTCCGTAGCTGATATCTAAAGAGGCGGTTCCGTCGTTTTCCGATGAACAAAGTATCCATACCTCCTAATGAATCGTCCACATTTTCGGAATTCCCAGCAACCACATTCAGATTAGCGTCGATTGATTCCCAGTTTGAATTTAGAAAATAAGAAACTAAATTCTTGTTATATACATCAAAGTTTAATTTAAATTAATAATAATTTAATTATTAATAGAAAATTTGTTTATTTTATTTTATCTAACTCCTATACAGGATTTCCAGCAAAACTCGCTGGCAATGGGAGTTAAAAGGAAAACTATATCTTTTATTTCTCTCTCTCTTTCTATCCGATATTTAAAACTGCATTAATTTAATGGATAAATTAAATATGCTTACCTTTATCGTTGTGAGTTATACTCTTCCTGTTTATTGATTTACTTTATTAAATGTGGATTCAACAAAATAGCCTGGATTATATATATGTATTTATTTTATTTTTCGACAGGTTTAATTTCTTTATAATTGATGAATATCAATCTCGGCAAGATGTCTATAGTATATATGTGTATAATTATAAGTTTTCCAATGGTTTAATTTCTTTCTAATTGATCTGAATTTTTAATTGAGTATATAACTGAATATTTAATTGAGTAGATAACTGAATATTTAATTGAGTAGATAGCTGAATATTTAACTGAATATACGTGATTTTATACAAAGGTAAGTTTAAGAGAAAAATGACTATACGTCTAGCGCAATTAAGGCCTACTAGCGTACTGACGCCACGCCGTGAAAATTTTTGCCAAGAGCGTGGGCAGGAATGCACCTCTCCCCAAATTAGTTTGACGTCATAATTAGGGGGAGAGTGCAACTTTGCACTTCACACCACCTGACATTGGCCTTGTAGAGCGCTTTTCTTACTTTCTTCTGGCCTATTCAAACTTAGTACTAGTATTCGAAATATTATTTTGAATGTTCGACTGAGTTTATAGATATTATATACGCGCAAATGGCCTAATGTAGTTAATTTTTTTTTTTATTTATCAAATCTAAATTATATATTTTAATTTAGGACCCTTATTTTACAAATTTACACGCGTATATAATATCTATAAACATTTATATACACATATAAATTAACCAAATTTTCCAATTTACGCATGTATATATAGTTACACGCATATATACAAAAATATGCATGTAACATTCTCTTATTTTAATCGATCCGGCAACGGAAGATTCATGGCGGAAACGGTACTCCTGGGAGGAGAATTATATTTTTTATAATGATTTTTGTACTTAATTACATAAGTTTCCCACGATGTATAAAAAGCGATCAGCTTCATCCTTTTTTCCTCAAAGATTAATGCTGAATGTCTTCACAAATGGTACTCCACACTAAGCACCACTATTTTATGTTACGTCTGAGAGGTATCAATTACTATGGGTACCATTACTCGGTTAGGCGGGCTGCTTAACGGATGGTGAATAAGTTTTTAATAAATCTTCTATAGTAGCTTACGAATTCCAAAAATTGTTTCACTTTTTTTTTTGTTGTAGGTATAGAATAATTACGTATTTTATCGATTTTCTTTGGATAAGGCCTGATTTTCCTATTTCCTGCTATATGGAACCTAATGTTAAGCATTCGCTCGGAATAACTTCATTTATGGATATCGTTTGTTGGGAACTTTTCTATTATATGTACCGTTAGTGCATTTATTTAGCTTGGCTTTCCAATATTCCGAAATTTACTTCAAAACACCGGAGACTCAAAGCTTTTACAATAATATTTCGAATAGTTATATGCACTATTGTTACGTACGTAGGGTGGGTGGACTATCGTTGGTTCGTCTGTCGACGAACTCTAATGAAGAATCGGATATCAGTTGTGAATATTTTATTAATCTTGAAGGAACTGTGAATATTATGTGTTGTCTTGTCGCTTCGCGCTCTTGTTCTGATCCTTTCTGCCGCGCCCGAGTTTGTGCTCCCGTTTCCCGTTGGCAATTTTCTGTCTTATCAACGATGATTTCGGGGGGTCAACGCGCTTCCCGTGCTGACAGAGCGCGTGCAGTAACGGTTCGGGAGTTTCACAATTTCGGTCGCTGATTCAACCCGGCCTTGAATCGTACGTGACAATAAAAAGTAAGATATTTTTACAAAAAAATTGATATTCCATGGGTATTCTTTACCAGAAACATGAATATTTGAATAAATCGTATGAATAAATCATAGAACTTTGATTTTAACAATTTAAAAATATTGGTACACATATAACTACACTATCACGTCATAAAGGATTTCGCAATTCTTTTTAATTGTTAATTAACACGCGCGCTTTCGCGCATACGCGTAAATCCGAGAAATCGATTGAAACACCGAGAGGTAATAATAATACAAAGTTAAAAAAAAATATAATTTTCGCTCGAACGAAAAAATTATTGGTACGTACATACGCGTATATCGAGCTTGAAAAGTGCGTTTTCGACTCTCGGCAATCGTGGGACCATCGCCAACTTTTCACGAATTTCCTCCTCTACTCCATAAATCGCGTTTCGCTTACTTTTCTATCGACCAATTTATATTTTAATTTACCATCGGAGACTGAATATTTGTTTTTAACCCACAAGAGTCGACGCGTAAAACGTCGACAGATAAAAACTCCACTGTAACGTTCAATTGCTAGTGTTAAATTTATTGAATGAAATACATTATTTAATTAGAGTATCCCCATTCGGAGTAGAAAGTCGCAACGAGTACAGTTCTGAAAAACGTTCCGAGTGTGTAGTCGACTTTGTAGTAGTTGCCCTTGCTCTCGAGATCGGGGACTACGTGTTCGATTCTGAGTTGGCCCATGTCTGCCAAATCGTAAACACCCTGAGATAAACGAAAAAGACGAACAATTTTGTATTAAAGGAAATTTAAAAAAAAATGTGTTATATTTCAAATAATATACTTTTGTCATTACCTTTTTGATACATTTGGTGTTGAGCTCGGATTCGTCGACAATCAGTACTTTCGGTAAGAATTGCCGCGATTCGCTCTCACGGCACACGTAAGTTCTGTCAACGTAGACCAATTTCGCGTTGTTACCCTCCTTATCGGTAACGTAGATTCTGCTCAGTAACTGAAATTATTAATCGTTTCAATAGCTGCGTCTTTTTTTCAGAAGGTATATATTTATGGATGTATCACTTACACGAAGGTCTTCAGGAAGGTCCTCTTTCAAATCCCAATGTAGCTTAACGTTGTTGTAAGTGGCATTACCATTGGTTACGGTGTATCTCAAACCATTGATGTATCTCGGATTAGCGAACCACAATTGAGTGTCGGTAACTCGGACCTTTATATTTTCAAATATTTTATTCGTAAATATTATTATAATTAAAGCTTACTATAGACATTATATGTAACATTCGTTGCTAATTATGTCTAGAATTTATCCTTCTGGGTTAGAATTTCCAATCTCAAGGTAATGACAAATAACTACATGTCAACATTCAACTTAAAAAAAACTAACTTCGCCACAATGATTTTTTTCCAAAAGTCCAAAAGAAGCTTGGAGCAATACCTTTCAAATGATCTGTAGCATTTTTATGGCCTTCAATTCTGCAAAAAGTTATGATAATTTAAAGAAAGACAAAAAATTCACAAAATTACATGGTATTTCCCATTTTAAATTTTTAAAAAAATTTCGTCTTTCTTTAAATTATCATAACTTTTTACAGAATTGAAGGCCATAAAAATGCTATAGATCATTTGAAAGGTATTGCTCCAAGCTTTCTTTGGACTTTTGGATAAAAAAATCAATTGTGGCGAAGTTAGTTTTTTTTAAGTTGAATGTTGACATGTAGTTTATTGTCATTAACCTTGAGATTGGAAATTCTAACCCAGAAGGATAAATTCTAGACATAATTAGCAACGAATGTTACATATAATGTTCTATAGTAAAAGTTGATAGATTTTGAGTTAAATAGCGATGAACCCAGCTGGTGTTGAAAAAAACTGGGAAAAGTTCACTTTTTGAGGTTAGAATAACTTTTGAACTAATAAATTCCAGTACCTAAAAATTTTTTTCTGTATTCTGAAAACATTTGCAATGTGTACCCAAAATTTGGGGCATTTAAAATTTTGATCGGACCACTTCACGTGGAATACCCATATATATAAAAACTTTAATGACGCAATGAGCTTACGATAGTAAGTCAAAGATAGTAAAAAATTTCTGCTTTTATAATTTCATAATAAATAATATATGCACTATTTTTTATCCACTATCACTATTGATATGAATATTGTAAAATTAAAGTATTAAATTACATTATTGAAGATTAAATATAATTATTAAAGTTTCAGTTTCTATTTATAATAATTTATCTTTTTTCGATTTTATTTTTTTTTAAAATGTATTAAATTTATATTTATTAAAAGTTATTCTCAATTTCATTAAAATAACTATTATAATTTTTAATTCTTCAAAAAACAAAAAAAAATTTTTAGGTATACTGGAATTTATTAGTTCAAAAGTTATTCTAACCTCAAAAGTGAACTTTTCCAGTTTTTTTCAACACCAGCTGGGTTCATCGCTATTTAACTCAAAATCTATCAACTTTTACTATAGACATTATATGTAACATTCGTTGCTAATTATGTCTAGAATTTATCCTTCTGGGTTAGAATTTCCAATCTCAAGGTTAATGACAAATAACTACATGTCAACATCAACTTAAAAAAAACTAACTTCGCCACAATGATTTTTTTATCCAAAAGTCCAAAAGAAAGCTTGGAGCAATACCTTTCAAATGATCTGTAGCATTTTTATGGCCTTCAATTCTGCAAAAAGTTATGATAATTTAAAGAAAGACAAAAAATTCACAAAATTACATGGTATTTCCCATTTAAATTTTTAAAAAAATTTCGTCTTTCTTTAAATTATCATAACTTTTTACAGAATTGAAGGCCATAAAAATGCTATAGATCATTTGAAAGGTATTGCTCCAAGCTTCTTTGGATTTTGGATAAAAAAATCAATTGTGGCGAAGTTAGTTTTTTTTTAAGTTGAATGTTGACATGTAGTTTATTGTCATTAACCTTGAGATTGGAAATTCTAACCCAGAAGGATAAATTCTAGACATAATTAGCAACGAATGTTACATATAATGTTCTATAGTAAAAGTTGATAGATTTTGAGTTAAATAGCGATGAACCCAGCTGGTGTTGAAAAAAACTGGGAAAAGTTCACTTTTTGAGGTTAGAATAACTTTTGAACTAATAAATTCCAGTACCTAAAAATTTTTTTCTGTATTCTGAAAACATTTGCAATGTGTACCCAAAATTTGGGGCATTTAAAATTTTGATCGGACCACTTCACGTGGAATACCCATATATATAAAAACTTTAATGACGTAATGAGCTTACGACAGTATGTCAAAGCTAGTAAAAAATTTCTGCGTTTACAATTCATAATAAATAATACATGCACTATTTTTTATTCACTATCACTATTGATATGAATATTTAAAATTAAAGTATTAAAATACATTATTGAAGATTAAATTAAATTATTAAAGTGTCAGTTTCTATTTATAATAATTTATCTTTTTTCGATTTTATTTCTTTATTATTAAACTTTTAAAATGTATTAAATTTATATTTATTAAAAGTTATTCTCAATTTCATTAAAATAACTATTACAATTTTTAACTCTCAAAAAACAAAAAAACAAAGAACGTCGTTTAAGTGGTCAAAACGTGAACAATAAAATGTTCATACGTAAAAATTTGTTTCTTAATTACCAATAATAATTATCCACCTTTTAATTATTTTAATTTTGGCCAAAATACATAGAACATTGTCTTTGTAGAGACATAATCTGTACTATTTCAAGTTTGAATTAATTCATTAGACTAAGCATTATAAAATATTCTAATACATAATGGTTCTATGTAAATAATTTTTAAATTAATGAAGATAATTAATTGATATATTAATTTACAAGGTTTCCGTTACTTACTCGAAAAAATTGATATAGTTTCATTCAAGAGGATGGAAATTTCGTTATGTTACTCTCCGAGTAATTTACCAAATTAAGAAGTATTATTTTTACTAAATTTAATAAATTCACGAAAATATATTGCCCCTCATTATAAAATAATCTACAATTTACAGATTGCTGATATGTAAAATGTTTTAAATTAATTAAAACTTTAGCTAATTTTAATTTAGATCATTATAAAGAGATATGTTTTCGTTTTGTTTCTTAAATTAATTAATAAAACTCTTAATTTTTGTAAAAACAATTAAGATATACGCGAAATTTGAATAGTTTCATCGGTGTTTCGACATCCCTAATGGAATTATTGTTCTACACTTTTAAGAAGAAAAATCACATGTAAGTTAAAATAATGCAATAACCTCACCTGCTTCTCGTTGTCAGCTGAGACCGATGCCAACAAAAACGGAGCAACGATAGCAATGCAAAAAAACGATTTCATCTTTGTCTCTTCTATATACGTATAGACTTTGCAATCTCAAGAACTTTCTACTCTAATATTGTAAATTTCTCTGGTACTTATATACGATACGTTATCAAAGATTACGCGGTATATGTTAATTTGCGAGAAATAAAAAAAATGAATATGTTATATATTGTGCATCGCGTTTAATTAGTTGGAATCATTGTATAATCGGCGTCTGTAAACTTAGCATCAAATCGGTGAACGTGTGATAAAGCAGTGCAAACAATGACCGTAACAAAAGTTTTCCATATCAATCAGCGTAACGAAGGAATTCATAATAAATATTTTAATCAGTCATTTGTGTGTCAAATTCAATTCTTTTTTTAGGTAACGAAATAATATTGTCCATTCTTTTTTCTATTACGCTAGAATTATTATTAAGAATTATATATTCCGCAGTCATGACATTTTACGACATTGTTAAAAAAAAAGTCCCGGTGATTCAGCAAAGCAAACAATATAAAATTATGCGTACGGTAATGCTATACATCGATGCACTACACGTGTAAAATATCGTCTTTGTTTGTACAAGACCGATTGAGAAAACAATGAAGAAAGAATGATGAATTAGTGGATTGCATGCCTACATTTTCAATTAGGAGGATTTTCGAAAATTTTATCGATAAAGAAATTTTCAGAAAAAATGCGTTAATTTTTATCTATACTTCTTTTTTTTAATTAAGCACGTTGCAATTGTCGTTTATAATTTGTAACTTATCGATTAAAAAAGTCGCGCAAAAAATGTTAAATTATTTAAAATTTAAGAAAATCGAAAGGTTGCTGAAAAAATTATAAGTAATTATTAAGCAAATCGATTTAATTTTTATCTTAGCAATTTCAATTTCCAACCGGGGATAATTTATAAGCAGAATTAATTAATTGCAAAATTATATTTTTGGTTAACTTCAATACATTTTGATTTCTACTATTATATATAAGTGAATAAAATTAACCGTATAATAAATTAATTTTTATTTCTTTTAAACAAGAATTATTTCTAAATATAATAAAAAGTTTCTTTCTGAAAAAAAGTATTAATTTATTTAGTGCACAACGGACCATCGTGCTCATACGAATAAAATCAAATTTCAAAAATGAAAGAAACCAAATTTAATCACATAATGACCGTATACTCCTGCATACGTATACACGTTTTCACGCTACCTCAACTTTTTTAATATAAAAAAATATATTTATCCGTGCGCCACTCGTATGTATTTTTTTCTTTTTTTACACCAGACACAATAATGTTGAAAGAGATGCGAGGGAAAAAAAATAAATCTATGATGTGTGTAAGTAAAAAATGTGTGGTTCCTACACACATACTGTTTTTCTTGCGTATATACATACCATGGCGCGCATTACTTTACAAAAGCGATCGTCCAAATTTCATATTATACGCTATAGCTATGGAAATATGACGAGTGATATATATAAAAGTCACGATATTCACAAAGGTACAATACTTTTCGTTATGCTACTTTTTTTTAAATTTCAAGGGAACGGGATTTTATTATTTTTATTCAATTTTTTTATATTAATTAATAAAACTCTTAATTTTTGTAAAAACAATTAAGTCAATAATTGTAAGCGTTGAAAATTTGAATAATACTTGGGTTTGACGTCCTTTTAATTACGTAAGAAACACACGAAATTTGAATAGTTTCATCGGTATTTCGGCATCCCTAATGGAATTATTGTTCTACACTTTTAAGAAGAAAAATCACATGTAAGTTAAAATAATGCAATAACCTCACCTGCTTCTCGTTGTCAGCTGAGACCGATGCCAACAAAAACGGAGCAACGATAGCAATGCAAAAAAACGATTTCATCTTTGTCTCTTCTATATACGTATAGACTTTGCAATCTCAAGAACTTTCTACTCTAATATTGTAAATTTCTCTGGTACTTATATACGATACGTTATCAAGATTACGCGGTATATGTTAATTTGCGAGAAATAAAAAAAATGAATATGTTATATATTGTTGCATCGCGTTTAATTAGTTGGAATCATTGTATAATCGGCGTCTGTAAAACTTAGCATCAAATCGGTGAACGTGTGATAAAGCAGTGCAAACAATGACCGTAACAAAAGTTTTCCATATCAATCAGCGTAACGAAGGAATTCATAATAAATATTTTAATCAGTCATTTGTGTGTCAAATTCAATTCTTTTTTTTAGGTAACGAAATAATATTGTCCATTCTTTTTTCTATTACGCTAGAATTATTATTAAGAATTATATATTCCGCAGTCATGACATTTTACGACATTGTTAAAAAAAAAGTCCCGGTGATTCAGCAAAGCAAACAATATAAAATTATGCGTACGGTAATGCTATACATCGATGCACTACACGTGTAAAATATCGTCTTTGTTTGTACAAGACCGATTGAGAAAACAATGAAGAAAGAATGATGAATTAGTGGATTGCATGCCTACATTTTCAATTAGGAGGATTTTCGAAAATTTTATCGATAAAGAAATTTTCAGAAAAAATGCGTTAATTTTTATCTATACTTCTTTTTTTTAATTAAGCACGTTGCAATTGTCGTTTATAATTTGTAACTTATCGATTAAAAAAGTCGCGCAAAAAATGTAAATTATTAAAATTTAAGAAAATCGAAAGGTTGCTGAAAAAAATTTATAAGTAATTATTAAGCAAATCGATTTAATTTTTATCTTAGCAATTTCAATTTCCAACCGGGGATAATTTATAAGCAGAATTAATTAATTGCAAAATTATATTTTTGGTTAACTTCAATACATTTTGATTTCTACTATTATATAAGTGAATAAAAGTAACCGTATAATAAATTAATTTTTATTTCTTTTAAACAAGAATTATTTCTAAATATAATAAAAAGTTTCTTTCTGAAAAAAAGTATTAATTTATTTAGTGCACAACGGACCATCGTGCTCATACGAATAAAATCAAATTTCAAAAATGAAAGAAACCAAATTTAATCACATAATGACCGTATACTCCTGCATACGTATACACGTTTTCACGCTACCTCAACTTTTTTAATATAAAAAATATATTTATCCGTGCGCCACTCGTATGTATTTTTTTCTTTTTTTACACCAGACACAATAATGTTGAAAGAGATGCGAGGGAAAAAAAATAAATCTATGATGTGTGTAAGTAAAAAAATGTGTGGTTCCTACACACATACTGTTTTTCTTGCGTATATACATACCATGGCGCGCATTACTTTACAAAAGCGATCGTCCAAATTTCATATTATACGCTATAGCTATGGAAATATGACGAGTGATATATATATAAAAGTCACGATATTCACAAAGGTACAATACTTTTCGTTATTGCTACTTTTTTTTAAATTTCAAGGGAACGGGATTTTATTATTTTTATTCAATTTTTTTATATTAATTAATATAACTCGCTTTATTTTTTTCAAGTCGTATGTAAATTACTCGTAGTATATAGAAGTAAAGCTAACGGTGAATAAGTAAAATTTTTATTATCACGTTTTTACACGTCCGATGTTTTACAAGTGACTTATTTAGTAGATCATAAATTACAAATTTAAGGTTATCAGAATTCATGTCTGAACTAAGATGGCGGATGAGATTTTTTAAAAATTGATTATGTTACGTATGACCCCTCACAAAATGAGGAACGTAACGATAGTTTACCGTGGAACGGATGTGGGTGTGGGAATATCGTTTGCTGCCGTTTGACGGGCAAGCGCTATTGAGTAAACCGGGGGTATACCTTGATACTAATTATTTATTGTCCCAAATTGGAGAGAACCGCCGTAAAGTAGTGTAGTGTTATGATTCGTGTTGTGTTCGCCGCGTTGGTCGTAGGCTCTCGAGTCTAATGGTTCCGGAACTGAAGCAACTCCAAGTTGGTCAAGACGCGACCGATCGTTCTATGTTGCGTGCAAATATGTTTTAGTTTCCGAAAAAAAATGTTGTGTTTTTTGTGTGTATGTGTGTGGGTGTATGTCCGATTGCCATTTTATAAGTGTTTTGGCGTTCTCTCTCTATATATATAATATACATTTGTATGCATTTTACATGGTTATTTGTTGTATTTCGTTTCCGGTGTCTGAAATGATAAATTATTATACAGTGGTTGATGAATAAAATATATATATATATACATACAATGTTGAGTTGTAATTGTTCAGCCTAACTGGCTGGGTCTCATTTTTAATTCTCTTAGGTGTATAGATTTATGATTTCCTGATTTCTTTCGCCCTGTCTTTTACATTTGCAAACCTAATTGGAATCATTAATTTCCATGCCAGCTATTATTATTGCTAGTTTTATAATGGCTGCCGCGGTTGAACTTGCCGCGTATTTAACGGTCTGAAGACTACTTTTTATTGATCTATATTCGCTTATTAATCTCGCTTTTTGTGCGATTTCGCGGAGGTTTTTTCCTAATTTTAACGCGCTAAATAATTTTGGATTATTTTAATTTGATTAAACTCGGTTTTATGTGTTTAAGTTATAATATTAAAAGTAATTTTTAATTATTTATGTTAACTTTATATTAACTGTTACGCTATCATTGTATGAAATTAAATTAATGAAGTTTTGGGTTAATTAAACTATAAACTTTTATTAATATATTAATTATACATATAAATTTATTTAATGATACGAATATTATCCTATAAATAAATTTGCAATTTATTATGGTTCCTCGGTGTTGTTGTTAAAAACTTTATGTTTGATGTTAACTATTGTAAATTAAATAATTTATTTCCTGAGAATGAGGCCTGATAACATTGAACGCGAGTATTTCTGGGCTTGAGATTTTACGTTAGAAGTTAGCAGGTTTCACTATATGTTTATATGCTTTAATTTTGCTGTTATATATTTTGTTTTCGTTCGGTGTTTTCATTGATATTTACATTAATATAAATTTTGATTAAAGTTGCTTTGTTTTATGTTAAGTAAAATCATTATTTATTGATAATTAATCAGTTAGGTTTTTCTTTGTAAGATTACTTGTTTTCTGTATAATTACTCCTATAGTTGATTGATTTATGTAGTATAGTACTAAATTCATTGCCAAACGATATATGTCTGTAAGTTATGCTAGTATCGTTAACGGTTTGGCGCTGTAGTTCATACGTATTCTTGCATGAAAGTGTTGAGTTCTACGCCTCGCGTTTCCGTGTGTGAGTTTCAGGTGTCGTACGTATACACTTTTTTTCGCTCGCCTGGTGAATTTTGTGTTAGTAAAATTATGATGCGCCTCCAAATGTAAAGGTGATGTACAGTTCCTTTCTTTTTTGTAATTTTATATTACTGTTAATTGCTAATTTTTCTTTCTAATTTTGTCATTTCATACTCTTATTACTTTGTGTTTTCTCTTTATATATTTTTAAGAGTGATCATTTTTTTGGTTATCAGATACATTGATTATTTTGTTTATCGTCTCTCTTTATATATTTTTATTAGTAATAATTTATTTCGTTCATCAGATACAACGCTTACGTGTGTATTATTGTTGCTTCCCGACATTTATTTGCGCTAGTCGCTCAATATTATTGTTTGGTATTTTGTTCAAATCAAATAATCGTAACGCTCAACCAAATATAATAATGAATATCCTTGTATATATAGATCGAGAATAAGAAAACCTTAATATATATTTATATATGTACAACGCATATACCTATTCCAAGTAATTCGAAAAAATCTTATGCACGCGTATCCGCATCTCGAGATATAATAAAAGAAAAAAAATAAAGAAAGTAAAAAAAAAATATCCGACGTAATAAACTGTAGAATATTCCATCTTATATGTATAAGAAAACATCTCAAAGCAACTCTCCACAAATATTCTCATTTATATCGAATATCCATATTCGCACGTATATACATATATATACACACTTACATGCGCACATGTATACATGTATCGACAAAAGGCAAGTCGATAAGGACGTTCGGTATACAAAGTGAAACTAACTCGCGTAACGTAATCTCTTAATGGGAGTTTTGCGCGTGCATGTAACCGTGTGTGTATATGCGTATGCATGTGCGTGTACGACCCCCTTTTTTTTTACCCCCATCCTCGCTGTTTTTATACACGTGCGCGAGATACAGAGCCTTGGCCTCCGTGAATACCCGAGGAAGCTGGTCTATTTTTTTCCCTTTAAATCGAGCTTTCCCCAAGTTAATTTATTTTTAAATATATATATAGCAATTTTCATAATTTTGGAAAGTAACGTGAGGTTTGTGAGGTTTTGCTTCCGTTCTTCGTTTTTTTCTTTTAAGAGGTGGAGGCTTTGTTCAGGGATATATTGTTATGTGATTTGTTAACAGAAAATTGTAAAAATGCGAAATTAAATATATTTTCATTAGCTTTAATGTTTTAGATTCTCCTCCTCAAACCCCGTACAGGGGTTTCTCTCGGACACAACAACATTTGTTTGTTTGTTATATAGACATTAAAGAATTTTTGTTAAGTTATTTTTAAATATATTATAGTTTTAACAATTTTTTTTTATTTGTTATTACTCTCCACCCTAATACAAGGTTCAAACATTAATAAAGTCTAAATTTTACTTCTCACAGCAAATACCTTATCCTTCTCTATTCTTATTTTAGCATTTATTCATATTAATTAAGCGGATAATTTATTTTCTTACCTTTCTTATTCGTTGTTCTTTTTCTCTTTTAATTGATTACTGTTTTGAATTTAATTTTCCTTGTTATATATTTGTATTGTGTATATATATTTATTATTCTCCAAATAGGATGCAAATTTTATATAACATGAAATTAGGGATCTGAGATTCTGGTAAATTCTGATTTCGGATTTTTGATACAGATAATTCGTATATTTTTATTTATTTATAAATATCTACCTTGTTTTCTTTATAATTGGGTCCAAACTTGAATTTAATGGTTTCTTAAATTAAAATCTCACAGTTAAACTAATCTAGATATATTTCTTGTGTTTCTTTTTTTCTTTATTTAATATTTATTAAATTTAAATATGTAAAATAGATTTGGTTTCTTACCTTTTCTTTCTATTGCTTCCTTTAGTTATATATCTTTATTTATTTATATATATTTTGGGGAATCTATATTCCCCAGGATAGATCCCATAATAGGGATCTGTGTTTTGGATACAAATATTTCTGGATGTATATCTCCTTCAAATACTTCGTATATATCAATATATATTGTTACGTTATTTGTTATAGTTTTATTTTTTTCTTCACCCTCAACCCTAATCCAGGGTTCAAACTTTAATCAAATAGTTTATTAAATTCAATATCCCACAGTCAATTCACCTCTTTCTCTGTTCTTATTTAGTATTTATTAAATTTAATTAAGTGAATAAATATGATTTCTTACCTTTCTTATCTTTTTTTATTTTATACAATAATAATAATTTTGGGTATTATTTTGTTAAAATAAGTAGTGCTTGCGCAATACCTATTATCAAGCATTGGTCGACCTCAGCATAATCAGGTTTAATATCAATAAAAAGAATGGGATAAAATTCCTATGGAACCTATACATAAACCTTTAAGTGATCGATAATTATCTTGTTAAAATTTGAAAATAAATTTATGATAAAATTTAAATGGTTATGTTACGTGTGATACGTATCGACTATAATGGGTACCGTTACTCGATTAAGCGGACTGCTTAATGAGCGGATGGTGAAGATAGGATTAAATAATTAATTAATATGTTACTGAATAAATACTACCGTTTATTATCTCAATCCTTTCGTGAGTTAAAAGTATGGTGAAGTACGAAATAAGATCCTCTTCGTACGATATTTGTATTACTCGCTGGTTGGATGCCGGTTGGTTGATGCTAGGTTGCGGCTGCTGATTGGCGTTTGAGCGGTTGAGTAATAAGGCTGCCTGGAGCTGATACCTGAAGAGGCCGTTCCGTCGTGTTCCGATGCCGGTCGTTGTAGAGAGTCGAACCTCGATCGGGCGTAGGTTCGACGTTAATCGCTTGTATGTGAACTTATCTGAACTGGCTGTTCCTTATGTTTATATACCTAACTCATTGTCCTACATAATTGTCTGACTCCTCAACATGGATATCGTTTTCTCGTAAAGCGTTGTAATGCCTCCATGATATCATCAGCTGGGCGGTGTCGGTGACCCGAGAGTCAGCGTTACTCCTCGTCGTTTGAGCTCGATGAACTCGACGTCAGCAGTTTGTTCTTTACTGTGCACAGGCGGTCGTGCTCCGATTTGGATTGTTTTAACATCAGCATTTCGTTACTTATATTTAATTTATGTATATTGTATATACTATAAGTGAAGTGTTGCCACACGAAACAGTTATATTAATAAATAGTTTTCCTTGACGAACATCATTATTATATTATAAAAAAATGAAAAAAATTTAACAACAAAGGTTTAATTACTAATTCTTATGTAAAAGTAAAAAAAATTAAAACCAGAAGTCAAATAAAGTTATATAACATTAATAAAATTTTCAATGGAAGATTCTTATGGGATAAATTTTCCAAAATGAAACAGCGGCTGATGCACTACCTGCTTTCAGCTGCTGTTAAGCTATACAATGTTTCATTGTATAATAAATATATTTAATAATAAAATAATTAATAGTTTTTTATTTATAACAGTATTGAGAAAAAAATATGTATGTGTGTAAAAGTAAATCAAATCAATGGTAAATTATTATAATTTGGGATAAAAAGAAATCACAAATTCGCAAAAAGGAAAAAAAGTCTTCAATTTATTATAAAAATACAATAATGATTCAAAGAAAAATAAATAATAATTATAATTAATTAAATTTTCAAATGATACTATATCATCAAATTGCTGAACAACAGATTGAAAGGAAAAATAATAACTGTGTGAAATTAAACTTAAGAGACTGATCTCGGTGGGACCTCCAGTTTTTTTGTTACGTTATTTGTTATAGTTTTATTTTTTTCTTCACCCTCAACCCTAATACAGGGTTCAAACTTTACTAAAGTCTAAATTTTACTTCTCACAGCAAATACCTTATCCTTCTCTATTCTTATTTTAGCATTTATTCATATTAATTAAGCGGATAATTTATTTTCTTACCTTTCTTATTCGTTGTTCTTTTTCTCTTTTAATTGATTACTGTTTTGAATTTAATTTTCCTTGTTATATATTTGTATTGTGTATATATATTTATTATTCTCCAAATAGGATGCAAATTTTATATAACATGAAATTAGGGATCTGAGATTCTGGTAAATTCTGATTTCGGATTTTTGATACAGATAATTCGTATATTTTTATTTATTTATAAATATCTACCTTGTTTTCTTTATAATTGGGTCCAAACTTGAATTTAATGGTTTCTTAAATTAAAATCTCACAGTTAAACTAATCTAGATATATTTCTTGTGTTTCTTTTTTTCTTTATTTAATATTTATTAAATTTAAATATGTAAATAGATTTGGTTTCTTACCTTTTCTTTCTATTGCTTCCTTTAGTTATATATCTTTATTTATTTATATATATTTTGGGGAATCTATATTCCCCAGGATAGATCCCATAATAGGGATCTGTGTTTTGGATACAAATATTTCTGGATGTATATCTCCTTCAAATACTTCGTATATATCAATATATATTGTTACGTTATTTGTTATAGTTTTATTTTTTTCTTCACCCTCAACCCTAATCCAGGGTTCAAACTTTAATCAAATAGTTTATTAAATTCAATATCCCACAGTCAATTCACCTCTTTCTCTGTTCTTATTTAGTATTTATTAAATTTAATTAAGTGAATAAATATGATTTCTTACCTTTCTTATCTTTTTTTATTTTATACAATAATAATAATTTTGGGTATTATTTTGTTAAAATATGTAGTGCTTGCGCAATACCTATTATCAAGCATTGGTCGACCTCAGCATAATCAGGTTTAATATCAATAAAAAGAATGGGATAAAATTCCTATGGAACCTATACATAAACCTTTAAGTGATCGATAATTATCTTGTTAAAATTTGAAAATAAATTTATGATAAAATTTAAATGGTTATGTTACGTGTGATACGTATCGACTATAATGGGTACCGTTACTCGATTAAGCGGACTGCTTAATGAGCGGATGGTGAAGATAGGATTAAATAATTAATTAATATGTTACTGAATAAATACTACCGTTTATTATCTCAATCCTCTCGAGAATTTAATAGTATGGTGAAGTACAAAAATACGATCCTCTTCGTAAGATATTTGTATTACTCGCTGGTTGGATGCCGGTTGGTTGATGCTAGGTTGCGGCTGCTGATTGGCGTTTGAGCGGTTGAGTGTAAGGCTGCCTGGAGCTGAAACCTGAAGAGGCTGTTCCGTCGTGTTCCGATGCCGGTCGTTGTAGAGAGTCGAACCTTGATCGGGCGTAGGTTCGAGGTTAATCGCTTGTTTTATTTCTCTGTGTGAACTCGCGACCGGCTGTTCCTTATGTTTATATACGTAACTGATTGCCCTACAAAATTGCCTGACTCCTCAACATGTGTATCGTTTTCTCGTGAGGCGTTGTAATGCCTCCACGAAATCATCAGCTGAGCGGTGTCGGTGACCCGAGAGTCAGCGTTACTCCTCGTCGTTTGAAAAAATAGATTGGTAAATAAAATTTAAGACATTTATTTATTATTATGTAGCGCAAAATACTTGACAATTTTATTTTGATTTCAGTACTTTCAATTGCAGTAACTTTTTGCGAATACTGTGATTATGGTTTGATCTTATTCTTAATAATTAAAGTTAAATATTAGATTTACAATGTGGTACAAAATACTTGTCGGTTATTCCGCTTCATTTCAATGCTTTCTATTCAAACAACTTCTTAATAACAATTTATCTACTTTTTAATACCAAATTTTAAGTTGTTGAACATTTGAAGTTTTTCTAAGTAGAAAAAAAGATAGAAGCAAGAAATGAAAATATTTATTTATCAGTTAACAACTATCATTATACTTGCGTATTCTCACACCTTCGTGGAAGGTGTTATTTTAAAATACTTTCTATTCATAAAACTTGATGTTAGAAATTTAATATAATAAATGATAAGTTTTTTAAATACTTAGGATGAAATAGGTATAATACAATATTATTAAGTCAAATATCTTTTTATCCTTGTGGAATTCCTCCTTTTCATTTTTTTTAAATATGTCAAGTATAACAGAAAATTTGTGTATTTGGTTGTTTTATAAATCTGACTCCCAATTACTGAATACGTGAACTTACAATTCGTGACTTATTAATTTAACATGTGTTTCAGCATCTAAGAGAATAATGCACACTACTGATTTTGCAGGTAGTTGGAGGCTAACTCTATCCTCAAAAAGTGCGCGTCCTGAAATGCTATCCCCCTCATTAGTTTGACGTTATAGTAAATACCGCTTGAAATTTTCATGTGGCTCGGGTTGTTATATACGTGCATTTTAAAATTTGTTTTAATATAATATATATTTTTTATTATGTAGCGCAAAATACTTGACAATTTTATTTTGATTTCAGTACTTTCAATTGCAGTAACTTTTTGCGAATACTGTGATTATGGTTTGATCTTATTCTTAATAATTAAAGTTAAATATTAGATTTACAATGTGGTACAAAATACTTGTCGGTTATTCCGCTTCATTTCAATGCTTTCTATTCAAACAACTTCTTAATAACAATTTATCTACTTTTTAATACCAAATTTTAAGTTGTTGAACATTTGAAGTTTTTCTAAGTAGAAAAAAAGATAGAAGCAAGAAATGAAAATATTTATTTATCAGTTAACAACTATCATTATACTTGCGTATTCTCACACCTTCGTGGAAGGTGTTATTTTAAAATACTTTCTATTCATAAAACTTGATGTTAGAAATTTAATATAATAAATGATAAGTTTTTTAAATACTTAGGATGAAATAGGTATAATACAATATTATTAAGTCAAATATCTTTTTATCCTTGTGGGATTCCTCCTTTTCATTTTTTGTTAAATATGTCAAGTATAACAGAAAATTTGTGTATTTGGTTGTTTTATAAAATCTGACTCCCAATTACTGAATACGTGAAACTTACAATTCGTGACTTATTAATTTAACATGTGTTTCAGCACCTAAGAGAATAATGCACACTACTGATTTTGCAGGTAGTTGGAGGCTAACTCTATCCTCAAAAAGTGCGCGTCCTGAAATGCTATCCCCCTCATTAGTTTGACGTTATAGTAAGGGCACTTTTCGCTGTTTAGATACCGCTTGAAATTTTCATGTGGCTCGGGTTGTTATATACGTACATTTTAAAATTTGTTTTAATATAATATATATTTTTTAAAGCACGTATATAACATATGAAAATAAAGGTTAATTTAAATGTGTATCATTCGGTTATAGAAATTAACCCTATGTTATAAGTGTAGCGCAGAGCGTATGACTCTTCGTTTATTCACCTGTCAGGTCACGATTTTAGTAGTTCACGTTTTGAACGGTCGAACGATGACAAAATAATTAAAGTTTTAAAGCTGTGTACAATATCTATATGTTTTAAGGAAATAAACTATTTAAAAACTAAAAAAATAGTAACGCGATTTAATATTGAAAATATAGAATATTTCAAACCTTTTTGAGATAGTTACTTGCAAGTACTGATTCACCGATATCACCGAGTATATAGGTACAAGGAGAATTTTTACTTTCCTTATCTACTCCACTCGAATCTGATAATATAATAGATAATAATTAGACAATATTTCAAGATTACCTTTGGCATCGATGATTATAGAAATTGTACGGAAAAAAGTGAATTTATGCGTAATGTTTCCCGAAAATGTCCGATAAAAATATAATAAAATAGGTATTGTTACGCGTACCAAGCTCGTCAAGCGGTTAACTCAGCGAGTAATCGAGAAGTCAGGGTTGTTGGAATGAATATGAATTCGGTAGATTTATGTATTTAATATATATATTTTTTACATTTCTACGTGGAGTGTATCCACACGTAACAGTGTTATACATCAGGCCAAATAATTATGTTTTACTGCGGAAATTAGGCATTGTGAGTTTAGGGTGTTAAATATCAAGTGTTCTTTACAGATTGCCTACTTGTTTCAGGCTATACGGAGAGAAAAAAAATAACAATGATTACTATACTGCTTAATATACGTGTCAAGTAATTCGAAACCAGGGTGCAAAAAGAAAAAAAAAAAGTACTCGTTACTTGATATTTTACTATTCAAGCGCTAAGAATTACAAGTGTAGTAAGTCAAAAATTTTTCATCGTTTCTGACTTACTGATCGTGTATAGTAATCATTGCGATTTCTTTCTCTCCATGCATATACGACTTTAAAATCTTAAATATCTTATATTAGGCTCCGCTACTCTTATAAATTATATAATATATATTATTTATAATTTTCTTCAATTTGTAATTTTTACCCTCCATTGTTGAATTAATGAATTGTCGATTGTTGAGGGTCAAAATAAATAAATCCAAGAGGTCTGCAACCTTACAGACGAAACGTTGCCCACTTAGATAAATAAATTGGATTTATTTATCATGACCCTCAACAATCGATGATTCACTAATTTATTTACTATACATTTCTTCATTTTTCTTGCAATTATGATTTTTAAGTGGTCATATAGATTTAGCGAATTTTCCTGTAGAGCTGAACTTATACTATATATATAACTAAATATATTACAAACACTAATCTACCCTTTTATTATTTTTTTTATGTGATCCTATAGTTCTTTAATACCACCCATACTTGCTTTCTGATAATTTAATCTTGAATAGATTAATGGAATTCACTTATCTGATTATTTAATGGTCGTATGAATTTGCTATTGGATATATATATATATAAGAACAATTATCCCTAATTTTTCGGTGTCGGTGTTAAAATTTTTAGGGTGTCTTAGTCGTATTGACATGGCCCTTTCTAGAATGACTTATTATTGAATCTATTCTATAGTGTTTTCTGTATTCGGGTTTTGCATAAAATTCTGAATTTATTATATAACTGTAATATTATTTATCTTTTTCTGCTTAGTCGGTAATCTACCGAGTATCGACATTTCCTTATATATATGTTATGTAGACATCAAGGATTTTATAATTTATTTTAACAATATGCGATTAAATAATAAAATATTCCATACAGAATATAATTTGCTAAACTAACACAAAATTATTAGTTTTACAAATTTTGCCGAGATTTACTTATTTAAAATTTCATTCTTATAATTTTTAAATTACTACATATAATTTTTGTTATATAAACATCAAAGAATTTAAATAATTTATTTCAAAACTAGGCAATTTAGTTTGTAATCGAATATTCTATACAGAATATAATCCACCAAACTAACAAGTAATTATTTGTTTGGCAATTTTGGCTAAGATTTAATTAATTAAAAAAAAGAAAGAATTCTCACTTATAAATATTTCAATAAATTATATATAAATTTAAATTGAATAAAATGAAATATAGTTCTCACCTTAATTACTGGTGTAGATAATGGATTGTAATTAAATAAAATTTCAATGTAGTTATCCAATAATATTTTCAATCGTATTTTCTTTTCCAATTAAATTATATCGATGAATTTTCTACATATGACAAATTTTGAAAGTGTAATTTTGAATAACAAAGTTTTAAGTTTTTTAGCGAATTTAATTTTAATTAAAAAAAATAGCCAATCAAAAAAATCGGGGTTTACCGATTTTTTCCTCTTCCACTAAAAATAACTCAAATAAAAGAATTTGAGGAAAAAATTGTGGAGAGTGAGGTACCCGACTCGATGGTACACTGTATTATTTTCTTTTTTAAAATATAAATAAATTTTCATCTATTTAAGTATTATTATTAAATAGACTTACCTTTTTCTAAATGGGCGAGTAGCTGTAGATGCGTGGCAATATATATAACGCAATTAATTATAATTATAACTGGTATCAGATGTTTTTATTATGTCTATACAAAGATGGTAAAAATATGATACAGATACTGTAATTGATTTACTGGTCAAAAATATAAAAGCTACAAAGCAAAGAACTGGTTAACGAATACAATAAGAGCTGACTATCTAATGGAGCGGTCAACTATGTACTACTGGTGGTCAGTTGGTTACATATGAGATAATATTTATACGAATAAATGATCAATATTTAGAATTCTTGATTTTAAAATAGTTAGATAACGTATTGACGTAAAACATAATAAAACATAATCGTAGAATATAAAGTTATAGAATTATTGAAATGTAAAAAAGTATAGATTTTGTAATTGAGCTTAATCTTTTATTTTCTTGAAATAGGCGTCTGCAACTGCTTTCCCCTGCATCGTATTGCAAGTGCTCTGAAAGGAATCATCGTTCTATCGCATGTGCCACGAAATGTGCTCTTTTTCTAGATATGTTAGTTTAAAATGCTTGTGCTGCGTGCGGAAGCTGCGGAAAAAAATAAAAAAAATTAATTAATTTTTTTTTTAAATTTTGTTTGAATATCCTCTAAAGTATATAGAATTTTTTGCTGTATTTGCTAATTTTGTTTATACCATATTTTAATTTCCTCATAATTATAATGGTTGGCATGATTTTTTATCATTTTACACAAAAATTATATATATATAATAATATATTACAAACACTAATCTACCCTTTTATTATTTTTTTATGTGATCCTATAGTTCTTTAATACCCATACTTGCTTTCTGATAATTTAATCTTGAAATAGATTAATGGAATTCACTTATCTGATTATTTAATGGTCGTATGAATTTGCTATTGGAATATATATAAGAACGATTATCCCTAATTTTTCGGTGTTAAAATTTTTAGGGTGTCTTAGTCGTATTGACATGGCACTTTGTAGAATGACTTATTATTGAATTATCTATAGTGTTTCTGTATTCGGGTTTTGCATAAAATTCTGAATTTTATTATATAAATGTAATAATTATCTTTTTCTGCTTAGTCGGTAATCTACCGGTATGACATTTCCTTATATATATTGTTATATAAACATCAAAGAATTTTAAATAATTTATTTCAAAACTAGGCAATTTAGTTTGTAATCGAATATTCTATACAGAATATAATCCACCAAACTAACAAGTAATTATTTGTTTGGCAATTTTGGCTAAGATTTAATTAATTAAAAAAAGAAAGAATTTCTCACTTATAAATTTTTCAATAAATTATATATAATATATATATTTTTTACATTTCTACGTGGAGTGTATCCACACGTAACAGTGTTATACATCAGGCCAAATAATTATGTTTTACTGCGGAAATTAGGCATTGTGAGTTTAGGGTGTTAAATATCAAGTGTTCTTTACAGATTGCCTACTTTTTCAGCTATACGGAGAGAAAAAAAAATAACAATGATTACTATACTGCTTAATATACGTGTCAAGTAATTCGAAACCAGGGTGCAAAAAGAAAAAAAAAGTACTCGTTACTTGATATTTTACTATTCAAAGCGCTAAGAATTACAAGTGTAGTAAGTCAAAAATTTTTCATCGTTTCTGACTTACTGATCGTGTATAGTAATCATTGCGATTTCTTTCTCTCCATGCATATACGACTTTAAAATCTTAAATATCTTATATTAGGCTCCGCTACTCTTATAAATTATATAATATATATTATTTATAATTTTCTTCAATTTGTAATTTTTACCCTCCATTGTTGAATTAATGAATTGTCGATTGTTGAGGGTCAAAAATAAATAAATCCAAGAGGTCTGCAAACCTTACAGACGAAACGTTGCCCACTTAGATAAATAAATTGGATTTATTTATCATTGACCCTCAACAATCGATGATTCACTAATTTATTTAATATAATTTTCTTCGTTTTTCTTGCAATTATTGATTTTAAGTTGGTCATATAGATTTAGCGAATTTTCCTGTAGAGCATGAACTTATATATATATATAACTAAATATATTACAAACACTAATCTACCCTTTTATTATTTTTTTATGTGATCCTATAGTTCTTTAATACCACCCATACTTGCTTTCTGATAATTTAATCTTGAAATAGATTAATGGAATTCACTTATCTGATTATTTAATGGTCGTATGAATTTGCTATTGGAATATATATATAAGAACAATTATCCCTAATTTTTCGGTGTTAAAATTTTTAGGGTGTCTTAGTCGTATTGACATGGCACTTTCTAGAATGACTTATTATTGAATTATCTATAGTGTTTCTGTATTCGGGTTTTGCATAAAATTCTGAATTTTATTATATAAATGTAATATTATTATCTTTTTCTGCTTAGTCGGTAATCTACCGAGTATGACATTTCCTTATATATATTGTTATGTAGACATCAAAGGATTTTATAATTTATTTTAACAATATGCGATTTAAATACTTAATAAAATATTCCATACAGAATATAATTTGCTAAACTAACACAAAATTATTAGTTTTACAAATTTTGCCGAGATTTACCTTATTTAAAAATTTCATTCTTATAATTTTTAAAATTACTACATATAATTTTTGTTATATAAACATCAAAGAATTTTAAATAATTTATTTCAAAACTAGGCAATTTAGTTCGTAATCGAATATTCTATACAGAATATAATCCACCAAACTAACAAGTAATTATTTGTTTGGCAAATTTGGCTAAGATTTAATTAATTAAAAAAAGAAAGAATTTCTCACTTATAAATTTTTCAATAAATTATATATAAATTTAAATTTAATAAAATTGAAATATAGTTCTCACCTTAATTACTGGTGTAGATAATGGATTGTAATTAAATAAAATTTCAATGTAGTTATCCAATAATATTTTCCAATCGTATTTTCTTTTCCAATTAAATTATATCGATGAATTTATCTACATATGACAAATTTTGAAAGTGTAATTTTGAATAACAAAGTTTTAAGTTTTTTAGCGAATTTAATTTTAATTAAAAAAAATAGCCAATCAAAAAAAATCGGGGTTTACCGATTTTTTCCTCTTCCACTAAAAATAACTCAAATAAAAGAATTTGAGGAAAAAATTGTGGAGAGTGAGGTACCCGACTCGATGGTACACTGTATTATTTTCTTTTTTAAAATATAAATAAATTTTCATCTATTTAAGTATTATTATTAAATAGACTTACCTTTTTCTAAATGGGCGAGTAGCTGTAGATGCGTGGCAATATATATAACGCAATTAATTATAATTATAACTGGTATCAGATGTTTTTATTATGTCTATACAAAGATGGTAAAATAATATGATACAGATACTGTAATTGATTTACTGGTCAAAAATATAAAAGCTACAAAGCAAAGAACTGGTTAACGAATACAATAAGAGCTGACTATCTAATGGAGCGGTCAACTATGTACTACTGGTAGTCAGTCTAAGAGCAAAGGAAGGAACCAAGGGAAAATGTTTCCCTCTCCTAATTACTTCCTCCTCCTTTCGGTCCTTTTATATTACGCGTACAGAAGGAAAATTGTTCTCTCCTCCTGACGAAATGCTGATGTTATGCATTCTTTTCGCCGATAACGCTGCTTAAACTTATTCGATGCAAGTTTCTAGCATGCTTAGATTTTACTTTAGATAAAATATATTTTGAAAACTAACGTTAATGCTTCATTTAAAAAGGGTTTACAAAATTGATAAATTTATTATTATTATATTAGTATTTAACTTATTGGATACGTTTATTTGCTTTTGTGTATATTTGGTTCTATATTATTGTTACTGGACGGTGAGGTGTGGTGAGGAGACCAGATGGTGGTTGGATGGTTGATACAGGGAGAAATAAAGAGAGGAGGCCCGTCGCCTCGAAGGAGGGCGCGAGTGATCTGCCGCGCGGGCGTGGCAAGTCCTGCACTTTGCTCGGTGGGAACAAGTCGCGAGGTGTCGGGTGGATCCACGGGTCAGGTCACATCCGTGACACGTGCGGAGCTGCGGAGTCTGCGTCCTCGCAGACCTTGAAAGAACAATTGGATCTAATTTATCGCGATCGCGGCGTCTCTCTCTTATGTTCTCGTTACATTTATTAATATAACCTAAATTTTAGTTACATCATTGTGGTTACATATGAGATAATATTTATACGAATAATATCAATGTTTAGAATTCTGATTTTAAAATAGTTATGAACGTATTGATGTAATAGAAACACAAGGCTATTGGTATTAAATTAGATAGTAAAACATAATAAAACCTAATCGTAGAATATACAGTTATAGAATTATTGAAATGTAAAAAAGTATAGATTTTGTAATTGAGCTTAATCTTTTATTTTCTTGAATAGGCGTCTGCAACTGCTTTCCCCTGCATCGTATTGCAAGTGCTCTGAAAGGAATCATCGTTCTATCGCATGTGCCACGAAATGTGCTCTTTTCTAGATATGTAGTTAAAATGCTTGCGCGGCGTGGGAAGCTGCGGAAAAAAAAAAAAAAAATAATTAATTTTTTTTTTTAAATTTTGTTTTAATATCCTCTATAGTATATAGAATTTTTGCTGTATTGCTAATTTTGTTTATACCATATTTTACTTTCCCTCATAATATAATGGTTTGGCATGAGGATTTTTTTATCATTTACATATTATTGCAAATTACGAGTTTTCTACTTTTCTTTGTGTAATTTATTATGTTGGTTTTAAACCTTTATTTAAATTCGCATAAAGATTTTTTTTTCTGGCGATAAGTTTGCAGTGCCTCTTTCGTCTTCCTTAGTGTTTTACCCGAGATTTTTACTCGTTCTGCGGCATAACTTTTCTAGAAACTGTATAGGCTCCAGCTTAGCGGCATGTCACAGAGCCTTTTTAGCTCCCGGTAAAGATTCTTGCCCCGAGTTTTCTAGGCTCGGTTTGTGACAAGGCTTTACGGTGCTCTCTAGGCTCCGGATGCTTTATATAGTCTGTTTTGGAGGCTCTGTGGCTCTCCTTGACCATTCTTGCCACGAGGCTTCTTAGCTCGTTTGGCATTTGGAGCGGTGCCTCTATGGACCCCACTCATATTCTTATTTGTCGCTTAAGGACGTAGAGTACTTGGTTATCTCTCGTTTTTGTTCGCCAATTTATTGAGAAAAAGAAAAAACTTCGCGAAATTTATTTTAATTTCCAAAACTGTAAATGGAATTGCCTCTATTTTGGAATTAATATTTTTGATAATTTTCTCGCGTGACGTCAACCTTATAAGAATTAATTATTAATTGAATAAATTTTTACTGATTATATTGGTTTAGATATAAATATTCGAAAGTGTTATTTTGCTAGTGCTGCTTAGCACTCCTCAGCAGTCGTTCGTTCGCGAAGACGCAGGAGCTCTCTACGTACTTCGACGGTATCGGCTAACCGCAAAGGAAGGAACCAAGGGAAAATGTTTCCCTCTCCTAATTACTTCCTCCTCCTTTCGGTCCTTTTATATTACGCGTACAGAAGGAAAATTGTTCTCTCCTCCTGACGAAATGCTGATGTTATGCATTCTTTTCGCCGATAACGCTGCTTAAACTTATTCGATGCAAGTTTCTAGCATGCTTAGATTTTACTTTAGTATAAAATATTTTTAAAACTACGTTATGCTTCATTTAAAAAGGTTTAAAATTATAATTTATTATTATTATTATTAATATTTATTATTGGATACTTTTATTTGTTTGTTCATATTGTTCTATATATTGTTACGGATCGGTGAGGTGTGGTGAGAGACAAGATGGTGGTTGATGGTATTACAGGGAGAATAAGAGAGAGGTCCCGTCGCCTCGAAGAGGCGCGAGTGATCGCCGCGCGGGCGTGCAAGTCTGCACTTTGCTCGTGGGAACAGTCGCGAGGTGTCGGGTGGATCCACGGGTCAGGTCACATCCGTGACACGTGCGGAGCTGCGGAGTCTGCGTCCTCGCAGACCTTGAAAAACAAGTTGGAATTAATTTATCGCGATCGGGCGTCTCTCTCTTATGTTCTCGTTACATTTATTAATATAACATAAATTTTAGTTACCTCAGTTGGTTACATATGAGATAATATTTATACGAATAAATGATCAATGTTTAGAATTCTTGATTTTAAAATAGTTAGATAACGTATTGGATGTAATAGAAACACAGGCTTATTGGTATTAAATTTAGATAGTAAAACATAATAAAACATAATCGTAGAATATAAAGTTATAGAATTATTGAAATGTAAAAAAAGTATAGATTTTGTAATTGAGCTTAATCTTTTATTTTCTTGAAATAGGCGTCTGCAACTGCTTTCCCCTGCATCGTATTGCAAGTGCTCTGAAAGGAATCATCGTTCTATCGCATGTGCCACGAAATGTGCTCTTTTTCTAGATATGTTAGTTTAAAATGCTTGTGCTGCGTGCGGAAGCTGCGGAAAAAATAAAAAAAAAATTAATTAATTTTTTTTTTAAATTTTTGTTTGAATATCCTCTAAAGTATATAGAATTTTTTGCTGTATTTGCTAATTTTGTTTATACCATATTTTAATTTCCTCATAATTATAATGGTTGGCATGATTTTTTATCATTTTACATATTATTGCAAATTACGAGTTTTCTACTTTTCTTTGTGTAATTTATTATGTTGGTTTTAAACCTTTATTTAAATTCGCATAAAGATATTTTTTTTCTGGCGATAAGTTTGCAGTGCCTCTTTCGTCTTCCTTAGTGTTTTACCCGAGATTTTTACTCGTTCTGCGGCATAACTTTTCTAGAAACTGTATAGGCTCCAGCTTAGCGGCATGTCACAGAGCCTTTTTAGCTCCCGGTAAAGATTCTTGCCCCGAGTTTTCTAGGCTCGGTTTGTGACAAGGCTTTACGGTGCTCTCTAGGCTCCGGATGCTTTATATAGTCTGTTTTGGAGGCTCTGTGGCTCTCCTTGACCATTCTTGCCACGAGGCTTCTTAGCTCGTTTGGCAGTTTGGAGCGGTGCCTCTATGGACCCCACTCATATTCTTATTTGTCGCTTAAGGACGTAGAGTACTTGGTTATCTCTCGTTTTTGTTCGCCAATTTATTGAGAAAAAGAAAAAACTTCGCGAAATTTATTTTAATTTCCAAAACTGTAAATGGAATTGCCTCTATTTTGGAATTAATATTTTTGATAATTTTCTCGCGTGACGTCAACCTTATAAGAATTAATTATTAATTGAATAAACTTTTACTGATTATATTGGTTTAGATATAAATATTCGAAAGTGTTATTTTGCTAGTGCTGCTTAGCACTCCTCAGCAGTCGTTCGTTCGCGAAGACGCAGGAGCTCTCTACGTACTTCGACGGTATCGGCTAACCGCGAATGCAAGGGAACACCTTGGCCGTTATTTTTCTTTTGCTTATTATGCAATTTTATACGTTAGTTTAATTGCGACTATTCTTCGTATGGTAAAATTTGATTTTAAATTAAGTTTTTGTATCTATATTTGAAATTTTATTTTATTTTTCATTTAATGTATCATACCGGTAGAGTTTTATGAATGCAAGTCATATTGAATTTTTACGCGAGTAGCACACGTAGAACATGATTACTTTCTAGCGTCGCATATACGAGAAAATGTAAGGGTACTTACAGTGCAGAAACCACGAAGAAGCCGCCGAAAGTCATCTTGCCGTACGATGTTGGTGCTCGTTTTTGACCCTGTAGATGACTCTTGTCCATATGTATGGGTAGCTGTATGGCTTGATTCTGCTCCAAGGATAGATGCTGGCTGCCACGTCCTTGACGTCTGCTTGACCAGGGATCGGTGGTCGAGGTCGACATTATTGCGCACTGACCAGGGCAAAAGAAGTTGATGATTTTTCGGGCTCTCGTTGCTCGGAGTTCGGCTGTGTGGTTTCGACTTTGGTTGTTTTCTCTCTCTTTTTTTGTTTCATTAATGGAGATGTTTTTCGCTCCCTTTCCAGATGTGAACATTTGTATTCTTGTTTTTATTCTTTCTTCTGAATATGTTAATACGGATGATAATTTTCCACTAATTTCCAAATGATAATTGCTTGCACCAACCAAACGCGTCCATGAATAGTACTTAAATGTCCAAAGGTGTAGGAACGAACACTTGATTGAGTTGAGTAAGGCTCAATCCCTTGAGCTTTGCAGCGAACTCAACCACACAAAGGGATGCCAGAATGTTACGGACGGTGAGGTGTGGTGGAGAGACAAGATGGTGGTTGATGGTATACAGGGAGAATAAAGAGAGAGGCCCGTCGCCTCGAAGAGGCGCGAGTGATCTGCGTGCGGGCGTGCAAGTCTGCACTTTGCTCGTGGGAACAGTCGCGAGGTGTCGGGTGGATCCACGGATCAGGTCACATCCGTGACACTATATATATATAGTTTCAAGATAACTTATATATGACACTTTAGTGAACAACAATATCCTAACAGTATACTGGAATATGGCATAAACCGAACGTAAACAATTACCAAACCGCTTGTAATAGAAAAGTAATCCAAAGAATAATGTGATACAAAATAAATCTACTCCGTTTTAATTTGTAAAATAGTCGATGAAATGATGATATCCCGCATGATTTGTACAATATAATTTATTAACCAAATAAAAATAAACTTTCATATACATGTATCATATACATAGATGTCCCACGTTTAAATGACCAAACATTGGGAGCGTATTGGGGGTTCATAAATATAAACAAGAAGTTTCTAAGATATTGTTATCCATTTCCATTTTTTAAGAAGATAATCGAGAAAATTGATTTTGAAACTTTAAAATCAACTACAGTTGTTTTAGATTAATATTTCTTTCTATTGACAATACATTTAAGTAACCAAAAATATGTAAATAATCTAATTATCTACAGAATAATTTGTAGCATGAACGATCTTGGTAACATCACTAAATAAAGATGAAAAAAAGCCATACTGGCGGAAATTCCACTGTCGATAGTGAACAAAGAATAAAATGAGCCTTCTTTATTTTAAAGTGTTACGTACGTAACTTAAGATTGTGTGGAATTGGGGTTGCCGTTTGCCATCAATCGGAATTGGTAGGCATAATTGGAGGATCGGGTTGAATGATAAGAGTGATGTCCCTTTATTATTCTTTATTCCTCTTGATTTGGAAAAAAGGCCTCTGTCTCGTCAGAGATCTGAATCCGATGTCTCATTTGTTCGTCTCGCTGCGGTTCGAGTTCTGTTCTCGACGACCGCCTGGTTTGGGCGCTGATTCTCTTTTGCCACGGATTCGGCGGATCGGCTGTCGCCTGTGGTGGGAGGCCCTGGAGTCACCGTTTCCTTGCTGCGTGAATTCGGGGTTTTTTCGTAGATATTCTGTGGACGGTGTCAAAATTGCTATGATTGCAATATTGGCCTAGCAACAAGTATCTATCGCTTATTAGACGGAATATGACGCTCAATTATTTATTGCGCCATCGCAAATTGTTTTGCTGTGATGATTGAGGTATTGCGCGGTATACGCAGATCCAGCATGATCTTGGATCGTACGTTATAAAAGTCAAGTTTTGGTTCGGAAAGACCGATAAATATTTTATACACATTTATAATATGTATAAATAAACTTAAAAAAACAAACAAGTATTATTGCAATTTTTAACGCAAGAGTCAATTTGTCACATTGCTCAATAATTGCAAAGAAAAAGGTTCGGCAAAAAAAAGGAGCGAAACATCGAGGAAATATCAAACACGGGAGAAAGTGGAATTGAAGTTATAAAAAGGAAAAAAAAACAGCAGACTCATATACATATATATATGAAAGAAAAGAGCATAGAAGAAAGACCCTCGCATTCTTTAAAGACTTCATGCAATTTTTCGTCGTACAAAAAAAATGGAAAGAGATATTTCATCTCGTAATGCAGTTCACACTCCCTCCCACTTTTTTTCAGGGTTGAAAAAAAGAGAGTGAAAGAGAAAGAAAGAAGAGAGAGCGTGAGAGGGTGGGCGAGCTGTTGGATAATGAAATTTTAATCTCGCAGACACGCGGGCTTTTTTGTTCATTGTGTGGAAAGCTAATTTTTCTACGAGTTTCTTTTTTTTTCATGCCAATCGGATATTGATAATGGGAACAAAACTCGTGAATGGATTGATCGCGTATACGTTATATATGCGTCTGTCTTTTTGTAATAGCGAAAAAGGAAATATGTTCTTTTTTTCCGTTAAAAGGATTGTTTATACACATTCATTCTTTTATTTAGTATTTCTTACATTTGATAATTTTACACTTAATTTTCATTTAAATATTTTAGATCTTCTAAATATCACTAATACATGGTTGTCCAACAATTTATTTTTTATCGGTTAGATTATTAAGAGCCTATTAAATTAGATAACATTTCATAATATTAGAAAAATTTAATTAAAAAACATTTATTAAAATGTTATATATCTATACAATATATATATCTATACATATATGGGTGATTCTCTTTAAGATCAGCCGGCTAAAATTTTTTTCTTCCCCAAAATTTTTTTACATGTTCTATAAAATGTTTTCAGAGTATCTGAATTTTTTCAAATTTTTATATTACTTACTCTATACCAAAGTGGTAGACACTTCAAAAAAAGTGTAACCATTTTTACATTTTTTGGCTTTTATAATGGACTTACCGCAGTATATTTAACAGTAACTTTTAAATATGATTTTAATCCACTTGAGCTGAACAGACTGTGTTAAAGTTATAATTAAAAAATTATATAAAAAAACAGCTAAATAATTTTTTTCTATACACATTTAGACTTCTATTGAAATTCTGTTCCACTTAAATGGATTAAAATCATATTTAATAGTTACTGATAAAATTTCAGCCTATTCGATGAAATGGTTCCTGAGATATCCTGCGGTAAGTCCATTGTAGAAAAACATCATAGTACAGAGTCTCATAATTAATTAAAATAATTATGTAACATATAAATTGGACAACAAATTTAAAACAAACGTTAATAATAATATAATTTGTTTAAAAAATTGAAAAAATTTTTTTCAATTGTTATGAAAAAGTTATTAATTGTTAATATTGTTTGTTATTAATGACTAGTTCAATTTTCCATTAACTACATTTAAATTATTATTATTTAAATTCTTACCTGATTAGTTTAGAGGTTTGATAGTTATCGATGGTCGGTCTAATATAAAGCAAGATTGGATAAATAAAATAACTATGTATGTACATTTTGAGTGATACACAAGCAATAAAATCAATGCCAAATAATTTTTTACCATTATACTAATCATACTGTATTTTGCGAAAGACGTTTTAAATAAACCAACGTATTTATTTACTAATAAAACAAACATTTAACCTGTCTTCGATCCGCCTAACAGAATAACGGTACGCTTTGATATCGATGTACCTCTCACATATAACACATAAGAAATAAGATGTATACCTACTTATATTTCAGTATTAAAAACACAATTATACTTCCAGAACATTTTTTTACACGTGCAGCATTTTGTGGTAAAAAAACATACCCAATATTATTATTTAAAAAAACTTTATTTATCTCGTATTAAAATATGATCGTTGTAACAAGAATAGCAGACTTTTATCTCTACATCTTAAGGGGTCAAGCCTGGGTTAACTGCTCAAAAAATCGATTTTTTTTTTATTAACTTTTTTTAAAGTATTTCTTACATAAAACATTATCCCAAAATTTGAAAAAAAACAAAAAATTTTTTCGCAAGTTATAATTGAAATAAAGTAAGCATCAATAGACATTATTTCTCTAAAATTATTTTTGCAAAAAAAGACATTTTATTTTAATTTAACTAAAATAATAATTGCGAGGTTTTCGACGTTTACATACAAGTATATTAAACGAAGCAACTATCAAGCGTAGAGTTTGGTAAAGTAGAAATCTACTTTACCATACGATTCAAATTTAATAGTTAATAAATAAATGATTCTTTTTACTCTAATATACTGCACAAATACGTACAGTTCTATTTGAAGTAAATATTGCCTGCATTGATAAAGTATTTACATTATTTTAGTAAATACTCAGTGGATTTTAAATTAAAAGTATATTTTTAACTTTAAATTTTATTAGTTTTAAGAAATTAATTATAAGTTTATACAAAAAACGAGCAGTAAAACAAATGCCAGACTCAAGTAACAGAATACCTGGTACATCTGCTCATAAAAAAATTATCAACATCAGTAAGATCCAACTACGATGCACTTCCATCAACATTGATCCAGATCAAGTAAAAAGTTAAAAACTGATACCATTGAAGAAAGTAGCACAGAAAATAAAATTATAGATATATCACTACTTTTCCCAACATTAGAAGAATTTTTAGTTTGTCAGAATTGTCATGGTACAGCTAAATTTTCTGAAGTTGATGTGAGAGGTTTGGGAAGTAAAATAACAATAACATGTACAAACTGTTTTAAGGTATTTGTTATTGATTCAAGTAGAAAAGTTGGAAAAAAAGTAACGCTTATGAAATAAATAGACGTTAGTGTACACAATGAGAACTCTTGGTCATGGGCATGCTGGTTTAGTTACTTTTTGTGGAAATATGGATTTGCCGAGTCCAGTTTCTCACAGTAATTATGACATTATTAATACAGAGATAAAAAATGTTTGTAAAGAAGTTGGTAAACAGTCTATGAAAGCAACTATCGAGTAAGTATATGATTCAACAAGTCAGAATTGCCATATAAGTGTATCAGGTGATGGTTCTTGGAGGAAGCGAGGATTCAATTCTCTTCAAGGTGTTGATACTGCATGAGAATGAAAAAGTAATTGACGTTCCTCCAAAGCAATATTTTTGCAGAGCATGTGAATTGCGACCAGAAGAAGAAACAAAAGAATATAGAGAGTGGTACTTTACGGCATGAAATATACTAATTATATTGGAGGTTTGAAACACTTTCACAAATAAGTACACATAAAATAACTTCAACCACATAATATCGCACTAAGCACAAATACACTGAGCATAACAAAACACTTGTTTATAATTTTATCTGTATTCTGCAAATATTGTATATCTAAGTGTTGACACATTGGTTATGCTGAAATGGAGAAACAAAGAATCAATTTCTTGACATAAACAAAATATAAATTTAAGGTTATGCAAATACTTATCTGATATAATTTGTTCATGCAGTTTTATAAACCACTAGTTTTTTTTACTTATTTTATTTAGATATTATATAATATAATATATATAATACATAATTCTACTTGATATTATAATAGCTTAAAACTGAACTACAAACGTGTGGCTGGTGCACACTTCCATTAGCAGCTGTAACACTATCTATGCCTCTCTCTTTCTCTATCACCTGACAAGGCTATTCGAAAAATCAATAATCTTATGGAAGACTTGTCATGTGAGAGAGAGAGAAAGAGATATTGTACACAACTGTCAAACAGTATTTGTTTTTACTGCATTCTTTACATACTTTTAATTAAATTTAATGCTTATAATAAAAATTATAATCATATAATATAATATAATAATCATAGTATAAATATTATTATATAAAATAGTCATAAACTATATATAAAATAATCATGTATTAATATTCAATAATAGCTAAGTATTCTTTTAGTTTTAAAAAATTTTATTCCTCTTTTATAAAGAAACTGATTCTTGAAGTTGACTTTCTGTTATTTTAGATAATACATGTATATTAAAAAAATATACTGAGTATTATATTAATAAAACCAGAAAAAAGTCACTATAAACCTATTAAATATACATATTATTAAGATTACACATACAAATTGTACGATACCTGAAGAATATGGTATTAGAATTATAAAATAAGTAAAACTTTAAATCTAATAAGTGAAACTTTAAATGCATTTATCTCATTAATGCTTTTTTAATGATTTTAGCTTACTTGCCGCAGGATATTTCAGAGCCAGGTTGATGAATCACTTTGAAATTTTGGGGAAACTTTTAAAATATATATTTCTACGGACTTATGTTGCCCAATTTTCAAAAAGATAAGTTTTAGGTGAATGTTATGTACGTATACGTACATAACATTCACTATTTTTCTTGTTATTATCAACTTTTATATTTAATACATTGTTATTAATTTTTTTTCAGAAAAGGAAAAACATAAGTCTGTAAACGTATATTCCATGAACATTTTAAGCCTTATTAGACATTAAAAGATGCATTCAATGCTTCAATATCCTACGGCAACTGCAAAAATTAATCAATTTTTTAATATCATTATAAGTTTAATAACCAGGATTAAAAATGCATTATAAACATTTTTTATATTGATAAATATAATGTATAATACATATATATTATGTAAAAAAAATTAATATGTGAGAAGAATTAAAAAAAAAAAATTATTCTAATAATAATTATTTATTTATTGAAAACATTTAACCCAGGCTTGACCCCTTAATAAATAATATAAAAAAATATTTGTCACTTTACAGGAACGTTTATATGCTTATATGAGTGTGTAAAAAAACTAAATTAGGAGATGTGAAAGCCAAATTATTGGGATCTACTTTGATAAAATCCAAACATTATAACAAAATTGTAGAAATAAAAATATAAAAAACTATGTATGCAATATTGTAATAATAGAAAGAAAACTTACAAGGCGAATTTTTCGCACAAATGTATTTTAAATTTTTAATAAATCACTTTGTCGGTACAAGTTATGCATATATATGTATGTATATAGATTACATAAACATATCAATTTTAGAGGAAAAAAAATGCAAAAAAATTCGTAGATAACATTCACTATTTTTCTTATATGTTAAAGAATTAAAAAAAAAAATTCTAATAAAATATTTTTTGAAAACATTAACCCAGGCGACCCTTAATAAATAATCTAAAAAATATTTGTCACTTTACAGGAACGTTTATATGTTTATATGAGTGTGTAAAAAAAAACTAAATTAGGAGATGTGAAAGCCAAATTATTGGGATCTACTTTGAATAAAATCCAAACATTACAACAAATTGTAGAAATAAAAATATAAAAAACTATGTATGCAATATTGTAATAATAGAAAGAAAACTTACAAGGCGAATTTTTCGCACAAATGTATTTTAAATTTTTAATAAATCACTTTGTCGGTACAAGTTATGCATATATATGTATGTATATAGATTACATAAACATATCAATTTTAGAGGAAAAAAAATGCAAAAAAATTCGTAGATAACATTCACAATAAGTTAATCAGTGAAATATAATAAAAAGTATTATAGAGATTTTATTGAAAAAAAAATCTACTCCTGATCATTGGAAATGTAAATAGTGAATACCAGTATTTTGGGTTTAACATCTCCTTAAGCATAATAATATATAATCATTGATATTAAACATGTATATATTAAATTAAAAATCCTTTAATAATGGTGTTAACAAACCAAGAGTCAGTGAATTGGAGGTGGTTGCCGTCAACTGATAAGAAATGTAATTTACCTGATCTGTACAAATCTCCTAGTGCTGGCAAACGACTCTGAAAATTTTATTACACAAATAAGAAATTTAAAAGATTCAACTTAAAAAATCGTTAGATGTAATTATTATAAAAAAATTTGAAATATACTTGCTGCTTACTCGTTATAAATAGTGTTTTATAAAAATTATTATTTCCTAGGTATTTTTGGAGCAATAATTAAAATTATTATACTTTAATATATAAATTTACCTTTCTAAAAAAGTCTGAATCAAATAAATCTTCGGTTTCCACAGCTTGGCCTGGTTTATAGAATCCAAACCACTCACTTATTATCGGTTCCACCATTGTATCCTTTTCAAATTTTACCATTACAAAATTACGTAATTTGCTTAAATTTTTGCTGTACGTCTAAAAAATAAATGATAAAAACATCTGTAACTATTAACATTAAGTAACATGCTTTTTCCTCAATTCATAGAGGAACCTTTTTTTTAATAAGTAAAATTTGATTTAGTTTACCTCATTGATATACAATTCATTATTAATATCTGCTAAGAAAATGCTACTTTTCTTGTATTCTTTCTCTTGTAACGGATCATGCCAATATTCAGCTTGAACTAATTTCTCTTGAATGTACCTGTAAGATGTGTAATAAAATAATGTTTACTACATATTTAAAAATTCTAAGCGTACTAACTAACTTGTAAGTGAAATGTTTAGTGAAAGTTATGTTTAACATGTGACTAAAACTTTCACAAAATAAGCAATAAAATAATTTTGTACTTTTTGTAAAAATATTATATAATTTATAATTTTTGCATTTGACTCTAAATTAATGAATGAATAAATTTAAATTAAATAAAAATTCTTTAAAAAAATAATAATTTATGTACATTAATCATATTTAGTATTTTTTTTAGTATAATATAAACTTATTAATAATCCTTTCAATATTAATTTAAAATTATATTAAGTTATATATATATATATAACATGCAAATTTATATTCATACTTTGAATAAGCAGCATAATGCAAAAGTTGACGCATATGATTGCAAATAGAGTGTTTCAAGGATGCGCAGTTTGGAAGTCCATAGACACCTTGATGTTGACCTCCAAGAGATATCAAATTGAACATTCGTGGGTATGGACATCTTTGAGCAACTGCTCTCCTAAAATATAACAAATAAGATTAAAAAAAAAAGCATCAAGGTTTTAATAAAAAAAATAGATTATACATAATTTACAAAAATTGGCCTCCTTGAGAAAATCCAATAGCATTATATCCATTTTGTAATTTATTATCTTCGGCTAATTCTTTGCAGACTTGTTCAACTTGCTTATTAACATTCATGAAATAACTGTTTTCCACATCCTGAGCGATACAGAAATGCAATAAATTATTCAAAGGCTAACAAAGGTGATTATTTTAAATTTGTATACCTCTATTTCGTTATTTCCAATTTTAATGGATTTTACATAAACTCCAGGAATATTGCTTTCCAAAATCTTTTTTATCTGCCCAAGACTATACGAGAAACAGCAACTGTCACCTATTAAAAAATTATTATCGTAAGTTAATTAAAATAATTAAATCAAAGTTATTACATATTATTTAGAGATAAGAATTAAATATAAAGAGCTTAAATCTTCTTTTTATAAAAATCTTATCACTCTGTTGTAAAAAATAAAATTACAGTAAAATGAATCACTTGTTATTACTGATTACACATCGCTGAAACAATTTTATAATTATAATATGTTGTATCATGATTAATTACTTTTAAAAATATACAAGTTCACATTAAAGAATAAATTAAATTAAAAAAAAAGATGGAAGTACATTTGAATACATTAATTATATTTACACAATTTAATTTAATTGTCAACACAAACGTATTTTCATAATTAAATTGTGAAAATCTGATAACGAAACTTTTTACGAATTAATATTGAAAAACAATATTCCAGGAAATAAAGTGAAAACTCTATAATTATATAAATACTACTGAGTACATTAAAAAAAAAAGGAAACAAGAAAAAAAAAAGGGAATTATATGGGAAAGTTACTACACAGTTAGTCTATATCTAATATATAATTACTCTATTACATAAATATTATATTGCTCAAGTGTGTGTTCACATGATACCATAAAATTTAACTGATTTCACAGAAAATATTCATAACGAATAAAAAATAATAAAAAAATGAATAAAAATATTTTACCCATTCCGTGCCAAAGAACCACCGGAATTTGCGTTTTATTAACTACAACGTCATTTTCACCATGGACACCGAGAAGTAAAAAGAAAAGTAGGAAGACGTTACGATAATCAAACATTTTGCAAGTTGAAATTACAGATGTATGTACGTATTCAATAATAAACGGTTTTCTCCTGCCTTTCGTTTCAGCGAGCTGGTTTCGTACTAATTTTAATGTTGACAAGCAGACGGTTTATATCATACACTGTACAAGAGCACGACAGCACGGTCGTTTGTATAGAAGAGACACCGGTGACCGGTGGGTGAGACAAGTCAACGCCGTTTGTATACGTTACCATCGGACGATAAGTTACGATTTTCGGCGCGACATTTAAATATATTCGGTAAAATTATTATTCGGAATAAGTATTGAAGTTTCGAAGAATTATAAGTAATAGAATAATGTCAATTTGGAGGTATATTATTTTCAATCGTGTATGACAATGTTGTACAAATATACAATAAATACGCGATGTAAAATTAATAAATGCTTTATTAATATATTAAAAATATATGATGATTTTAGCATATTATATAAATGTATATATATAAAACATGTTGTATAAAATATAATATATTTTTTCAAACGTAAATTCTATAATTTACGTGTAATGTAAATGCCGCAACGTCGTACAAAAACGATTCAAGTCTGCACAAATGGGGTTTGCCGCGTATTCATCGATCAGTTTACACTAAATCAATTTCGATTTGATTCCCTCCAGAGACAGTTGATCCGTAACCAACGTTTGCTTTTTCCTTCTCGTCTTCTTTTGTCGCGACAGCGCAATGTTCCTCAAACACCTTTGTGCCCTCAAATCATTGTACTTCGCGACGACGAAATCTACAAGACATTCCACCGTGATCTCGCCCTTATAATCCTCGGCGTATTCGCCGTAGCAGAAGACCCGGAAGCTCCCAAATTTGCACCTCTGATAGTCACAGTTCATTTCTCGGTTGTACACTGAAATCAATCAAATTTTCAGTCCACTACAGCATCAAGCGCCGAACGAGACATTCATTAAAATTAAAAATTTCGATTAAAATCGTAATTTATTGTAATACAGAGTATGTTAATGTTACGTAAATTATGATATTGTTTTTGTGAACTATTTGAAATTTTGTTTAGAAAAATTGACACAATAAAACTATAACAATAAAGATCAAAATTCTTGTTTCGACAAAGAACTCAAAATCAGAGTTTGTACTCACTTACCGTAAGGTTTATATTTGAGTTTTTATAGGATTGAGCTGAAATTTTGAAGAAAGCTTCTCTAAATTAATCGTTAAAAAGTAAGTGGACTAGAATTGTAAGAAAATATTTAATTTGTATATCATTTCTTTTTTTCATTTTTTTAGTCAAACTTTTGCTAAAATATTTTTATAATTTCTATTTTATACTTACTTTCTAACAATTAATTGAAAGAAGCTATTTTCAAAATTTCAGTCTTATCCTGTATGAAAACTCCAAAATAAACTTTACGGTAAGTGAGTACGAGTATTAATTTTGGGTCCTTCGATGAACTAAGTATTCTGATTGTTCTAATTTGTCGATTTTTTAAACTTCAAAATGTTCACAAAAACAATATCTTAATTTATGTACATTAAAATATTATGTATTAAGTATAATGAATTAAGATTTTAAATGAAATTTTTAATTTTAATGAATTTTACAAATGAAACAGTATCTGATTCTAAAAATGAAACAGAACCATCAAAGGATTCTATCGTAATGTTTAATGAGTAATCGCCGATCGTCGGCGAAAATGAATTACTAACGTTTTGAACCCAAGAGGATCTTCATTGATTGATAAGCCTTCGTAGCATTTACATTAGATTTCATAGTTTTATTAGTACAAGTCCTTTTATTATAAGGATTTGTAATGAAATTAAATAAATAAATATTGTAAATATATATATATAAAATTTATAGTTATTCATTAAGTATTATTAAATCACACACTACCATTTCTATGGCCCAATGCGCGGTGATAGAAATGTGTATAATACATACAAAATATATATAATTAATATACTCAAATACACACTCCAGTTATAATAGCCAATGTGTGCTAATATAATGTGTCTCAATTTACACATAAAACCCGGATTAATAAGTCTGCAACAAGATTTAGATGCAAAGATGGTTTCGCACCTAACTTACATCTAATCTAATAACAAGCAGCAAAATCTATAGTAACGGTAAAACCCAAAGAAAGGTTGGCACGTCACAAAATGGCAATCCCAAGAGGATTTTCGAGCGGTCGATACCGCTGCATGTAGACCGATACCAGCACCAGATCATTCGCAGCTGCAACAACATTAACAATCCACGTCAATTATGTATACACTCTATCCTTTATGCACTCGAAATGTTTACACTTACCCAACACTTGACGTATATTGTTTACGTCAAGGTCCACCGATCCACCCATGAAACTTTTGCGCTTTAAATCCGCGTATTCCTTTTTAACAAAGTCAATCAGACCGACAGCCGAACGGTTGCTCGTGTAGTCTTTTTTGTACTTGCCGTTGCAAAACAATTTGATCCTCGGGTATTTGAAGACATTGCACTTGCTGGCAAATTTCGCTGTAACGTAATTAAATTTCATGTTTCACGTATAACCTTCGATAAACCAACTGAAAAGTGTAGAATAAAATTGCACAAAGACTTACATTCGAGGTCGCAATAAATTTTCCCTATGACGATTCTCGTGTAGGAGGGGTAAAATTTTTTCAAACTGTCGGCTGCTTCATCGTACCAACGGTTCAATTTCTTGTAAAAGTTCACGTCGCTTACACTAAAGTAAATCAGTACCAGATCGTTTGCACCTGAAATCGAACATAATAAAAATGAGAAATGCAAGGCAAGAGTGATCCAAAAGGCTTAATGCAATCAATTATTTAATAACCCCGAATTTTCTATTTTCCAACGTTACAATATTTCTGTACACTTGTACCTAATGTATAATTTGTACCTTAAAAGTTGAAACTGTTCTTTTGTTAAAATGCTTTCAAAAGTCGATAATGTTTAAAAATTTACCTAAAATATCATTCACATCCTTATCGAGGAGTATGTCAGCACCGCTCATCACTTGAACTCTGCGTCACCCAAGATATTGCACCACTGAGTTCGGCCTGTCCTAGTCAATGACGATTTATCATTTTTCTTTCGTTTTTCGTTCAACAATTACACCGAAAGATTATTATTCGTAAGGTTTAAATTTAATAAAATGCCAATTGTAGTGTGCATACAAATTTATTAATTACCTCTCACGAGTAACTGTTTAACTTTAACGACAGTAAAAATCAATGAAAACAAGACTCACCGAAAAGACAGAGACCTCTGCCTTATGCTACGACTCGTCGACTGTCAACCTCCGACTGTTTTGCCGGTCTGTCCAATCTACCGCTAGGCGCAGGGTTATTCCGGTATTATATTATATACCCGTGATGTTACGAGAAAGTGCGCAACGTTGCACATTGCTATGTATCCTTCTCATTCTCGCATCTGAATGTTTATTTCAATAAAGCAAATGAAAAAACTCGATTTTTTAAAATACGTTATACACGTTATCTTGGTCTCTTAACGAAACGTTGTGTAATAAAATGAAACACTTTTTTTTCGGTTTGTTTACTCTTTTGCCTCTGTCAGATCAATTAATAAGTACAAAAGTTCGTGGATGGCAAATTGAATATTACGAATGTTAATATATTTGATAATATTCAAGTACCAAGGGTGTAACGCCTTGGTTTTCCACAATTTAATTTAATGTATATATACATTTTTTTTATTTAAATACTTCTTTCATTCATCACCGTTGATACGTTCTGTAAAATTTGAGTTAAATTATAGGAGTAACTTTTTTTTTCTTTATTTTTTTATTAATATTTGTAGGTAACATTAGTAACAGAGGATTCAGCATTATCATGTAATTTACATGATGTTTATACGATACCGGTTTGAATCGACAATAATATAGTAACTCATTATTTCATAAAATAACGATAAATAAATAATAGAAGAGTAATTAACAGAATAAATATATTGATTGTAAACTTAACTTATAGATTGTTATTCGTGTTTCAATTACTCATCAGTTTTTCATTGCCATATCTCGAGCATTTGGCTCGAAAAAAGTATATTTATCTAGAGCAAATTTCTGCATTATCGATTGCTAACAATGAAGCAATCGTACATTAAACGGAGATACCAGTTTACCAAGTCCGGAGTAACTTGTTGCGCAACGTTGCGCACTTTCTCGTAACATCACGGGTGTATAATATAATACCGGAATAACCCTCCACCTAGCGGTAGATTGAACAGACCGGCAAAACAGCTGATGGAGGTTGACAGTCGACGAGTCGTAGCGTAAGGCAGAGGTCTCTGTCTTTTCGGTGAGTCTTGTTTTCATTGATTTTTACTGTTGTTAAAGTTAAACAGTTACTCGTGAGAGGTAATTAATAAATATTTGTATGCACACTACAATTGGCATTTTATTAAATTTAAACCTTACGAATAATAATCTTTCGGTGTAATTGTTGAACGAAAAACGAAAGAAAAATGATAAATCGTCTTTGACTAGGACAGGCCGAACTCAGTGGTGCAATATCTTGGGTGACGCAGAGTTCAAGTGATGAGCGGTGCTGACATACTCCTCGATAAGGATGTGAATGATATTTTAGGTAAATTTTTAATCATTATCGACTTTTGAAAACATTTTAACAAAAGAACAGTTTCAACTTTCAAGGTATAAATTATACATTACGTACAAGTGTACAGAAATATTGTAACGTTGGAAAATAGAAAATTTGGGATTATTAAATAATTGATTGCATTAAGCCTTTTGGATCACTGTTGCCTTGCATTTCTTATTTTTATTATGTTTGATTTCAGGTGAAAACGATCTGGTACTGATATACTTTAGTGTAAGCGACGTGAATTTTTACAAGAAATTGAACCGGTGGTACGATGAAGCAGCCGACAGTTTGAAAAAATTTTACCCCTCCTACACGAGAATCGTCATAGGGAAAATTTATTGCGACCTCGAATGTAAGTTTTTGTACAATTTTATTCTACACTTTTCAGTTGGTTTATCGAAGGATATACGTGAAACATGAAATTTAATAACGTTACAGCGAAATTTGCCAGTAGGTGCAATGTCTTTGAATACCCGAGGATCAAATTGTTTTGCGACGGCAAGTACAAAAAAGACTGCACGGGCATACGTTTGCCCGACGGTCTGATTGATTTTGTTAAAAAGGAATACGCGGATTTGAAGCGTAAAAGTTTCATGAGTGGATTGGAGGTCCTCGACGTAAACAATATACGTCAAGTGTTGGGTAAGGATACACGGTGAAAAATTCCTGATAATTTGTACCCTGTAAGAGTAGTAAAAGTGGGACAAACTGTCTTTTTTGGAAAAATTTACCCGGTTTTCGGTTAAAAATTACAAGAACTTAGGATAAATTTTACTATCCAGCAGGGTAATTTTTTCCAGAAAAGACAGTTTGTCCCATGTTCACTAACATTACAGGGTAAAAATTATCAGAAATTTTTCTCCGTGTAGACATTTCGAGTGCATAAAAGGTAGAGTGTATACATAATTGACGTGGATTGTTAATGTCGTTGCAGCTGCGAATGATCTGGTGCTGGTATCGGTCTACATGCAGCGGTATCGACTGCTCGAAAATCTCGTTTTTGAGGAGGCTTCCGACAGGTTGCAGGAGATTTTACCGGATCACGCAAAAGTCCTCATGGGAAAGATTCTCTTGGGTTCGAAACGTTAGTAATTCATTTTCGTTGACGATCCATGCTTAATTCTAGACGTGTAGTGGACTGAAAATATGATTGATTTCAGTGTACAACCGAGAAGTGAGCTGTGACTATCGCAGGTGTAAATTTGGGAGCTTCCGGGTCTTCTGCAACGGCGAATATGTCGAGGATTATAAGGGCGAGATCACGGTGAAATGTCTTGTAGATTTCGTCGTCGAGAAGTACAATGATTTGAGGGCACAAAGGTGTTTGAGGAACATTGCGCTGTCGCGACAAAAGAAGACGAGAAGGAAAAAGCAAACGTTGATTTCTCGGTTGTACACTGAAATCAATCAAATTTTCAGTCCACTACAGCATTCAAGCGCCGAACGAGACATTCATTAAAATTAACAATTTCGACTAAAATCTTAATTTATTGTAATACAGAGTATGTTAATGTTACGTAAATTATGATATTGTTTTTGTGAACTATTTGAAATTTTGTTTAGAAAAATTGACACAATAAAACTATAAGAATAAAGATCAAAATTCTTGTTTCGACAAAGAACTCAAAATCAGAGTTTGTACTCACTTACCGTAAGGTTTATATTTGAGTTTTTATAGGATTGAGCTGAAATTTTGAAGAAAGCTTCTCTAAATTAATCGTTAAAAAGTAAGTGGACCAGAATTGTAAGAAAATATTTAATTTGTATATCATTTCTTTTTTTCATTTTTTTAGTCAAACTTTTGCTAAAATATTTTTATATTTCTATTTTATACTTACTTTCTAACAATTAATTGAAAGAAGCTATTTTCAAAATTTCAGTCTTATCCTGTATGAAAACTCCAAAATAAACTTTACGGTAAGTGAGTACGAGTATTAATTTTGGGTCCTTCGATGAACTAAGTATTCTGATTGTTCTAATTTGTCGATTTTTTAAACTTCAAATGTTCACAAAAACAATATCTTAATTTATGTACATTAAAATATTATGTATTAAGTATAATGAATTAAGATTTTAAATGAAATTTTTAATTTTAATGAATTTTACAAATGAAACAGTATCTGATTCTAAAATGAAACAGAACCATCAAAGGATTCTATCGTAATGTTTAATGAGTAATCGCCGATCGTCGGCGAAAATGAATTACTAACGTTTCGAACCCAAGAGAATCTTTCCCATGAGGACTTTTGCGTGATCCGGTAAAATCTCCTGCAACCTGTCGGAAGCCTCCTCAAAACGAGATTTTCGAGCAGTCGATACCGCTGCATGTAGACCGATACCAGCACCAGATCATTCGCAGCTGCAACAACATTAACAATCCACGTCAATTATGTATACACTCTATCCTTTATGCACTCGAAATGTTTACACTTACCCAACACTTGACGTATATTGTTTACATCAAGGTCCACCGATCCACCCATGAAACTTTTGCGCTTTAAATCCGCGTATTCTTTTTTAACAAAGTCAATCAGACCGACAGCCGAACGGTTGCTCGTGTAGTCTTTTTTGTACTTGCCGTTGCAAAACAATTTGATCCTCGGGTATTTGAAGACATTGCACTTGCTGGCAAATTTCGCTGTAACGTTATTAATTTCATGTTTCACGTATATCCTTCGATATACCAACTGAAAAGTGTAGAATAAAATTGCACAAAGACTTACATTCGAGGTCGCAATAAATTTTCCCTATGACGATTCTCGTGTAGGAGGGGTAAAATTTTTTCAAACTGTCGGCTGCTTCATCGTACCACCGGTTCAATTTCTTGTAAAAGTTCACGTCGCTTATACTAAAGTATATCAGTACCAGATCGTTTGCACCTGAAATCGAATATAATAAAAATGAGAAATGCAAGGCAACAGTGATCCAAAAGGCTTAATGCAATCAATTATTTAATAACCCCGAATTTTCTATTTTCCAAAACGTTACAATATTTTTGTACATTTGTACGTAATGTATAATTTATACCTTGAAAGTTGAAACTGTTTTTTTGTGTTAAAATGCTTTTCAAAAGTCGATAATGTTTAAAAATTTACCTAAAATATCATTCACATCCTTATCGAGGAGTATGTCAGCACCGCTCATCACTTGAACTCTGCGTCACCCAAGATATTGCACCACTGAGTTCGGCCTGTCCTAGTCAAAGACGATTTATCATTTTTCTTTCGTTTTTTTCATTCAACAATTACACCGAAAGATTATTAGTCGTAAGGTTGACATTTAACAAAATGTCAAATGTAGTGTGCATACAAATTTATTAATTACCTCTCACGAGTAACTGTTTAACTTTAACAACAGTAAAAATCAATGAAAACAAGACTCACCGAAAAGATAGAGACCTCTGCCTTATGCTACGACTCGTCGACTGTCAACCTCCGACTGTTTTGCCGGTCTGTCCAATCTACCGCTAGGCGCAGGGTTATTCCGGTATTATATTATATACCCGTGATGTTACGAGAAAGTGCGCAACGTTGCACATTGCTATGTATCCTTCTCATTCTCGCATCTGAATGTTTATTTCAATAAAGCAAATGAAAAAACTCGATTTTTTAAAATACGTTATACACGTTATCTTGGTCTCTTAACGAAACGTTGTGTAATAAAATGAAACACTTTTTTTTCGGTTTGTTTACTCTTTTGCCTCTGTCAGATCAATTAATAAGTACAAAAGTTCGTGGATGGCAAATTGAATATTACGAATGTTTAAATTTTTGATAATATTCAAGTACCAAGGGTGTAACGCCTTGGTTTTCCACAATTTAATTTAATGTATATATACATTTTTTTTATTTAAATACTTCTTTCATTCATCACCGTTGATACGTTCTGTAAAATTTGAGTTAAATTATAGGAGTAAGCTTTTTTTTTCTTTATTTTTTTATTAATATTTGTAGGTAACATTCGTAACAGAGGATTCAGCATTATCATGTAATTTACATGATGTTTATACGATACCGGTTTGAATCGACAATAATATAGTAACTCATTATTTCATAAAATTACGATAAATAAATAATAGGTGAGTAATTAACAGAATAAATATATTTATTGTAAACTTAACTTTTACATTGTTATTCATATTTCAATTACTCATCAGTTTTTCATTGCCATATCTCGAGCATTTGGCTCGAAAAAAGTATATTTATCTAAAGTAAATTTCTGCATTATCGATTGCTAACAATGAAGCAATCGTACATTAAACGGAGATACCAGTTTACCAAGTCTGGAGTAACTTGTTGCGCAACGTTGCGCACTTTCTCGTAACATCACGGGTGTATAATATAATACCGGAATAACCCTGCCACCTAGCGGTAGATTGGACAGACCGGCAAAACAGCTGATGGAGGTAGACAGTCGACGAAGTCGTAGCATAAGGCAGAGGTCTCTATCTTTTCGGTGAGTCTTGTTTTCATTGATTTTTACTGTTGTTAAAGTTAAACAGTTACTCGTGAGAGGTAATTAATAAATTTGTATGCACACTACATTTGACATTTTGTTAAATGTCAACCTTACGACTAATAATCTTTCGGTGTAATTGTTGAATGAAAAAAACGAAAGAAAAATGATAAATCGTCTTTGACTAGGACAGGCCGAACTCAGTGGTGCAATATCTTGGGTGACGCAGATATCAAGTGATGAGCGGTGCTGACATACTCCTCGATAAGGATGTGAATGATATTTTAGGTAAATTTTTAAACATTGTCGACTTTTGAAAACATTTTAACAAAAGAACAGTTTCAACTTTCAAGGTATAAATTATACATTACGTACAAGTGTACAGAAATATTGTAACGTTGGAAAATAGAAAATTCGGGGTTATTAAATAATTGATTGTTTTAAGCCTTTTGGATCACTCTTGCCTTGCATTTCTTATTTTTATTATGTTCAATTTCAGGTGAAAACGATCTGGTACTGATATACTTTAGTGTAAGCGACGTGAATTTTTACAAGAAATTGAACCGCTGGTACGATGAAGCAGCCGACAGTTTGAAAAAATTTTACCCCTCCTACACGAGAATCGTCATAGGGAAAATTTATTGCGACCTCGAATGTAAGTCTTTGTGCAATTTTATTCTACACTTTTCAGTTGGTTTATCGAAGGATATACGTGAAACATGAAATTTAATAACGTTACAGCGAAATTTGCCAGTAGGTGCAATGTCTTTGAATACCCGAGGATCAAATTGTTTTGCGACGGCAAGTACAAAAAAGACTGCACGGGCATACGTTTGCCCGACGGTCTGATTGATTTTGTTAAAAAGGAATACGCGGATTTAAAGCGTAAAAGTTTCATGAGTGGATTGGAGGTCCTCGACGTAAACAATATACGTCAAGTGTTGGGTAAGGATACACGGAGAAAAATTCCTGATAATTTTTACCCTGTAAGAATAGTAAAAGTGGGACAAACTGTCTTTTTTGGAAAAATTTACCCGGTTTTCGGTTAAAAATTACAAGAACTTAGGATAAATTTTACTATCCAGCAGGGTAATTTTTCCGAGAAAAGACAGTTTGTCCCATGTTCACTAATATTACAGGGTAAAAATTATCAGAAATTTTTCTCCGTGTAGACATTTCGAGTGCATAAAAGGTAGAGTGTATACATAATTGACGTGGATTGTTAATGTTGTTGCAGCTGCGAATGATCTGGTGCTGGTATCGGTCTACATGCAGCGGTATCGACTGCTCGAAAATCTCGTTTTTGAGGAGGCTTCCGACAGGTTGCAGGAGATTTTACCGGATCACGCAAAAGTCCTCATGGGAAAGATTCTCTTGGGTTCGAAACGTTAGTAATTCATTTTCGTTGACGATCCATGCTTAATTCTAGACGTGTAGTGGACTGAAAATGATTGATTTCAGTGTACAATTGCAGCATTTACATTACACGTAAATCATAGAATTTACGTTTGAAAAATTATATTATATTTTATACAACATGTTTTATATATACATTTATATAATATGCTAAAATCATATATTTTAATATATTAATAAAGCATTTATTAATTTTACATCGCGTATTTATTGTATATTTGTACAACATTGTCATACACAATTGAAAATAATATACCTCCAAATTGACATTATTGTATTACTTATAATTTTTCGAAACGTATAATACACTTATATTTTCCATAATATTTTCCGCATTATTATTGTATAAAATCAGAAATTCATATATGTGAGTAATTATGACATACTAATAGTCTTATCAGTACATTTATTAATTTACATTTACAAGTGTTCGTAGGTGTTACGAGTGAAGGGTCAGTAATTCCGGATTCTAGTGGGTAACCGTTGGCTCACTCGGACGAAACCTAGTGAGTTTAGGCGAAGGAGGATTGGGATGAATAAACGGTAGGACTCTGTACTGAAATTGATTTCAGTGTACAACCGAGAAGTGAGCGGTGACTATCGCAGGTGCAAATTTGGGAGCTTCCGGGTCTTCTGCAACGGCGAATATGTCGAGGATTATAAGGGCGAGATCACGGTGGAATGTCTTGTAGATTTCGTCGTCGAGAAGTACAATGATTTGAGGGCACAAAGGTGTTTGAGGAACATTGCGCTGTCGCGACAAAAGAAGACGAGAAGGAAAAAGCAAACGTTGGTTGCGGATCAACTGTCTCTGGAGGGAATCAAATCGAAATAGATTTAGTGTAAACTGATCGATGAATACGCGGCAAACCCCATTTGTGCAGACTTGAATCGTTTTTGTACGACGTTGCGGCATTTACATTACACGTAAATCATAGAATTTACGTTTGAAAAAATATATTATATTTTATACAACATGTTTTATATATATACATTTATATAATATGCTAAAATCATCATATATTTTAAATATATTAATAAAGCATTTATTAATTTTACATCGCGTATTTATTGTATATTTGTACAACATTGTCATACATGTTCGAATACACGATTGAAAATAATATACCTCCAAATTGACATTATTCTATTACTTATAATTTTTCGAAACGTATAATATACTTATATTTTCCATAATATTTTTCGCATTATTATTGTATAAAATCAGAAATTCATATATGTGAGTAATTATGACATACTAATAGTCTTATCAGTACATTTATTAATTTACATTTACAAGTGTTTCTAGGAAATATAGTTATAACTACTTTTGAAAAAATGTTAGTTAATCTTTTTGATAGATATTTACGGAGTTGGGATATTCTTCTTGTAAGCTTGGATCTTACATTGCAGAAAATTTCATTTAAATTACTTGTTATAATTTTTAGATCTTTACTTTGTTATTGGATTTATCAACTACATAATCAATTTCATTACTTTTATTAACTTTTTTTACCTAATACATTGGTAATTAGACCCTAGAGTCTCTTAGGAATTCTAGCATTTTCACAAAAATATATAGTTTATTTTTTGTTTTTGTCCGTTTAATTACTTTCACTATTATTTGATTATAATTTTATACTATACTTGGAGTTGTATAGTATGTGACTTATATCTCCATATTTTATACAATATTTTTTTTAAAATTGATTTCAGAATAGCATTTGTGATCCATTTATTTCCAACGTTATATTTCAATATTTTTTACTTACATTTTTATTTATTTTTGCATAATTGATACAACTATTGATTGGAAAAATCAAAATATCTTACTGAGTCATCAGAGTTATCAATGAAGGTGAGTATATATTTCTCTAGCTAAATTACTTAATTTATTATAACTAATTAGATTAAACTCTGTGCATTTATCATTTATTTGTAATATACCTATAAGGGGGTATCATACTCAATTAAAAATTCAAATTACGCGCCACAAAATAGCAGGCGAAAAAACAACTAATTTATAATTATTAATGAAAATAAATTTACGCAAAGCCAGGATTCAGTTGCCCTCCGTTATGTAATTACCTATCATTTTAAAAAGTTTCAAGTTAATATAACAATATGTCGCCGAGAAAACCTTGAAAAATATAAGAAACTTGCATTTTTCAAGGTTTCCTTTGAATTTTTAAATGAATATTATACTCCCTTAATAGAAATAATTAAAGGGTAATGATCAGTAAAATTGCGTGTGATTTTGTCTGATTGCAGAAGGTCTAATTATGCCAATAGCTTTTTCCAAAGGATTATTTATGAGTAGTTTTATATAAAAATCGCCTATAATTAAATATTGTTATTAATTTACCGTAAAATTAAAAAAAAAATTTAATTTAATATAAACTCCGTTTTAAGCAGATCATGCGATCTGCATACAGTCGATACTAGAATTTTATTTTCTGTATTTATCTATATTATAGAATTTATAATTGCTAACCTTCCAATTACTATTGTTTCCTTTTTTATTTGTATACAATATTACTACTCCATCTGCAGATTTATTAATCAAATTCCATGTTTCAGTACATGACAATGACTATGAGTCTAACTAGTTTTCACTTGCGACTGTTGTTTTGTACTTAAACACTTTAGCAAGGTTTGCACACTCGCGTTACTGTCGCGTTTTCTAGAAAAATCGAATCTGAAAAATATTTTTGTTGCGCGAGTTTAAATAAAATTTCCTGTAACACTTTTTTGGTGAAAATTTGGTTGGTCTTGCCTATTAACGATGGGCGCGTGTTAAGTGTAACGTTAGATTTTGATCAACGTTAGAAAATTGTTCAAAAGCTACTTGTGAGTAGCAAGGTCAATTAGTGCAGATTAGGCACCCTTTCCTCCTGCGACGTAAATGCCAAAAAGTAGGAAACTGATTCCGATCAATGGATCGACGAGGAGTTGAGAATTATGTGTGTCCGGTTCGATAAATAATACTTAGGCATTTATGATAAAATTTTAATATATTTGAATATAGTACTAACTCGCTCATAGATGTTACTTGAATAAATATTTGGCACGATATATAATCGTGTATACTACTGTCGATGATGTTGTTTCGTGTTTAATCAATATTAATAAATTTAATATATATAAATACGAAAGAAAGGAATCGGAAATGGGAGAGGGATAAGTGAATAACTGATTATGTTACGTGTGGATACACGTCACGAATGTATTAAGATAAGTAAATAGTTAGTTCTGACCATTCAGGTCATTAAACGGTGCCACGCGACTTCGCAACTCGATCATCGGTCCACCCTACGCGCGCAGTCACAGCAAATTTGATGTCCTGAAGGGCATGTATAGAATTGCCCCACAATATAGCCATAACAAACTGGGCAGCGGAATATCTCGAGGAATTTTTCTAGCAGACCTTGCAGCATGGTGTCCGACAAGGAAGTCACCGATGTTTCGACTGGATGTTACATTGCGAGGGCGTCTGCGACTATTCCGCCTTCGACCGCGTGTCTATAAAAAATGAAATCAAACAAAATTTTTTCTTTTAACACAAAATTTTCGTAACAAAATAAAAGGACAACAAAAATATAATAAATAACTTAACATACCTGACCATTTGGCTGCTGACCCGCGCTGATAACTCCTAATAAGGAGGTAACCACCTGCATCAACTGCTGAATCACTGCCGGAACCATATTGTTGATAAATATGTATATGTAACGTTAAATTGTCGAAGCGAAGAAGATACTAAACCGCAATGTCAATCACCTACAAATTTATAGTATAAAAATGCTGACTACACCCCACTACCGAACAAAATTTTCTTAGAAACACAAAGTTCATTTACTGATGTCAATGCCCGCACAAAATATAAAGACAAATATATAAAATAACATCCCAAATTGCATATGATAGAGTGAGAAAGGATTAATGGCAAAGTCAGCTAAAAGAAGCTATATTTTACAGGTTCAGCTTATCATTCGGAAATGATGAAATAACAATCGAAAAAATAGATAAAAATCCAGGCATCTTATTAGAAAAAATGGGTCTTATTACAACCACCACGGCTACATGGAAAATAATACAGCAAATCAACTTACAACCTTTTTTCTCAAGAGCAGAAGATTTGAGAAATCACTGGAAATCGCTAAGAGAATTTTGCATCAACTTAAGAGAACATTGCCAACAATTAGGTGAATTAAAGCAATTATACGGAAAAATAGAGAGCACCTCAAGGGACGTCGAATCCACAATTGATCTTTTACAAGGACAACATGTCAATACACAAACTAGAATTCGCAGAGCATTAATTTCGGTAATAGGAAAAATTAGCTGATATTTATTCGGAACCTTAGACGAAGCAGCTGAAGAAGAGATTCGACAGTTAATAGAGGAGTCCACTAACAAAACCAGAGATTTATCAAAGCTATTAGTTAATCAGACAGAAATAATATACACAGAATTTGGTGTATTACATTCTCAAGTAGGAGACTTAGAAATAGCTATAAAAGAATTAAATAGAAAAGATAAAATGAAGGAAAATAGAATATCCTTCTTTTTAGCATTAGAATTTTTTATTCAAAACGTAATACAATATGAATTGGACGCTCAATTACTGACGGATGCAGTTTTATTTGCAACGCAAGGTGCCATTCACCCACGAATTTTACCACCCGTTCAAGTGGAAAATTCAACAATTCAAGCATCAGAAGCAAAACTATATGAGTTATACATATGTAAAAAAATGGAACCACCAATGAGTATAAATACATATAGCCCTTGTGAAATAAAATAATGCATTAATACTATAACTCACGATTTATCAGATTGTAATATAAAATTAATTAAATTTCAAAACACACATTGGACACGAACAAATACTCCAAACGTATGGATATATTCGACAAATAAAAACGAGGAAATAATAGGGAAATGTAAACGATCAGCGGATCGTAAATTAACATTAAACGGAATAGGATTATTAAGACTACAAAAAAATTGTATTATCGAAACGCCCACCACAAAATTAATAGTGAATCGTGAAGTTACAACTAATTTTGCTAATTATTTATTTAACGATAATATGTTAAATATTACAAATATATTAAACAGTACCAAACTAAATATTTCGAATGTAATAGAAACTCAGAATTATAATATAAAAGAGCATTCGACCATATCATTATCCACTGGAAAGGATTTACGTGAAATAATTGAAAAAGCAAAAAATATAGCTAATTACCATAAAATTACTAATCAGGTTTCTCAATTACAAGATACGCTTATATACTCAGGTTCAAGCATATTATTAATATTAATAATTATAATTATAATATGGAGGATTCTCGTGAGACGGGGGCCCCTTTTACTAATCAAAATAGACTGATTTTAGGTCCAATAGCATCATCATCACCAACAACCAGCCATCCTTTCAATTCTGAGGAATTATTACAAGTAATCAAATTCTACAATTCTGATTTTCCTCTATTTTTCGACGATAATAGAGGAAAATCGAACAAAAGAAACAGGATTATAATCTTTAGCTATATTACCACATTCAACATATATATAGTTAAAATTATTACTGTTTTTATTAATCAAAACGAAATTGTTATTATTTTACTACTAATTATATTGCGATTGTATTTTAGAATTATTTAATTACCGTTTACATTGTATATAAAAATTTATAATATTGCTACGAAACTATTTATTGTTAAAATTACTACTCAAAATGTATGTTAACAAAAGAAAATATGTATATAATCATAAGAAAAATATTGTATATGCGCACAAATGTATTAAAATATACGTCGAGGGCGACGTTTTGCAAAAACCCCGGACGTGTTACGTGTGGATACACGTCACGAATGTATTAAGATAAGTAAATAGTTAGTTCGCCGAAAATGCTGACCATTCAGGTCATTAAACGGTGCCACGCGACTTCGCAACTCGATCATCGGTGCAACCTGAAGCGCAAGGATCGGCTAAGCACCCCTCCGATTACACTTGTATATAGGTCACCAAACTTATATAAAAGAAGACCGTAATAAACAAAAAGAGATAGAAGTGATATTTACGAGTGGAAGGCGAAGAATTGAGGATACAACGCGAAGACACGGAGACACGATATCACCAGGATCGTTTTCCCTACGGCCTCAACAATCCAACGCAAGCCAACCTTAAAGCACTTATGCGAGGATCGACCTGGAGAACAACAATACAACAATTCATCTGTCTCTTTACGCCTGTACTCGCTGAGTTTTGGATTCGACGAGCTGCGGTACCCACGAAAACGATATACACGTTACTGTAAAAACGTAACAATTATTTAATTAAATAAAACACAATTATTGTGCGAAAACAAAATACCCTTGCATTGGCGTAAAAACCCTCACGGTTTTGAGGGAAAAGCCGAAGCAAGGCAATTATTTATTTTTCAATTATAATAAAAGGCATGTAAAACAGAAAATGCAATAAACGCACGCTATGAAGCGAAACACAATACGCACGAATTCAAAGAAACAAATGTGTCGCGGCTGATTTCGCTTACCTGGGCACGCTGCCCTCGCAATGCAGTCTTTCGGCTCGAACACCACGCCACCAAGGTGTTCGAGCCGAAAGGTGTTGAGTCGCACACTAAGCCTGCCGCAGCTTCTCGCCGAGATCGGTTTGGTAACCCGGGCCTGGGGAACGCCAAGTTTATCCACGACTCTGCACCGTGCGCGCCTCGACGTCTCGAGAATCCCGACGCAGAGCGGTGCCGGACAACAAAGAGTGTTGCCGCTTATAGCGTTCGCCCTGAACACGGGACACTACAAACTGTTTCAGATTGTGTTGTACAAATTATTATAGAAGTATTATTTGTAGGGCCCTCTTATCGACAGAATATTCCAATGATGCGAATGCAATTAGTATAACAATGATTCGATGTACAACTTCTCGTTTAGAAACCGTGGTGAATTTATATCACGATTAGCTTAAAGGCAAGCATGGGAACGGTCCCTTATAATTTAAGCTTTATTATATACTTTAAATCCCGTATATGAATTTCCCAATATATTTACGCCGGAATCTAAAACGGTGGGCACTTCGCTCACTGTTAACACGAGTCTCGCAAGATTCATACGCGGATTTATAAAGACAAAAAAGAAAAATAAACTCGCAAATATTCTAGAATTATACGAAGGTCGCAGGTCAATCAGCGATGGACGCGTTTCGAATTAACCATAAGTGGGAGTAGTTAACAGTTGCCGAACCACTTCAAGGATGACCTAAATAAATATCGGAAATAAAAGAAATGTTAATCTGTCAAAGAAATAAAATAAGTATTACGAGCGCACACTCACCTGATTCAGTTTCCAGGAATCATCCGGGTGAACAACCATCCACAGTTTATATGCCCCTGTTCTGTCCAACGCAACAAGTTGCAGGAGTCCAAGTAGCCTGCATCCTCCGGATGGATCTCGGAAAAGGAGCCATCTCCGACGAGGTACAAACTTGGTACATTTATACCTGGAGATGGCAAGATGTACCTATTTTCGCCACAACCAGCATACCACGGCACTTCTGAAAGGGCTAAGGTTAGGTTGACCGAACGACCACTATATTTCATACCATATATACTAATATGCCCATTAGCAGCCACCCAGAGTACAGTGGTAAAAATAGTATCTAAGTGACTATGACTCAAAGGAGACCTATGGGGATGAACAATCTATAATGATCAGAACATATACTCCCATCAATAACCACATCATGAAGTAAAGGAATTCTCTTGGCCTCCACCTGGAATATTAAACAATATCTTAGCATTTATGTAGAAGCCCACCTCCGGAGTTGTGCGTAGGGCCAATTGTGAGAAGGAAAGCCGCTTACTGTGTATAATGTTGACAAAGGTTTGACCCGATTGAGTCGAATTAAGCGGATCATCAGCACTTGCAAACTGAAAAAAATAATAAAAATATAATAATGGTAATGCCGTGCCGCAGGTCCCCGAAGCTCCCTAATGAGCTTCAGAGCTGTACTAAAAGGAGTCGTAGCCGAATAGTACACAAACTCCAGCCGCTTTCCACCAAGAAATACTTCATCTTCACTTATTTTTTATTTTCCATTAAGCAATTAAGCGAGCAAGATATCGTGAAAAATCGATGTTTGTCCCCATATTTTATTTCATGCTTGAAACAAACCTTGGGTTGGATAAATAAATTCACTAAATGTGGTCTCAATATATTCTATACAATTACTTGTAGTAGATAAAATATATAACACAAACCTTCTTAGTTGTATAAAATTATACGTAAAATTATACATATGTTATGTCGTGAATACTAAAAGTTTAACCCAAACAATGACGCCTGTCACTTAGCTAGGACTCGAACCTAGAGAATGTTTAAGTAAACTAAACGTATAATCTAGTGACAGGAAAGAAGGAAGCTCTTTCCATACTAATATTAATTATTTTTATGTAAATTGATGACTTACTTTGTATTTCTTCCCTTGAAGTCCTTTGCTTCTTTGTATGTTGGGGAGATTAATAATTAACACTTTGGTTATTTATTGATTTAAATATTTTAAGTATGATTTATTAATTTAGCACTTTATAATACAATTGGTTTTTCTAATTTTATCTTTAGTATTCTCAACTTTTCGTATTTGAGAGACGAGCCGACACGTAATTCCAACTGCCTGATTATAGGTCAACATCATTAATTTACTGGAAGATTATTTGTAAATTATAAAATTAATTTACAAATTTTCGTCAAATATTACAACTGATCTCATTTAATAAATCGTTGAGTTTGTATTTTGATTCTTCCATTCATTGCTAATATCCAGGTCATTTACGAAACTCTGTGTTCGCATTTTTTAAGCTACAGTTGTTAATTACGACTTGTTGTCGATTTGAAATTACAAAATTAAAAAATTAAAATTATACGTCTTATGACGTAACACATAACATAATTATATTATTACATAAATATATAATTACGCTTTAGATTCACCAGGTACGAGTCACCTGGCTTCGTCAAGCTGTAGATATACGGCCGATAATTTACCAGATTAAGAAGCACTCTGGTTCGACAATATCCTACGAACGTAGGAGAGAGAGAGATGCGGCGAGAGTTCTTAACCTCTCACTCGCGCACGAGTATTATGTTGGGATACCTTGCGTATCCCGACGACGCTCGCGTTTCGCGTACATATTCCCGCGTATGAAAGCCTGACCAGAAGTCACTTGTTTTCCTTACGACGTGGACGATTGTACTTCTCGGGATGCTCTCTAGCTTCCTTCCTCGTCTGTCAATTGCTCTGTCTGTCTCTCTCTCCTCTTGCCTCTCGGGTTAGTTTCCGTTGAGGGTTTCGTCGCATCAGGTTCGCCAGACTCGAGTCATTACCACGGGCGGAACGATACTGCCGATGTGTCATGTACACCGGCCCTCCGACGAGCTTACGCATGCGTGTTACGCGTCTTTGACGGTGAACTCACGAGATCGGTATTATTTCGTTCGTCGCGTTTAGTTTACCGTTACAATAACAAGTAAATAAATAATCAAATTACTAGATAAATAACTATAATTCCTCAAGAACAAAATATTATATTTTCATTGTATTTTTTATGAAGAATACAATCCTAACCTACAGGAAAACCGGAAATATAATAGAGATCGGACAATTTAATTAACAGAAAAAATTGAATGTCGCTTAAGTATTAAATTTTATTAAAAGGTAAAAAACAAATAGTTACAATAATAATTCCTGAATTAAATCATTGTCATTATTAAGTAGGCGAAACCAACACACCTCGGTATGGTGGAGCCAGTCAAAACCCATTATCAGCTCACGACAGCCTCTATGGGTTTTCGGGGGCGAAGCCCTGCAGAGAGCGCAGATCTTCACACGTTGGAGGCATTGGATGTATATGCTGTGTCCATTTTCGCATATTAAGTATCGGCCAATAATATAGTCATCGCAATCCGGGCATTCAAAGATTGCGCGAATTGACATAGCATTCCGAACACGTGCGTCGCCATAAAGATCTTCGGCACCCCATGGCTGATAATCCGCCGTATCTGCAGGCAAGGAGAGTCTACTCCGGAACAGAGTAGCCAGACCATGCAAGGGATCATCCATATCCTCGGAATTTCCGTCAACCATATCTAAATCACCGTCGGTCAATTCCCGGTTGGAACTAGGAAACGATCTACCAAGTTGATACGGTCCTCGAGTGCGCTATTACATAGTAAATAAAATAATAAACAGCAGTAAAGTAAAATACAAACAAAGAAGGAAAGTGATAATTTAACTTACGAAAAATTGATATTGACCACGTCTACCTCCTTGGTGAGAGATACGTTGAAAAGTTCGTCCACGTCCACATCTAGAAGCAATAACAACCGAGCACCTCGACGGCACGCCATATATAATAGCAAAAAATCCTTGAATTATGTATGGACGACTTTTTTTCCTCTCCTCTTCTTCTCAAATAAAATGGGTAAATTTGCAATAGGGCATTTAAAAAAAAGAAATAAAAAGAACAAATCACCAAATTAAAATACACTCCAGAGAAGTCAAACAGTCACTGACTGCTACTAAACAACGAGAGGCATAATCACGAACTCAACGAATCTAAAAAGAGCGCACTCAGTGATTTATGACACAGGATCCGAATGCAAGGGGCACCTAGCTTATCTCTAAGTATAAAACAAGTTACGGAGTCCAGCAGAAATTGTGAATGCAATCCCCGCCCCCACTAATTGAACACTACTGCTTGTAATTTTTTCAATTTTAATTCTGTTCAAAAATTGTAAAATTCATACATATAACTATGTAAATTTTTCTTGCTGTTAGGTACAAAACTACGTATACTGTCATAACAAATAGTCCTCTTTTTCTGTTTTATACTAGTGTTATACTTCTAATATAAAAAAAAATTAATGAACATCTGATTGCTACTTATTAAAATTAATGTTATTTAATATATAATCAGTATTGCATATGACTTATAAACCAACAAATTAAAAGAAAACAATACTAAAATTCAGAGAAACAAGACTTACTGAAAGAACTAATAGATTTAGTCATAAAGTTAATATATTGTAAACGCAATTGTATTTCAAGGAATAAAGTTAGACCTTTCTTCTTTCTCATATTCTTCTATACGTATAAGTATGATATAAAGAGATATTCACAATAAAAGTTACAATACCATGAGGGTAAGATTTACAGTTCGCAGACAATAATATTGTAATTTATATAATTATCTCATTAAAGTTCACCTCTATAAATCAACAATAGCTACGGTGATGAGTTTCTTTTTCTCCCTTTTTAAATCGATAATGATTCTGACAAAAACGGAAGAAAAAAAAACAATACCACATTGGATAAGTAACAGATCACATGCTCGGATGTGTATAAAAAATATATATATATATACATACAGGGTGTGTCAAAAGTTTCGGAACGGCATAATAACTCGGCAAATATGCATTTTCGAAGAAAATATTTCCGACAAAAGTTGTATGATTTTTCCACGGCTATCTGATGTTGACCTTGTATTTGACCTTGAATTTGACCTTGAACTCGACCTTCAAGTTCATTTGAAGTTCGAGTCGAGTTTTTGAAATTGGAACCTCTATTTTTTATGGCAGAAATGGAAAGCTGGTAAAATTCCCTATCCAACGATATGCATAACATAAGGGGTTAAACATGATCCAAAGATCATTTGAAGGTCGAATGCTTGGTCACAGGATGCAGGACGGAGCAAACCGATCCCAGATTCTGGTGCAGTGATCTCGAAAACCCATGGGGCCATGTCCGCGATCAGCTTACGCTAGTTCTTCTGGTTCGACCTTGGAATGACCTTGGATCACTGACCCCAAAAACATTAAGCATGGGCAAGTCGTTTGGGCTTTCATATTAATGTGGATTCAAATATGCATACTTAACCCACCTGTGCATGCTATGCGCATCTCTTTCAACCGATCACATGCTAGTCTTATTTGGTCTTCTCTTGAGTGGCTGGTCATTGAGGCCTTGCTCAGATAAATTTTCGTCTGCAGCAAATCACCTATAGGTAATTTTCTGCTAAGGCTACTCTTCACCTTGGAATATCCTTCATGGGTTACATTCAAGGTCAGCAGTGATCAACCAGGTAAAAATCTACTAACTACAGCAGGAAAAGTTTTTAGAGCCCTTACATCTGCAATTTTCATGAGTAAGCATATTATTGGAGTGTAAGGACATTTGACCTTTAAATAGCCTTTGGATCACGCTTAACCCCCTATGTTATGCATTTCGTTGGATAGGGAATTTTACCAGCTTATCATTTCTGCCATAAAAATGGGGGTTCCAATTTTAAAATTAAAATTCGACTCGACCTTCAAATGACCTTGAAAGTCAATTTCAAGTTCAAATTCAAGGTCACCATCAGATAGTGAAGAAAAAATCATACAACTTGTCTAGATCTTTTGACACACACTGTACATGTATACGTTTGTTCATCCGGACATTCGTACAGGTGTGAAATCATGCTTACGTATAAATGACTCATGCAATCAAGCACCGCTGAATGGTTAATTAAATTAAATTGATATTTATCGGCTTAATGAAAATAAACAAATAAATAAATAATACATGTATCTATGCGAACTACTGTGATAATACGCCATCTAATCAACACAAGTCTTGTATAAAAAAAATTAATGAACATCTGATTGCTACTTATTAAAATTAATGTTATTTAATATATAATCAGTATTGCATATGACTTATAAACCAACAAATTAAAAGAAAACAATACTAAAATTCAGAGAAACAAGACTTACTGAAAGAACTAATAGATTTAGTCATAAAGTTAATATATTGTAAACGCAATTGTATTTCAAGGAATAAAGTTAGACCTTTCTTCTTTTCTCATATTCTCTATACGTATAAGTATGATATAAAGAGATATTCACAATAAAAGTTACAATAGCATGAGGGTAAGATTTACAGTTCGCAGACAATAATATTGTAATTTATATAATTATCTCATTAAAGTTCACCTCTATAAATCAACAATAGCTACGGTGACTGAGTTTCTTTTTTCTCCCTTTTTTAAATCGATAATGATTCTGACAAAAACGGAAGAAAACAATACCACATTGGAATAAGTTAACAGATCACATGCTCGGATGTGTATAAAAAATATATATATATATACATACAGGGTGTGTCAAAAGTTTCGGAACGGCATAATAACTCGGCAAATATGCATTTTCGAAGAAAATATTTCCGACAAAAGTTGTATGATTTTTCCATGGCTATCTGATGTTGACCTTGTATTTGACCTTGAATTTGACCTTGAACTCGACCTTCAAGTTCATTTGAAGTTCGAGTCGAGTTTTTGAAATTGGAACCTCTATTTTTTATGGCAGAAATGGAAAGCTGGTAAAATTCCCTATCCAACGATATGCATAACATAAGGGGTTAAACATGATCCAAAGATCATTTAAAGGTCGAATGCTTGGTCACAGGATGCAGGACGGAGCAAACCGATCCCAGATTCTGGTGCAGTGATCTCGAAAACCCATGGGGCCATGTCCGCGATCAGTTTACGCTAGTTCTTCTGGTTCGACCTTGGAATGACCTTGGATCACTGACCCCAAAAACATTAAGCATGGGCAAGTCGTTTGGGCTTTCATATTAATGTGGATTCAAATATGCATACTTAACCCACCTGTGCATGCTATGCGCATCTCTTTCAACCGATCACATGCTAGTCTTATTTGGTCTTCTCTTGAGTGGCTGGTCATTGAGGCCTTGCTCAGATAAATTTTCGTCTGCAGCAAATCACCTATAGGTAATTTTCTGCTAAGGCTACTCTTCACCTTGGAATATCCTTCATGGGTTACATTCAAGGTCAGCAGTGATCAACCAGGTAAAAATCTACTAACTACAGCAGGAAAAGTTTTTTAGAGCCCTTACATCTGCAATTTTCATGAGTAAGCATATTATTGGAGTGTAAGGACATTTGACCTTTAAATAGCCTTTGGATCACGCTTAACCCCCTATGTTATGCATTTCGTTGGATAGGGAATTTTACCAGCTTATCATTTCTGCCATAAAAATGGGGGTTCCAATTTTAAAATTAAAATTCGGCTCGACCTTCAAATGACCTTGAAAGTCAATTTCAAGTTCAAATTCAAGGTCACCATCAGATAGTGAAGAAAAAATCATACAACTTGTCTAGATCTTTTGAGACACACTGTACATGTATACGTTTGTTCATCCGGACATTCGTACAGGTGTGAAATCATGCTTACGTATAAATGACTCATGCAATCAAGCACCGCTGAATGGTTAATAAAATTAAATTGATATTTATCGGCTTAATGAAAATAAACAAATAAATAAATAATACATGTATCTATGCGAACGTACTGTGATAATACGCCATCTAATCAACACAAGTCTTGGTAAAAAAAAATTAATAAAACATATTTTTGTACCGCGGAAACACAGCACTGCTGAATAACACATATGGTTTACAGAGGGTGAATATTATCATAATGTTATTATCTCCTTGTTTAAAAAAAATTATATAATTCTATGTAAATTTACTTTTAATAATAAAATCTTTTTATCTATACATGGAACACTTGTCTTATTACTCGTAATCATAATTAATCGCAAAAGAATGTTTTGCTACAATTAATATAGTATTCCTTTAAAAGCAATTAGCGTACTATTATTTGAAAAAATATATAATAATAATTAAATAACGTTTATTATTATTACAGCATTAATTTTCTTTTCGAATATCTACATTAGCAGATTAGGGATAACATAATGCACCTAAACGTTTCCAATAATATTATTAGGATGATCGCAAAAAAAGAAAAAAAAAAGAGAAAAAAAGAGAATAAAAAAGAGAAACTAAAAAAAATAATAAACCTTAATTAAAAATTAATAAGAGTATCAAGAAATATATATATACAAATGAAAATATATACAAACGAATGCCCTTACTAGAACAGAATGAGAAAGACATATATACAAAAAAAAGGAAAAATAGAGAAATATATATATCTAGAAAGCAAATGTATAAGTAAAAATAAGTTAACATAAGCGTATTTGTAAAACAAGTACTCAGATGCATGAGGAGAATTTTTATGGCACTTGTACCTAAGAATAAGGACTCACTATAAATTAACAAACTTTATACTTCGTTAATAAATGAATTAATTGAGCTTAAATAATTGGTATGTCAAAATGAAACCCCCACTCCTGGGTCCTGTAAGTCTCTGCATAGCCAGGGGTGGGGGTAATAATGGAGGTAGAAATCAAGTGGGGGAGGGGTGGATGATTGTTAACGAATCAGGTAACGTTCAAGATAACGAATTAAAAAAATTTTACTTACATATACACCTTGATTCCGCTTCATAAACTACCTTTTGTCGCGCACACATTTTTTCACACACACACACGCACACAATTCTTTTTGCTTTTTTTTCTACGTGTCGCAGCACTTTACATTTTTACAGCATTTCGGGCACCTCCAACGGTAGCAGCCGAAACAATAAAACCAGTTTAGGTAGGGTTTCCTACATAAATTGGTGTATTGCTTGCCGCGAAAATTGCACTTGTCGAACTTCGACACAGTGCGTGCACGGCGACGTAATAAAAACAGGGGTTCCAGGCGCACTGTGGGTCTCTTTGGAAATCCCTCGAAATCGGGTTCCTTGTCGCTCACCACTAAGTCCTTTTCGGCTTCTTTGTCACGGTATACTACCTCATCATCACTGATTACCTCAACGTCGATGGTGCACGATGACGGTGCTGCTGACGTTGGCGACGATGATGGTGATGGTGCGGAGAAGACCGAATTAATTTATACGCTGGATTCGTCGTCCGAAATGTTTACCACGTCTATAATCATTGTAGACGTTGACGACGCCGATGATGAAGAACACATTTTTACGTAGTTTTTAAGTGTGGGAAATAAAGCTACCTTCGCGGTACGAATTAGGCGTATGCTTGATGCTGCGGATGAGACTCGACTGAATCTCAGTATGTTTGTTTCAACAGACATTATTACAAATGACATTTTTTTATGTCAGCATCCCCCCAGTATTAAGCATAAAATAATATTAATTCCGCTGAGGTAAGAAATTCCTATACGTAGGATTGTAAGCTGACAAGCAGATGAATGTTTTTTTTTTAATCTTCTAAAACGACATTGTTTGAAGAACAATATTGATTAAAACACTTGCATTTTCTAAGAACTAAACTTGTAAGTACATATGTACTGATAAAACAATGAAACAAAGACGGGTGATCAGGTTTCACGCTGAGCGGCACACGTTTCCGATTGAGTTTATTATCATAAGATTTTTTTAATCTTCTAAAACGACATTGTTTGAAGAACAATATTGATTAAAAGACTTGCATTTTCTAACAACTAAACTTGTAAGTACATATGTACTGATAAAACAATGAAATAAAGACGGGTGATCAGGTTTCACGCTGAGCGGCACACGTTTCCGATTGAGTTTATTATCATAAGACGTTGAAAAGATTCGAATTTGTTGATTGTCGCGACGGTATATTGAATATCGTGCACACATTCGCTTCACGTAAGAGAGTCATGCGACGAGTTGATGCGACTATAATCGAGAGTGTACCTAGAAAGTTCCGATAGAAGGCAGCACAGATACTGCGTAAATTGCGAGTTAGCGGTAATGGAGGATGGGACTCAAATGGAGTATTGACGATAGGTGGTGTTCGCATACACCGGGCGAATATGATCGATCTGATCAATGATGCTATGAGAAATAGAAAAGGTTCACCACCTCCAGGACACGTTCAATTTGCAATGGTTCTTCATGAATGCTTTATGCCGCGCGAATACATTGGCAATGACCGTGTTTGGAAAAGTGTGTTGGATATTGGTGCTGATTGATCCCATATGGTTACCACCTTACCATTCTTCACCAGATGTCACTGGTAGTCGATTTCAAGCACCTTGACACGACATTAGCATTTGCACTCATGGTATTTTTTTTTGTTTTTAAATATATGCACTATATTATGAAAATGATCACTACCATCAAAGTTTCTATGATTAATATCAAATTCATTATTTACAAAATATATATTACTCGCTTTTAATAATAAAACAATGAAATTAGTTCAAATTTAAGTAAAAGTTTTAGGAATTCTAAAAAGAAATAAATAAATAAAAATTTGGATAATATTTAACATTTTATAAGATCAATTTTTAGAGATTCTATAACATAAGAATAGCAACATTAGTACAGAAACGTTAGATCGAGAAATTTTAATATTATTTCTAGATTTGCATAAGAATCCCCTTATTGATCGATAATCAATAGATATCGACATATTATCATGACAGTATTTAATAAATTAATTTTTAATTTATTTCTTTTCGGTAGAATGAAATAAAAAGGAAAATTGAACCAACTATCAATGAAATGATATGTGCAAAAATAGAATATACATTAGATAGTAGTAAAAATATGTTACCAATTCTTCATACTTGCGAAATGACTGTTAAATGTTTTTGACTTATACTAGGGGATTCGTGCAGAGGTGAATAAATTTTGACATTTGACTCCAGAATATTATGGATATTATTTGGATATAAAAGTTTTGACATATAATTACGAAAAAAACTATAATTATATAAGACTAGTCAAATTCAGCGTTTCGAATGCGCTTACTTTAAACAACTTTTTTGTGATTTGTATTTACATACATCATTGACTTTACAAAATTGTATACCTATACTAATCGTTGTATCTGAAAAATTGAAGATTCGTAGCAATTACTTAAAAATACAAACAATAGCAAAATTTATTTTAAATAGATTACTGTTAAAATAAATTAAAAAATAAACGTGATGCTCCACGATTGTTAAAGTATCGTTTATGAACTTTTCAACCAATCTTCCTTTATCATGTCGCTACCCTTTTCACCAATCATAATCGTCGGTGCGTACGAATTTCCTTTAGGAACAATTGGTATAATCGAAGCATCGATGACTCGCAATCCTTTGACTCCATAAACATTCAACCTCGGATCGACCACGGCAGTAGAGTCGTTACTCGGACCCATTTTACAAGTACCTACCAGATGAAGTCCAGGTTTCGAGTAATTTTTAGCTATACATCTGTAGTAGCTCAAACTCTCAAATTTTAATTTTTTACAAGCTTCTGCTGGCTTTGTATACTTTTTTATTCCGTGCTTTTTAAAAGCTTTTGTGTTAAACAGTCGCTTGGCGGTCATAGCTCCACTTACGATGGTTTTCATATCGTCGGGATGGGTGAGAAGGTTCAACCGAATCACCGGTTGGGACCAAGTTGGATCGGTTTCGTTTAATCTTACGGTACCTCTGCTCTTTACGTTGAGTACGGTAGGTGTCATGACAATTGTATTATAATACGATACTGGTAGATACGAGGGGACCCCGTTATAATTTTTGGTTATCTCGATATCCTCGATCATGCCATTGAAATGATAAACTTGAAGATCAGGCACGTCGTTTCTTCTCTTATTAAATGCTTGAATGAATGTCATGGTACTTGGTGCTCCACCGATACTGCTTACAGGACCTGGATTTAGTGAAAAATTAAAATATCCTTTAATGTTGGTTCAAAATAAACAAGTGAATATTATTATTAAAACGCAAAAATGAATTTGTCATTCGATGATACGTATACATGTTTATAATATATATTTATCGGTCTTTCCGAACTAAAATCTTTACTTTGCAATAAAGAAGGCTCATTTAACTCTTCATCCACTATGATTGGTGGAATTTCCTGAAGTATGGCCATTTTTCAAAAATTGCCTTACCTTAGACGCCTTTAGTAAGATGAACCGCGACGCCAGCAAGATGTTATGCGGATATAAATATACATATATGCGATATTCCACGTGAAGTGGTCCGATCAAAATTTTTAAATGCATCAAATTTTGGGTACACATTGGAAATGTTTTTCAGAATACAGAAAAAAATTTTTAGATACAGGGAATCTATTTGCTCAAATGTTATTTTATCCTCAAAAAGTGAATTTTTTCAAATTTTTTTCAAACCATCTGTGTTTACCTCTATTTAACTCAAAATCTATCAACTTTTACTATAGATCATTATATGTAACATTCATTGCTAATTATGTCTAGAATTTACCCTTCTGGGTTAGAATTTCCAATCTCAAGGTCAATGTTACATAAACTACATATCAATATTCAACTTGAAAAAAGTGTAAGTACGCCTTAATTGATTTTTTTATTGACCTTAAGATTAGAAATATAATGTTCCATAGTAAAAGTTGATAGATTTTGAATTAAATAGTGGTAAGCACAGCTGATGTTGAAAAAAACTTGAAAAATAGTAAAAGTTGATAGATTTTGAATTAAATAGTGGTAAGCACAGCTGATGTTGAAAAAAACTTGAAAAAATTCACTTTTTGAAGTTAGAATAGCTTTTGAGCAAATAGATTCCAGTACCTAAAAAGTTTTTACTGTATTCTGAAAAACATTTCCAATGTGTATCCAAAATTTGATGCGTTTTAAAATTTTGATCGGACCACTTCGTGTGGAATATCCCATATATATATATATATATATATATATATATATATTTATATTTACATTATTATATAATTTAACAACATACATGTCACTATACTATATTTACATTGTTATATTCTTATATGCACTCTGCAAAAATAAATCCTATTTAATCATTACATTTTTGTCTTTTTTTTTTAAATATATACACACATATACATATCCCACATATACACATAATTTGAATGACTAATTTATTTTTCCCGACAACACTTATGTTCCTTTATATATCTTATAAAAATAGTAAATTTTCCTATTCATGTTTTCTACTATCAAATTTAGTGATACTAGTAAATGAATGCACTTGTGTAGTGTCCATGAGCTTTCACAAGCTGTCGCAACCTGGCGTTACTTCAATTATTGCGCAAACCAATAAACTCAGAAATGTTAGATCAATTCCTATATTCTTTTCTTACTGTAAATAATATATATCCGAAGTTACATAAAAGTAATATAGAACAAAATCAAACCTAAGTTTTAGCGGATGTGTTTCTTTAAATTAAATGGAAAATTCTGATTGTCACCATTAAAACAAATGTGATGCTTTTAAATTTTCTCATTATAAAAATGATCTTTCTACATTGATATTGAAAAGTGCTGTTAAAAGTAAACGAATCAAAGCTCATTAAAAAATGCTTCAAATTTCATAGTATAAAATTTAAATACACACGTGTTAGGTGCAAATATTTATATTTATAGATTTTTGTAAGATCATTTGGACCATAGGTATTTAACTTTGAAGTTGGCTCCATTTTTAATTTAGTGAACCCAAAAGTTTTGAATGGTAGTGTTACGTGTGATAGGTATCGACTATAATGGGTACCGTTACTCGATTAAGCGAACTGCTTAACGAGCGGATGGTGAAGACAGGATTAAATAATTGATTGAGATGTTAATGAATAAATGATGCCGTTAATTATATCAATCCTTTCGTGAGTTAAAAGTATGGTGAAGTACAAAATATTTGGATTGATTTAACATCAGCATTTTGTTACTTATATTTAATTTATGCATATTGTATTAATATATTAAAAGTAAAGTGTTGCCACACGTAACAGTAGTATATTTAGAAATTATACCCAAAATTTCTCTACGAATATATTGACAAGATGTAGAATATTCACCTTCACGTGCATTCAACCAATAAACAGCATCGTTTATCATAGTGTTGACGTCCACAACTGTCGATGTGTTTTCGTTTAACAAAGCAATGCCCGAAGGCATCATCACGTGGTCATGAAGATTATCACCAACGGGTAATTCTTTAATAACCTTGATCCCCGCATTTTCCAGATTATTTTTAGGACCAATTCCAGATAACATCAAAAGCTTTGGGGAATCAAACACACCGGCGGACAGAATAACTTCTTTAGTTGCGAAAGCTTTTCTCAAATTATTTTGGTCGTCGGAAGTCGTGTACTCGATGCCAGTTGCACGTATTGTTGCGGGATCTACGATGATTCTGGTCACTCGAGAATTCGTTTTAATTACCAAATTCGATCTTCTACCACGTATTGGCCGTATAAAAGCACCATTAGTACTCAAACGAGCACCATTAACGAACGTTGCTTGATAGTGGCTAACGCCAATTTGTTGGTCCCCATTGTAGTCCACTGTTGATAAACCCAATTCTTTCCAAGCATCGATCAATACTTGATTGTTTGCGTCTTTATATGTGAAATACTTCACCGTCAAGTATCCACCCTCTTCGTGTTTTTCAGGATTTTTTTCAATGATCTGTAGTAAATTTTAAGATTATATGAAATTAATTTTTGAACTTGATGAAAATATTGATTATCCATATCATTTGTAACTTATGTAATGATCCTGGTGGCGAAACAGATCACGAATTTGACACGATATTTCTCTTAACATAAATGTCATCGTAATCAAATAGTACAGTTTTATATAATGCATATACACTTTTCGAACCATTTCATTATAGTAATCTCGATATTTAATTTTTTTTAATTCTGCACTTTTGAAATTAATCTACATAGTGGACTTTCCCCAAATTTAAAGCTTTACTGCTAACTATTAAAATTAAATTTTTTTAAAGTTTTAAGAATTTTTTTTTATCTACGTATAATTTATATAATCAATTTTTAATACTCGCATTTTCTTCGTTTTTCCGTCAACTGTGACGTCTTATATTTTTATATAACGATAATATTCCTATCCCTTTTTCCTTGTTATTGTAATGCACATAATGATGCGATAAACTAGTGTTTAAAACCTTTTTTTAAATGCACCTTATCATTTCGATTATCCTCCGATTTCAAGAAGTAAGGCAAAACCTCATCGAAACTCCATCCCGTATTACCCAGATCGGCCCAATCATTGTAATCGGTCTTGCTCCCCCTGACGTAGCCCATGCCATTTAAACTGCTGCTACCTCCCATTACTTTGCCTCGAACGATGGGACAAGAATTATCATCTTCATCGTGACACGCAACAGGTTCCGGTTCACTTTTGTATTTCCAGTCGATGCTGCTTCCACCCATTGACCTATAGAATCCTGGTACATCGGCGATTATTGGCTCCTCATCCCCAGCTTCTAATAGAAGGATCTGCAGTAAATAATGTCAATTGCAAAATTATAATTTTTTTAAATTAATTGCTTATTTTACAGAAATAGTTCAAAATCATTCATTATACTTCATAGATTTTACAATTTTTCATTTTCCTTAAACGTTTAAGTATTAATTGATTTAATAACGTTAAGTGGGCTATTATAAAATTATCATATATTATTATGTTATTATCATATAATATTATATTATTATATTTTTATCATATAATATTATATTATTTGTATTATCCGTAAATATTTGCATACAAAGTATGTTACGAAAAAAAAATTGGTTAATTTATATACCTTATCGTAATTTAACGGTTAAAGTCAATGAATGATAAACTTTACAATGGGCTTATGAAATCAAGTAATTCAAAGAAAGTTCGTTGAGTAAGAGTAAATATTAAGGTTTATTTATCATTTAACATTTCATCAATTTTCAAGAGTCCATTTTATTTCTCAAACGTATACGTTGTTACGTGGGTGTGATCTGCTTCGAGGGCCGAGGGCTATTTAGGAATTCGTGAGTAAGTAAGAAATCCAGAAAGTGCTCGAGTCAAACTGTTAATTTATTCGAACGTTTGATCGAGCCGGAAGGTCAGGATCGTCTAAATTGTGTGCGTCGAAGGATCGACGACGCACTCGGGCTCTTCCCTCCCTTTACAGAGATTAGATTCGTAACTGCCAAAGTCTCCTCTAATTACATAATGCTGTGTTGACAAAATGCATTCGTGGTGAGAGTTGTCAATTCGTGAGATTGAAACATAGAAAAAATTTCCTAGATGCTGAATTAAAACCATCAATATGTTGATAAAATTCGTTGGAAAAAATAGCCACGATTCAAAATTAAGCCTGTTAAGGATAATTATTATTCTTACTTAAACAATTTCCCTTGTAGAACGAAATTTATAACTTTTATACAGACTTTGGTCATATAAAGATTTAGAAAAAAGTGTACAATAAATATATTATTGCACTGTGCATAAACCAGAGATTGGAATAAAAATCCGGACACACGAAAAATCGAATACTTTTTTAAAAAATTATATAGTTATCGCAGAAAACAATTTTTTTCATACATATAAGTTTAACACTGATTGTAAATTGATAACACGTTTAGAAAAAGTATTCAACAAATATTTTTTTTCGAATAAGAGTATCCGAAAAAAGTATTCATTTTTTTCGTGTGTTGCATATTTCTCAGGCTCTGGTATAAACTATATTACGACTTAAAAATAGGGCCTGAAACAATTATTTAGCAACCGGCGGTCAATAATTCTTTAATGTACGCTTTTTTGATTTAGCGGGCAATAACAAATTTATAATATCTCACTCGGTCTAAAAAGGTCCTCTTTATGCCCTTGGTACACAATATATTATTTCACACTAATCATCTAAAAATTTTACTTTATTGACCTCTACAAAAGGAGTAAAATTACATTTTATTTCTTTGATGATTTTACTCCCCGTAGACCTATTTTATTCAATTTTATTCAACGTAGTCTTATTTATTTTGCTTTTAACACTTATTTTAGCCTTTTCCTACAAATGTAAAGTTAAATTTAGTTTATACCAAAAAATCTTACAATATTGAAAAAATTTAGAAATAAATTGTTATTGCAAATATGTACTTCGGGAGTGAAAGTCGATTATTCCCTTGGATGAATTACTGCTAAAAACTGAAGCTCAAGTCGCATCTTTCATCCCGGCCATAAGTGACTATGTTACTCCCTAAGTCCATAAATAACTATAAATACATGAATACATACAGATTTTTATATTTTATTGTATATTATATAAATAAAATATTTTTCATTTTGTCCTTGTTAGGACGTTTATGAAATTGCCTAGTAAAAATTAAAGCATTAATGTAACGTCTTTTAACCAAAAACTGGCCACTTGAACAAAAATGACCAATAAATTTGTGATTAATGGGCAAGTAATGGTTGATGAATAAATTCATAACATTCTGAACAGTGAAATCATGACATTTTAAAATTACCATTTTTTAAAAGTACAATCTCTTATTTTTTACCATTGAAAAGAATAATTTTTCATTTTATTATTTTGATTCTGTGTATTTCTCATATTTAAACTTTTTAGACAGATAATTTTAAGTATTTCATCTAGTCTTGAATCTGCGAATTTACACATACTGTCGTCGATTTTCCCATCTTCAAAATATTCTCAGTTATACAGAAAATGTATTTCCACTTACTTTCCATCTCTTTATTTCGCTCAATCGGTTAGCCACCACGCATCCAGCAGTTCCAGCACCAATGATAATAAAATCATATTCTTCGGTTTCCACTTGGTTACTTTCGTTCCCTTTAGAATCCGTAAATAATTTGTCGTACGAATATCCAAATTGTTAAACCAGAAAAGCCATAAACGCTATTACGGACGGTTGACACGTTTGGAGCGACGGATAGAGTTCACAAACTCCTGATATGTTTGCCGGTGCAAACACCATTTTGAATTCACTCAACAATTTTTTCTTCAGAAATTTCAAATAAAAAGATAATTTTTACAAATATTAACAATCGAAAATTCAAAGAATCTGAAACTTAAAGTGGAAGCGCTGTTCTTTATGTATTTAACGAATCGCCTTATCGTAAGTGAAATTTCAATTGTACAATAATCTTAATTTCAAGCAAATATTTGTTTATCATTTATGCAGTGTCACGGACATCGCCGAGCAGCAGCAGTTAATTCGGTGATACTTTCTCACTTTTTAAAAAAAAAACAAATTTTATATATATACTAGCTCGCATCTAACCCTATATACTCCGTTCAAAGTTTCATAACGTATTAACGTTTCTTATCAATTTCGTAAATTTTATTACAAGCAATAAGAGAAAACTATTTCAAACTACTCCAAAAGTCAAACATCTAGATACACGTTACAATTAAAAAAAATTGTAAAATTAACCGACTACCTGCCTTGAACTGAAACGCAGGAATAATGAAATTATAATTACGTTTTCTGCATAAAAAAACCTTGTAGATGCGTAACGTTCGACTAATAATTGATGTTGACCACATAATGTTGTTTTGGATAACGCTTCGATATTTTAAAAAGTAATACATTGTATTTATAATACGTGTGTCAATTAAGCTTATCACGTTTAAAATTGTATTTGTTAAAAAAATGTTATTTAGGTTAAACAATATGTTTAAGTGTAAACATTAACAATATCCTGACAATGACCTGCGAAGAATATTTTTATAATACATCGTGAGTTAAATTACCTATGAAAAAATTACTGAACCAAACTAAAAATCGATGTCGTTTCCTTTATCGTGTGATTACTGTCGTTCGAGTGAATCATCAAAATTAATATTTTCGTAACATTTCAAAAATACGTGCTTGATTATTATTGTTTTTCGATTTAACGTACTTTCTCCCACTGATATTGATTTCTTTGATATTGAATGAGATGCGCACGGAACAAAGAAAAAACAAACTGAAAACAGCGGTTTTCTATTTTCTACAAAAATGATTAGAGTAATTTTACTCTTTGGGAGTGATTATCTGTTTTATATATAGGTATCAATCTATTGACATATTAAGAAAAGGTATAACTATTGCACATTTAATATTTAATTATTTTTTTAGTCACGTCAAATACAAACCACATTATAAGCTCCCACGTTTTTTATTATTTCACCGAATGTATTTAGTTAAGGAGACAAGCCTGCGTTAAACTTGAAAAAAAGATATTCAATTTTAACAATTAATCATTTTTTTATGACAATTGAAAAATTTCTTAATTTTTTAAACAAATTATATTATTATTAACTTTTATTTAAATTTTTTTGGCCAATTTATATGTCACATAACTATTTTCATTAATTATATCCGTATACTCTGATTTTTTTTCATAATGGACTTATCGCAGGATATCTCAGGAATCCACTTGAATGGAACAGACTGTGTTAAAATTGTAATGTTATGTATGATCATATTTGTAGTAAAAATTATTGTTCAAATTTAATGTTCTAGTAAATCAGTAAATGTACGCTTGCTTATTTTTCTTTGTAGTTTGTATTAATTATATTTTGTGTAACGAATATATATATTAATTTTTTGTGTAAAATGAATAAAACGATAAATATAGCTGTGCAGCTTCGTTGCTTGACGAACGGAACTCGCCGGGCTGACAATGCATAGACTAGCGAGGAATCCGAGCCTCTTTCGGCAATTGCTGAGTTCGCGTCTAGATCCTACCGTGGGACCAGAGTTTCGAAGGTGTTCGTCGCGATTTTTGTACATGCGACGTTATCAGTCCGCGGGCGCATTCGGTACAGTAAAGACGTTTAATTATAATCAATTAAATCAAGTTCAAATTTACACGCTCTCTTCCTATTTCTTATCTGCATCAATCAGTCTCCTTATACCTGTAGCCACTATCCTACCACTCGTCATTTTAAATCTTTGCTTTTATAAGAAAAAGAGGAAAAAAACGTAAGGATCCGCAGGGGTTCCCGCGCCTATTCGAAAATTCTTTAACAGCTCGTCTACGCTGATCTGGTGGCTCCCTGCCCATCACCAAGGAGGTCGATCGAGGACACACGGCTCCTTCCAAAAAAAATCATTATAGCGAGGGAAAGCTCCGAACGGAGAATCCTTTCTATAACAACTGGTGACAGCGTTTCGGATATTTATCGACCTCATCGAAAGCTAAGTAATTTCTATTCATTGCCTTTTTTTTTGTAACAAAATTACATTTTTCTGAATCAGCGATAAATTGTTTTTATCCTCATTAATTTAAATTAAAGTTTTATACAGTGATATGACTAACTATGATTTACGTTAATTTAAACGTATGTTTTTCTTTTTCATTATTAACTCTTATACCACAAATAGTTGCAACAAATTAAAATTATTTTATTTATAATAAATTTTTCCTTTTTCTCTTTATGTATTTTTGATTGGAAAATATTTAAATGGTTAATTACATTACCTTTTTCATATAATGTAACTAATATAATAGTTTCAATTAATTTAAAAAAAAATCTTTCATATCTTAGTATTTATTAAAATTCATATTGCAATTTTTTGTAGATAAAAAAATAATCATTTTCTTTATATAAACATTATAATATTATTATAATATAATTATATTTTTTTATGTAAAATACAAGCTTTACAGTGCCGTGACGTGTTGTGTTTCATTTTATTTTGCGCATACTCGTAACGTGATAGATCGATTAAATAAATTCTTATTTTATAGCTGTAAATTTTGATTTTTTTTTTTTTATAAATCGTTTTGTGACTTCATTTAACCAAGTTTTCACGAGAATAATGAGTGAAGAATTTAAAAATATGGATCCTGCTAAGTTAGCTGAGTTTTTAAGTGAATTGGAAGAACGTGAAAAACTCGTAGCCGAATGTGAAAAAGCTCAAAGGGATATCGCGTTACAACTTGAAATTGAACGAGCGCGTGCCGACGCCGCCGCTCGCGAATTGATAAACGAAACAAAACGTCGCCTCGATGTTGAAGCCGATCTTAAAACCGTGCTAGAAAATGTGGATAATCGAAAATTACGAAAAACTAACCCGACGGACGGTCCCGCGGACACGAGCCAGTGTGAATCCGACAAATATTTCACGGATAAAATCGCGAATAGCGGAGATAGAACAGTAAAATTTCCTGACGTGCCGGATGTGACTTCAAAATTTCTCGATCAAACACATACAAATAATGAAACAGATAAGGACATAGAAGAAATGCGTGTACGTTTTCGTAACCTTCGTTCCTCGACGCCGGTGTCGAAACCTGAAAAAGAGACGCAAGATAACGTAACAAGTGAATCAAAAACTAACCCGACGGAATCGTATAATAATAGTTTAACAATGATCGCGATTAAGAACGCAATCGCGAATGTTCCGACGTTTGATGGAACAAATTTATTACAGTTTATTCGTAGTTGTAAACGTGTTGCGAATCTAGCGCCTAAATTTATGGAAAAAGACGTAATTAATTTATTGAAAGTTAAGATGACCGATAGCACATTTAATTTAATTGAAGAGTTTAAATTTGAGTCTTTACGTGATTTTGTCGATAAACTAAAACGAGTTTTCTCGCCCACCGAAACTTTAAATAATTTGCGTGGAAAATTAGATGCAATTGTTAAAAAACGGGATGAATCATTAGTGGATTATATTAACCGCGTAATGGACATACGTGACGCGATAATTAATAGGAAACGGTTAGATACGGACGACGATCTTACGGTTTACGAACTTCAAGAGATTGAACGCGAGGTCATTGATGGTTTAAGGGACGGTTTATCTCCCACGTTTCGGTCACGCCTTGCACCGGCTGCAGGTTTAACACTATCTCAAGTAGTTGACAACGCGATTTTTGTAAGCAAACAATTCGAGCGAGATCGTGAAAAACACGGCTTTATCTATCAAGGACGAAACTTTCCTCGATCCGGTGAAAATCAAACGCTTAGGTCCGACAATGCTAATCGTGACTCGCGAAACGGAAATAATAATAATAATCGATACTTAGTAAATAATGTTTCTAATGACGACGGTACTAGAGGAAATCAGATAGTGAGCGCGCAACAACAGTTTAAACGTAACGCTCCATTTAATCGAGACCGATGGGACGGTCAAAACAAGGGCCCGAATAACTTTAATAAATTCCGAGATTATAAATGCAATAAATGCGGAAAAGTGGGACACATTCGCCGCTATTGTCAGGTGGAAGATAAGAAGGGAAACGTGCAGGGAAACGAACTCCCCGTACAGGTTTCGGGTGCAACCCGTGCGGAGGTGACCGCGCGCCCAGTAGACGCGATTCGCAACCAGCCGTCTACGTCATCCGCTTAAGAGAGGAAGATACGATTCCGATGGTTACTTTAGAATCATATGATTTTACTAATGATAAATGTGACGCGATGATTGATTCAGGTGCTCAACCGAATTTAGTACGAATTACCGCACTAAAAGGGGACGTGCTAGTGTTTGAAAATAATAAACCGTTTTTAAGAGGGATTTCGGGAAATGATATAAAATCATTAGGAATTTGTAAAATTCTGATAAATCACACTTCAACAGAATTTGTTGTAGTTGATGAATCGTTTCCTTTAAAATGCGATGTTTTAATAGGATCAAGGTTTTGTAATGAAAGAAATGCTTCAGTTGATTTTGCGAATAAATTACTTTTTTTTGATAACGTTACTTTGCCTTTTATTAATGTAGTTCGAACACATGTTTTGCCGCCGCGTAGTAAAACGGATGTACGGTTTAAAATAGCTAATAACTTTCAAGGTAGTCGAGGATATATAAGCCCAATAAGACTGTCAGAAAAGGGAATAAAAGCGGGTGACACTGTAGCTGAAAATCGACAGGGCTATGTAATTTTAGAGGTCGAAAATAAGAACGCAAAAGAAGTCGAGATTAAAATTGGCGACGTTTTTATGCATCCAATGGGGGAGTACAAAAAATGTAACAATGATCGCGATTAAGAACGCAATCGCGAATGTTCCGACGTTTGATGGAACAAATTTATTACAGTTTATTCGTAGTTGTAAACGTGTTGCGAATCTAGCGCCTAAATTTATGGAAAAAGACGTAATTAATTTATTGAAAGTTAAGATGACCGATAGCACATTTAATTTAATTGAAGAGTTTAAATTTGAGTCTTTACGTGATTTTGTCGATAAACTAAAACGAGTTTTCTCGCCCACCGAAACTTTAAATAATTTGCGTGGAAAATTAGATGCAATTGTTAAAAAACGGGATGAATCATTAGTGGATTATATTAACCGCGTAATGGACATACGTGACGCGATAATTAATAGGAAACGGTTAGATACGGACGACGATCTTACGGTTTACGAACTTCAAGAGATTGAACGCGAGGTCATTGATGGTTTAAGGGACGGTTTATCTCCCACGTTTCGGTCACGCCTTGCACCGGCTGCAGGTTTAACACTATCTCAAGTAGTTGACAACGCGATTTTTGTAAGCAAACAATTCGAGCGAGATCGTGAAAAACACGGCTTATCTATCAAGGACGAAACTTTCCTCGATCCGGTGAAAATCAAACGCTTAGGTCCGACAATGCTAATCGTGACTCGCGAAACGGAAATAATAATAATAATCGATACTTAGTAAATAATGTTTCTAATGACGACGGTACTAGAGGAAATCAGATAGTGAGCGCGCAACAACAGTTTAAACGTAACGCTCCATTTAATCGAGACCGATGGGACGGTCAAAACAAGGGCCCGAATAACTTTAATAAATTCCGAGATTATAAATGCAATAAATGCGGAAAAGTGGGACACATTCGCCGCTATTGTCAGGTGGAAGATAAGAAGGGAAACGTGCAGGGAAACGAACTCCCCGTACAGGTTTCGGGTGCAACCCGTGCGGAGGTGACCGCGCGCCCAGTAGACGCGATTCGCAACCAGCCGTCTACGTCATCCGCTTAAGAGAGGAAGATACGATTCCGATGGTTACTTTAGAATCATATGATTTTACTAATGATAAATGTGACGCGATGATTGATTCAGGTGCTCAACCGAATTTAGTACGAATTACCGCACTAAAAGGGGACGTGCTAGTGTTTGAAAATAATAAACCGTTTTTAAGAGGGATTTCGGGAAATGATATAAAATCATTAGGAATTTGTAAAATTCTGATAAATCACACTTCAACAGAATTTGTTGTAGTTGATGAATCGTTTCCTTTAAAATGCGATGTTTTAATAGGATCAAGGTTTTGTAATGAAAGAAATGCTTCAGTTGATTTTGCGAATAAATTACTTTTTTTTGATAACGTTACTTTGCCTTTTATTAATGTAGTTCGAACACATGTTTTGCCGCCGCGTAGTAAAACGGATGTACGGTTTAAAATAGCTAATAACTTTCAAGGTAGTCGAGGATATATAAGCCCAATAGGACTGTCAGAAAAGGGAATAAAAGCGGGTGACACTGTAGCTGAAAATCGACAGGGCTATGTAATTTTAGAGGTCGAAAATAAGAACGCAAAAGAAGTCGAGATTAAAATTGGCGACGTTTTTATGCATCCAGTGGGGGAGTACAAAAAATGTAACGAAATCTTAAATCATAACCAAACGGTAGAATCATTAACTAGTTCTGTGGAGGATGTTCCTAGTGAATTTGATCAGGAAAAATTTGATCGTGCTTTAAATGATTTAATCGATTTTAATCCAACGTATATGAGAGATTATTATGTTAATCGTGTGTGGGGATCCAGTCCCAGTGTTAGTTCGGTGCACAGTGCCGAGGAGGGTGTAAATGAGTCTATAGTGCTTGAGGACTATGTAGGGTCTACTGTGGCAGCTGCTTTGGGAGGGTCCATGACGCAAGCTCAGGCCGGTGTAGATGTCCTTGTCAATAGTTCCGCGAATAGCAAAAACGATTCGTGTACGACCGAGGGTGGTCTAGAAAATCGGAATATGTTTAATAAACTCGATGAAGATGACGAAAATATAGGAAAATGTGCATACTCTCATAACGATGGAAATTTTGAATTACTTTGTTGTCTCGACCTCTTAGAAGACATAGATTTTATTCGCGAATACGATACGTTTGGGGATAATAAAATTACAAGTTCGATCTATGACGTAAAAATGTATTCTGAAATTGAAGACGCTATAGGTACCGATATTGTAGACGTTAATTTATTAACTGAACTTTACGTGCCCGAATCGATCGAACCGATAAGAAAAGACCTATCAACTAGCAGTAGTAACAATCATTTTAAAATACGTTCGGTTAGTTCGACCACTAGGCTTGATGAGTTAATGGACGAAATTCCAAAAGAGCACTTAACTGACGTACAGGTAGATCGACTTAAAGACCTTATCGAAAAAACAGCTGACATTTTTCATCTTCAAGGTGAACCACTTTCTACAACCAATTTAGTAGAACATAAAATTGAGACGACCGACGATATACCGGTAAACATTCGACAGTATCCGATTCCTGAAGCATTACAGCAAGAGGTACATAGTCAGGTAGAAAAAATGCTTCAAGCGGGTATTATTGAGGAAAGCGATTCGCCGTATAATAATCCACTTTGGGTAGTTAGAAAACGAAACGATAATCAGGGAAAACCGCAGTGGCGTGTCGTAGTAGATTTTCGTAAATTAAATGAAAAAACTAAAGATTTTGCACATCCGATTCCGCTTATACAACACATGCTCGAACAATTAGGGGGAGCGATTTGGTTCATAGTTGTCGACATGTATTCGGGTTTTCATCAGATAACTATACGAGAGGAAGATCGGCATAAAACAGCGTTTTCAACTGCATTTGGTCATTATCAATATAAGCGTATGTGTTTTGGATGCAAAACTGCACCAGCAACGTTTCAGGAATTAGTTAATCGAGTTTTAGGCCGAAAACCGCTAAAAAGGTTAAAAAATGGTAGAGTGAGCGGAAGCATTGGGTACTTTGACGATATAATCTGTTTTGCTGAAACTATGGAAGATTTAGAGGAAGTTTTTATAGAATTAATCAAAAAACTTAGAAAAGCTAACCTTAAACTTAATCCTACGAAATGTCAGTTTTTTAAAACTTCCGTAATATTTCTTGGGCATCTTGTTTCGGGTAACGGTATTCAGCCTGATCCGGAAAAATTAAGGGCAATTAAGGAATTTCCGCAACCTAAATCACCTAAAAATATTCGTCAATTTCTCGGATTAACTGGGTATTTTCGACGGTACATACCTAATTTCTCAAAAATTGCAAGGCCGTTAACACTTCTTTTACGAAAAAACGTTAAGTTTGAATGGAGTGACGATCAGGATTTAGCGTTTAAAACTCTTATAGATAAACTATTGAAAGAGCCTATTCTACAACATCCGGATTTTGAAAAACCTTTCTTTGTGACGACGGATGCATCCGATTTCGCGATAGGAGGTGTGTTATCACAGCTAAAAGAAAACGTATATTTGCCAATCGCATATGCTAGTAGGGTCCTAAATAGTGCTGAAATCAGCTATAGTACGATCGAAAAGGAATTGTTGGCTATGCTTTTTTGCGCTGAACAGTTTAAATATTGTATCTGCGGGAGACACTTTACTTATTTTACAGACCATCGTCCATTGGTATGGTTAGAAAATGTTAAAGATTCCACATCTCGTCTAAAGCGATGGTATTTCAAATTAACAGATATATATAATTTTAGTATAAAATACACGCCGGGAAAAACTAATTTTGTTGCTGACGCTTTATCTAGAAACCCACCGGAAGCTAATCATGTCGCTGACGAGGTTAACATAGTCAGAAAAAGATCTGAACTAGAAGATAGCGAGTCAGAATTTTCGGTAGAGCACGTAGATAAAAAACCTAAATATACTCGCAATAATGCGAAAAAATCGCTAGTTAAACAACAAGAGATAAATATTCGTGTAGATCCGCAACTCACGAATGCGAATACAGCTACTCCTACTGTAGACAATTACACAACTGACAACATCGAAAATATGACGGAAATGCAAAATGTATTTAAGAATGGAGAATTTCTAGCTGTCAGAAATGCGGAGGGAAATTTTTGGTTGTGTAAAGCCGCTCAAAATATTAAAAAGAAAAGTAAACGTGTTAAAGTTGACTGGTTACAACAAGACGTTGACGACAAATACATTTACACAACTGCATATCGTGATTTGGTAGAATTTGACACAATTTTGACAAACATAACCTTAGAAACTATTGGACGAGATAAATACAAATTATCTATTTCAGAACAAGCGCGAATACAGGATATTTTACAAAAATCAATAAACGCTCAATTTGGTGAACTAGAACGCTGGGCTGCAGCTTCTAGAATTGACGATAAAGAGACAATAATCAACCGCCAGTTGGTTCAAATCCCTTATCTTTTCTAACACGTGATCCACTTCTTATGGATACGATCCCTGACTTTCCTGACATTCCAATGGATCCTGCTTCAAATCCTCAAACCAGTGAAATGAATGTAGATTCACGTGAGCTGATCGGTGAGGACCAACAGGTTGTAGAGTACGAGACTCACGGTCAAGATCAATATCGACCTCGCATTGCTCGTAATATTATACACAGTCGTGACGCGTACCTTATGGCAAAAGATAATTTAGCGTATTTTGTAACAACACGAAATCAACCTCTGTGTACTGGGGCCGACATTCTCGATAGAAATGGACTCTTACCAATTATTGATAACGTAGTTTTAGGCAGAATTAAGGTAACTGAAGTGGATGGGAAGCAACGTATAGCTTTACCCATTAAAGAAAACATGCATATGCGTATAGAAAGAGAAATTCTAATTGAAGCAATTCAGTCGTTACTTGATGGCTGTGTAGCTATGCTTTTGCGTTCTGTTCGCATTTCAGAGACCGATGCATTAGATGATTATTCATGGGGAGAGGTTTTGGATACAATTAAAGATATATTCGAAGGAAGCGAGACAAAAATAATAGTTTGTACTAATCAAGTAGCTACACCTGACGTAGAAATTAGAGAAATGATTATTAAAGATATACACGAATCCCCCATGAATGGTCATAAAGGTATAAATAAAACCTATAACCGTATAAGGCAAGATTATTATTGGCCGAATATGAAAGAGAATATAAGAAATTTTATTGCTCGATGCGTGGTATGTGAAACTAACAAGGTAGTCCGAAAGAAGGTTAGGCAACCTATGGTCCTTACCGACACTCCAGGGTCTAGTTTCGATAAAGTAGCAATGGATGTAGTGGGACCGCTTGCGAAAACATTTGTTGGCAACGAGTATATCCTTACGATGCATATTTAGAATGTAAAGAATAAAACTTTTACCTTTTCTTGCGTGCTCCGTAAAGCTTGTATTTTAAATTTAGTTTTTTATTGTAATTTCAATTTTACATGTAATTTTCAGGAATAAAAAAATATATAATGAAGCTATTCAAGATTCTGTTGACTCTTGCTTTTACAAGTATGCAAGCTGAAGCATTCACCGGTTATGACTGTGGCAAGCTGACTCCGAACATATCGACGGTGTCGCTCACGGCTGTGGGTGCATGTAACATCGAGTACAACGAACCGAAGATAGAAGCGCTAAATATTCAACTTCTTGAACTGTCCGAATTTAAATCTGTTCCTGTTCAGCGGTGTAAAGTGCGCGTAGAACAAAAAATTCGTTATTGTGGGGCATATTCGCACAATGCAGACTTTTTACAGGGCGACAGTACGTATATCAAGCCGCTCTATAGAACCACGTGCCGCGAAATTATCAAATATGGACAAATAAAAATAGGCCAGGTAATCATTAATGACATTATCGTGAACGCAACAAATCGAAGATCAATAACGTTGGCTGGTAGTTTAAATAACGAGGCGGAGTGCAGTGGTGCAACGTACATTGACGCTGGTCGCGAATTAAAAAATGCAGTGGTAACCGCAAAGTTAGAAATAACCGCCTCCGAACCCACGGCAAATTTATTGATCGCGAAAAACGAACTCATTTTACCAGGTGGTACTCGATGCCCATATTCAGCAGGACATTGCATAGACGCAGACGAAAATTACGTATTTTGGGAGGTTACCTCTCAATCGGTTTGTGATTTTGATAAATATATTACTTTATATGAAGGTATAAGTACAAGGGTAACCGAAGGTGCGAATCCACCTGCGTACTTTGGAAATTCCACCGGGAAAATAAGTTTCGGACTAGTAAGAACAAGCGAACACACTGTGTGCGGATATCGCCTTATTAAAACTGACCAACCAAGACTTTTCATTTTAGAAATTCAGCCGGGGCAGTATTTTCCTGCGAGGAAACACATTGAAATTAGTGACATTATTGTTACTACATATTTTAACGCAAAAATTAAAAGTTTAGGCCTTTACGTGGAAGAACAATTCAAAAGCTTGTACCGAGATATATTGCAGCATAGGTGTGAATTAGAGCAGCAAGTTATCCAAAATGCTCTACCGTTGGCATACACACAGCCAGACTTTTTTGCCCTAATTGTGACCAAGGAACCCGGACATATGGCCGTCGCTGCAGGAGAAGTTGCTCATATTATTCAGTGCCAGCCAGTTAGCTGTAAGCATCGAAAGTCTAACAAATGTTTCCTCGAGATGCCGGTCGTTTGCGGGGAAAATATCGCATTTTTAAGACCAAAAAGTAAAATAATAACAAAGATTGGCACCGAAAAGGACTGTAATCATATTTTTCCAGCTATTTTTGAGGTAGGCGGTGCATGGCACCAAGCCTCTCCAAGCATCACCGAAGTTAAAGCGCCACAAGTACTGCGTCCAATGACCGCACCAACTTGGAATTTCAAAAGTCTTAAGGACATTTTAGAAAATGGCATCTATACACAAGAAGATTTAGATCGTTTTCAAGAGCACGCCATCTTTCCGGCGGAAAGACCAGCGTTGCTGGAGGCTGTCGCTCGACGCATTAACGATCGATCATCACCTTCGCGAACTACTAATTTTCGCAATCTCCTTAGTGCTGAAGAACTCACAGAGTCCATAAAATCGCAGTTCTCTAGTCTTTGGACCAAGTTTGAAAGATTTGGACAAGCTGCCGCGGGCGTGATAGCTGTATTGTGGATCATACAGGCGCTAAAATCTGTTTTCGACGCTCTAATTCACGCATACACACTCTACACTATATACGGGTGGAGCCTACATCTTTTAGGAGCAATCACCGGATCAATTACACATTTATTAGTCAGTTTAGCCAAGCCAAAGAATGTGCAGCGCCCAGAGCCGAGCGAGACAGTCGATAAGAGTCAAGCCCTAAGACCTCGTACCGAAGAAATCCCGTTCACAGCGGTTTCTTATCATCCAAATTCATCTATAAATGAGTCGTATCCAACATCGAAGAGAAGTATTGACGACATAAGGAAGAAATTGTTAGCGCAAACCGCTACCTCTTCTTGAATCGTCGCGCTTTGATTCAAGGGTGGGGGTGTTATGTATGATCATATTTGTAGTAAAAATTATTGTTCAAATTTAATGTTCTAGTAAATCAGTAAATGTACGCTTGCTTATTTTTCTTTGTAGTTTGTATTAATTATATTTTGTGTAACGAATATATATATTAATTTTTTGTGTAAAATGAATAAAACGATAAATATAGCTGTGCAGCTTCGTTGCTTGACGAACGGAACTCGCCGGGCTGACAATGCATAGACTAGCGAGGAATCCGAGCCTCTTTCGGCAATTGCTGAGTTCGCGTCTAGATCCTACCGTGGGACCAGAGTTTCGAAGGTGTTCGTCGCGATTTTTGTACATGCGACGTTATCAGTCCGCGGGCGCATTCGGTACAGTAAAGACGTTTAATTATAATCAATTAAATCAAGTTCAAATTTACACGCTCTCTTCCTATTTCTTATCTGCATCAATCAGTCTCCTTATACCTGTATCCACTATCCTACCACTCGTCATTTTAAATCTTTGCTTTTATAAGAAAAAGAGGAAAAAACGTAAGGATCCGCAGGGGTTCCCGCGCCTATTCGAAAATTCTTTAACAGCTCGTCTACGCTGATCTGGTGGCTCCCTGCCCATCACCAAGGAGGTCGATCGAGGACACACGGGTCCTTCCAAAAAAAATCATTATAGCGAGGGAAAGCTCCGAACGGAGAATCCTTTCTATAACAGTAATAAAAAAATTATTCCTATATAATTTTTTAAAATAAATATTTAGACTTTTATTCAAATTCTGTTCAAATTATGTGACATATAAATTGGTCAAAAAATTTAAAATAAAAGTTAATAATAATATAATTTGTTCAAAAAACTAAGAAGTGTTATAATTTTATTGTTATAAAAAAATTATTAATTGTTAAAATGAATAGCTTTTTTTCAATTTTAACCCTGGCTTGTCCTCTTAATTTAGCGATTAGAAAAATGAAAATTTAATTAAACTCTTCTGTAAGTTGAAATACCTAAATGGGTAAATATATTGATTTGTGCATATTTAAATAATATTTAAAATAATAAACTCAATCGGCCAATAACATACGTCAGGTGTATGTTTTTAACTCTCTTGGTAAGAGGTTAAAAATCAAACAATTTTAAATCGGACGATAATTTTTTGAAAAAACCAACTTGATACATTTTTATCTTACTTGCTTCAAAGAACAGAGTTTTATCACTTTAAGCCTATTTTTAGTTTTTTAATCTCCCATGTTTAAAACGAATTCAAATTCTGATTTTCATTTTTTTCTCTCATTCAACAACTGAAATATAAATGTAACAAAACGGAAACACTTTTTAATGAACATGCTGGAATATTTGGATGCTTCTCTCTCATTTTTACAAATTTTAGAAACTATCTTAAAGCAAAAGAATCTTTTAACACAAAATTCTTTAATATTATACGGTTAAAAAATCGCAAGAGAAGTTGTAAAAAGTCTACTGTGGAACTAAAATATAGGTCAAAGTTTAGAGTTGTTTCGTTACTTCCCAAATAAAATGTAAAATAGGTGAGACAGGGAAATTTTCTTTACTAAATATGTAATTATAATTAAACTTTGGGCGCTTTTTCGTTAATCCTCCCCCCCCCCTCCAAAAAAAATTAAAGTGCTTTTGCATTCAATCGATAAAAAATAATATAAAATATTATTACCTGATGTGCATAAATTTTTTGAAGAATCCCAAATTACTCGATAACCCATATAATTATGTAAATAAGTATGATTTCACATACAACAAATGTACTACTCATAACGAAACTCGCATACATATTTAGAATTTCTGTATAATGTAAATTATAAGAGAATTTTTCATTTTGACTACTAATAATTATATTTTAAGTTAGTTTTTATTTTTGGGGGGGGGGGGGGTAGAAGAATTAATGAAAAAGCATCCAAAGATTAATTATAATTACATTTAGTAAAAAAAATTTTGCTGTCTCAGCTATTTCACATTTTTCGTGTATAATACCGATGAAGTTAAGTAACGAATTCGAAACGAGCATTATAATAGAGCTTCCGTCGACAAAACCAATATCTATCGTTGAACGAGTTACCTTCAGCAGATAAAACGTTTTACCGACAGTTGGTTTTGGAAACGGAAGGTCAGCGTATGATTATCCACGATACTCATAAAACGAGTTGTTACCTCAGTATAGCGCTTCACGAAACGTTTCGTTGTTTGATCGATAACATCGTAACGAGCTTGAAGCTAGCTCGAAGTGTCAACGCTTAGCGATGGAATGTTTTGATAGTTAACGTTAGAATTAATTTTTCTTTTCACCAAAATTTAAGTTTTATTAAATTCGGCGTCGCGACTAATAATATCATTTTCAGATTTTTAAAATATAAATTTCTAAGATTATGTGTAACGCGTCGGTTTTGAGATCTGCACCTTGCAATGGAGCCAACGGGAATCGGATGAACACGACAGTCAAATTGTTAAAGTAAGTCTCGAGGTTCCAGTCATTACTTGTAGTAACTTATTTATACTTTCTACGGGCACAAACGCTGCAACTTATTGAATGCATAATTTTTAATTTAACCTACAAAAAAGAAAATATTGTTTGTGCATTTAGAGAACATTGATTAATCGTAATATGTAATAAATAGTGTAATAAATTCCGTATAATATAAATAATTTAGTTTTCGTTTTTTTAGTTAAACTTGAGTGTGTGTTTATTTCATCTACAATTTGCACACTAATAATTAAGTAACTTTCTACATTAAAGCATTCAATGTATATCAGCAAGTTTTTATTATTTTCAAACATTGAATAAATTATAGTATTATAGTAATAAGTATATATTATTATAAGGAAATCTGAAATACAGAATCATCAATTAATTGTGTAATTTATTATTCTCTAAAGATTCAAACTTATATTTCTAATGTACATTTAAAATATATAGACTGAAAATATAATTTTTCGTGCAAACTCTTTTCAAGATATTCTTTATGTGTTGATTTGTATGCTTGTATAATGATAAATTGTTTCTCATTTATTTATTTATGTGTAGAATCGAAAAACATCATTGACTTAATCAAATATTTCTGAACTTAATTTTTATACAAAATAGTAGATTTGGTTAAAATTGGGTAACAATTGAATTTATTTTGCTCGGTCGTTAATAGACAAACACCTCCTGACATTATTCAATTAAGGTGATGGAACCAATTATTGATCACGGAATGGACGTATTTTGATTAATCAATTGTAAAATAATATTTATCGTAAAAAATACTTATCTTGATTAGAAAATCGAATTTTAATATAAATGTAATGGAGCATTTATTGAAAGCTTATCGAAAATGAAATCAATTATTGATCTCTAATTTGCGATAGAAATCAATTATCGATATCTTTAACAACTAATTATCGATCAATATATTTTAATTTAAGACAGTAGTCATAAGAAATTATTTATTAATTATTATTTAATGTAATTTATTAAATAATTTCGTGTTTTCCATAAATTACATTTAAAATTAATGTTATTTCTTTTAATTTTTAAAAAAGTTTGAATTTTATACTACGTAGTGAATATTATTTTCTGATTTCGCTAAAAACACTTAATTATTTACTTCTAAATAAATTTTATCCCATACTTTATTATTTATTAATTTACTAATTTATTTATTTCTTTATCAAATAATATTTTTAGATGTGAACTTCCAATACCAAGTTCCAAAACATATTGGGATGGAGTCTGCGCTGAAATTGAGAAAAAATATCGAAGAGTAAGAGACCCTTATCCCTATCCCTTTCCTCTCTCCGAATCTTTAACATATTCACCTACAACTCAACTTTCTGATAATATTAAATTTAAAATATCGCCTCCCACACCTATGAACGAAAAGCAAAAATTTGAAAGTAATTTGATTGACCAGGAACAAAATAAAAAAGCCCGCGTTACGAAAGACAAAAAAAGAAGTATTAAATTCTCTAATAATGTAAAAGAAATGAAACTACCATTGGATAATACAAATAAAAAGTGTTTAGAGCCTTTGAGTCAAATATCCAAAAGTATAAAAATATATTCCAAAAACTCGTGTCCTCATCATAAAAATGTAGATACCGTTAAAATATTCGACGATGAAATAACAAAATATTTGCAAAAAAGAGAGAGCTCGATTTTAAAATTACCAAGTCTGGCCAAAGAAAATAAATTAACGTGTAAACACCACGAGATGACCCGAAGCAAATCCACTCCAACTTCATCTAGAATTGACGAAACAAATACGGGAAAAAGAATTTCGAAAATTCCTAAGCTAGGCGCAGCGAGTCTCCTACCAAGTTTTGCGAAAGCTGTATCGATCGATAGTTCGGTAGGAACTCAAGAATCTTGCGACTCGGAAGATGACTCTGTCAAAAGTCGATTGCGAGATTACTCGTTTCCGGAAATTAAGAGAGATTTTTTACGTTTGCCAAATTTAAACTTTGCCAGCTCGCATCCTAGTTTTCACAAATTGTCGTCGAATGACAGTTACGATGACGACATCGATACGCGTGATATTTCAATAATGTCGGAAGAAGATTTTGCAAATGCAAAGAAACGTTTGAGAAATGAAAAAAAAGTAATAACATTCAAAGATGAAATTGTCGATAACGACGAGAAAATAATTACGCAATGTAAAACTTCCGATTTGTTAGTCGTTGATGAAAAGCCGAAAACAATGTCTAATTACGGTTTGGAATACTCGTACAAAGCATTAGAGTCGATAACTAAACGTAAGCATTTCAATTTGAATTCGGACAATTTCGTTGTTACAACAAAATCATCAACCTCGGAAGAATCGGAATCATTTGAAATTCGTAAATCTAAAATGACTAAATCGCAACGATCCAAGACTCCAGAATCTCCAATAGATTTTAAGGAAATTGCTATAAATTTACGAAACAATGTTAAAAAAAATATTGATACGTACACCGAAAGAAAATCGTCAAATATAAATGTAGAAAATAATTTATCGGTATCAATTTATTCGGCATCCCGAAGCACTTCAGGAGCTAGTCCTGATTTTGAAAATAATATCAAAGATATACCATCGAATCAAACTTTAGAAATGATTCCTAAAACGAAGGTATTTTGCAGAGCTCATATTGATAAGTGTCATGCTTGTTTATACAAACCATTCGAAAAATCATTAGAAGTTAAACGTGAGTTGCCCTTGACGGCATTGAAATTCATAATTGACAATCCTTTTGATTTTAGAGGGTCTAGTTCCAGCAGTAGCTCATCTGCTGAAGAACTACATGCCCTACACGATAATAAATTCATTTTCACGCAATCTGATACTGATTTGTACAATGTGGTAACAAAAAATGAAATTCAGGATGAGAAAGATCATGTCAAAATGTCATTTGGTGAAAAAAATGTAGTAATAGACATTCCAGAATCACCGGAACAATACGTGAAAGACAGATCACTCTCCGTTCAATCCACAGATCGTTCGAAAACCTCAACACCTACCAATCAAAGTTCAGATTCGGATGAAGTTCTACTTCAAGAGGATAGATTACCATCATCTAAATACATGGCACCGTGTCATGCTCCAGTAGTATGGCGACCGAGTCTTGAGCCATTGAAAGCTCTTAAATCGAAAAAAGCTATGTCACTACGCGCAAGAGCAGCGGCTATTACTGCAAAATCTAGCGAAGGTAGTTCTAGCGATAGTAATGACGAAGGCGCCGCTACGAGCAAACTGATATCGAAAAAACCAAAAAGAGTTCCGATTGCCGTAGATCAAGAAATTAAAGAAGTTACAAAGAAGAAAGAAAAGCCAAAAAAACCATTGGTGAGAATGAAAACTGTCGCTGAAGATATGACTTCCCTTGCAATGTCTGCTGATGAAATGAAAGATGGAAAACCACATCGAATGTTAAAAAGAGCAAAGACTACTTTTGATTTAACGACTATTGACGATGGTTCTACGTCAGAATCAGACGACGACGCTGACTTGGGAAGTCAGAAATTAAAAGATCTAAAACAGAAAGATGAACCCTTACCGTATTTTGAAGCAATACTATTACATAGACCTGGACCTCCACCTCCACCGATAATGTCATCGGAATACGTTATTTCAGTGATCAAAACATGCGTAGAGAATAATCTCAGTGTTTCTGAATTATTAGAAACGTTAGGTGAAGAATTCTCTCGAAAAATTAACGAAAGATGTAAAGAATTAGAGAACATTGGTGATATTGATTATTTAAAACTAGGTTACAAATTATTTAACGCGTTGCTGGATTCTAGGCGATATCTTAAATCTGATATATTCTGTCCTAACCTCGAATTTCCTTTTAAACAGCCTCCGCTCGTGAATGCTCGACAATTGAGACGTATTCTTCCTCCAAAAGCTTACGAATTAGTAGCTCCGATACTCGGTATGCCCAAGTATTATTCGAAGAAGTCTGGTGACAATAAACTTACTCATATCCGAGAAAGAACAAAGCGCAATTTTTCGGATGATGAAGAATCAAATATTACTTTTGATCTCGTAGTAAGTGAACATCATAATTTTAATAGGCTTTATAATTAACGCAAGTGATTACAATTAATATTATTTACTCTTGTTTATTCAGGTTCATCCTCCAACATCTCCTGATTCTTCTGGATACGGTGATAAGTTTTCTGTCGGTGATCGGAAAACAAATCCATATGCTTTGTTCTTAAGAAAACCACGAAGAAAAGTATTTTCATATTTTGTTACTTTAAGCAGAACTCAAAACGTTGTGTACACATCTTAAAATTTACTGTTTTTTTCTTCTTTTATGTTGTCAAACTCAGGCAGTTGTATGGCGACCTCTTTGCGAAGATGATATGAAAGGTTACGATCCTGAAGCAACATTAGAAATGAGAGCTACAAGATTAATGAATAAAATCTGCAAAGATTTTTGCGAGTGGTTCAAACATCTGGGTGGCAATGAACAAGCCATTGACGAAGAAACTCTTAAAGATATGTTTGAAATCAATTTTTCATCCGAAGCGTGCAAAGCAACGCAGGTAATTTTTTACACAATCTATTATCTTCATAGAATATAACTAGATTAATTTTAAACAAAATTAATTTTTTTAATTTATCCGTAACGCAGATAGTTATTAAAGAGATACCAACGGTGACGACAGCAATCGCGAATATCAGACGTTGCCGTAAAGCGAGTAAACTTCAGAAAACTAGAAAGGAGATTAAAAATGATTTAAAAGTCGAAAGACGCAGAAAACGTACATTCGCCTTTGGTCGATGTCTTCCAAGTGAATTAAGATTTGTACCTCCGCGTAATCGGATTTATTCCAAATGGCTGCGTTGCAATGAAATTCCTGACGATTTGAAAACTATGGACGTTGTTTGGAAAGGAATCATACATTTGGATAGCGTGCAGACATTTTTATCCTATTTAAAGGAAAATCCTAAGGTAAGTTTTCTAATTTTTTTTCAATTGGATAAATACATCTTTTTTTAAAAACAATTTCATTTTTTGTATAGGCCGCCTCTCCCAAACTTGCAAACAATCTTGAAGTTCGTAGTAAACTGGCCAAGAAACGTGAACAGACTGTCGATGCGGTAAATAGTAATAGTTTGAAAGTACGCAGTGGAAATAAGATTAACGATGCTTCAAGCGTAATAGATTACTAAATTTATTGTAATCGTACTTTTATACGGATTTAGTCTTGGCTTACGAGATGAAAAAATACAACAAATTTTTAACTTTAATATGTTTGAACAACAACAATTTATTGTTCCTTTTTTCTGAAAACGTTAATTATTAATAGTTTAAATTTAAAAATTAATTAAAGACTCTTGTTACTATTGTTACGAAGACAGAATTTTAAGTAAAATTTATAAATATTTATGGCACAAATTACAATTTTAGTATAGAAATAATTTATATTTACACTTGCACACGGAAATATTTTCACCGAAGTTACCGTGAAATTTGCGGTAAAGCTAGGACAGTGTGACAATCTATAATTTTCAGTAATTTGTAATAGACAACTAATAAATATAACTACATAATGTTACAGAAAATTTTACGGTTACGTATTTTAAATATATAGATGTCTTATGGGACATTACAACGTGAAAAATTGATCGTTGCGGCTGCAAGTAAATCTTGAACATTTAGTGATGAAACATTTTTGAAAATAGTCATGTGTACTATTCAAAGCAAGTAAAAGAGCGTTACAGACAGATTTTTTTGGAAAATTCAACCCTCTGTTAATTATAAAAAATAAGTATTGATTGCAATTTTTTTAGTCTCACATCTCTTTAATATAAATAAATAATTTCTATACTGCGCACTTGATGTTTCGTGTTAGCAGTAGTGTATTGTAATTTTTATAAGAAATTTCATAGTAATAACTAAAATCGTCCCAGCAGTTTTTTTAGATTTTACTTAAAACAAATTAATTTATTGGCCGATTTAAAAGTGTTATGACCCGGCTTATCAAGACGGTGTCAGGCGTGAGTAGTTCACCTTAACATTAAATTATTTTTATTTTAATGTGAAACTACTGTCAGCTCCGGAGCCTCTTAGTTCTTATAAATCACGATTATGGTGTGTCACGCTTTGTATATTACACGTCAGGTAACTCTTGTATATTATGCGTCACGTAACGTTTGTATATTACACGTCACGTAACTCTTGTATATCACGCGTCACGTAACTCTTGTATATTACACGTCACGTAACTCTTGTATATCACGCGTCACGTAACTCTTGTATATTACGCGTCACGTAACGTTTGTCACATGTGGTAGATGATGTTGTAGTTACGCGTTACGTCACGCTAGTCATACAACGTATAACTAGGTTCCCCCGACGTTATATGTAACGTTACTCGAAGTTGTTATGTTTATTTGCAAGCGTCACGCGTAACGTTCTAATAGGCGTAACTTTATGAAGTCGACGATTCGGTACTTACGTGTAGATGATGCGTCACGTTTATCCTGTGTTAATACTTCTTGATGAAGACATTGTGTTTGTCAGTTTCTTTAGGTTTATTTAATGAAATTGAGATAGCAGTTTTGTGTTTATTTGATTATTTATTTAATCCTTTTATTCTAACATAAGATTAAAAACTACACGAATAGTCTTCGTGGCCAAATTCGAGTTTTATATTCTCTAAATACAATTCTAGGTTTTATATATTTTTCTAGAGACCTTGGTGAATCTCTGTTAGAAAAATATTTCGCGAATGAATTTATACATAACTACTCGTTTAGAAACCTTGGTGAATCTCTAAATTCAAGTAGCCTCCAAATGATCTATATATCTTATATCACGATTAGCTTAAAAGGGCAAGCATGGAGACGATCCCTTATATTTTAAGCTTTTATATACTTTTAAATTCTGTATATGAATTTCACAATACACTTACGCCGGAATCTAAAACGGCGGGCACTTCGCTCACTGTTAACACGAGTCTCACAAGATTCAAGAACAAGACTGAAGACTAAAGGCGTTAGATGGTGCATTCGCGGGTTTATAAAGACTCAAAAGAATGATGGACTCGCGAATAATCTAGAACCGTATGAGAGTCGCGGGCCAATCAGCGATGGACGCGATTCAGACTCGGCGTAGGTGAGGGTAGTTAACGATTGTCAAATCGGCATGTTCGCAGGTCAGCGACCGACATCACTGCGTGTAACGACTGATTTAGCAAAATTTGTAAATTTATTTAAAGGCTTGATAGGTTAATTTTTATAAGTGCATATATATATATATTATCACGTACAGTGAGTGTAGTGTGTGAAGTAAGGATTGCGGTTGGCTGCGTAACTAAATGCAAGCACTATTGAAGGATCGGAAGCGAACGCTCTTGTCGCGAGATAATTAGTTTCTGCTTGAGGTACGGATGATCCCTTACTTGTTAATTTTGGTGTGTCAATAATTGACCTAGTTATATATCAGATTTTCGCGGGTGGGAGTTTATAATTTGTGTACGTATTGCAAGGGCGATTTTGAGCGTTCCGCGCGCGAGGCTTTTGCTGACGCGCGCTTGCTCGCGATTTCCGAGCAGTACATACGATTGCGAAAGGGTTCGCGGTTCAATGTACGTCGATCTAGATTTACCTATGATCGTACGTGACAATATATATATATCAGAATGAAATCAAAATTATTAAAAATGAATATTTATAATAATGTAGACGTCTATGTGGGACGTCACAAAAGCATTGCAATTGTTTTTATCAAGAACGATAGGAATTTGTATACTCTTCACGTTCATGTATGTTTGAAAAGACGATTTTACTAAAATGGGTCTATCATGATGGTTGACCATCGACGTACGTTGTACGACATTGTAACATTATTGTCATAACTTTGAGTATACATTATGTGAAAAGAAGAATGTAATTATCCGGGTACGCGTACGAATTGATATAACATTTATACGTTTATTAATTTGCGACGATCCAAACGACGCTACGTTGTAACAATCCGTCGAAATTCGTACACACTAAGTATGTTACATTTAAACGGTAACGTATATTTCGTTTCGTGGGTACCGCGGTTCGTCGAATCCAAGGATCAGCGAGTACAGGCATAAAGAGGCAGATGAATTGATATACTGTTCTCCAGGTCGATCTTCGTATAAGTGCGTTAGGTTGTACTTGCGTTGTGTTTTTAAGGCCGTAGGGAAAACGTTCCTTGATACCGTGTCTCCGTGTCTTCGCGTTGTATCCTCTATTTCGTTCTCTCCTTCGACTTCCACTCGTAATAATCACTTATGTCTCTTGTTTGTATATTATGATCTTCTTTTATATAAGTTTGGTGACCTATTATATACGAGTGTAATTGGAGGGGCGCCTAGCTGGTCCTTGCGCTTCAAGTTGCACCGATGCTCGAGTTGTGAAGTCGCGTGGCACCGTTTAATGACCTGAACGGTCAGCATTTTCGGTGAACTAACTATTTATTTGTCTTAATTCATTCGTGACGTGTATCCACACGTAACAAGTAAATAAGCAGAGTTTTTTTAAATATTACTATATTAGAATAATTTACTGACAAGGTTTCATGTTAACAAAGTGAAAATCACATATCACAATTTCGACTATATAACGTACCAATATTTCAGATTTATATATCAACTTTAACAAAATATAAGCGTCAACATTCTTGATATTTTAAAAATATTCTTATAATACAAATATGTGTCTTAGATTTTATTATCTAATGTAATATTTACATAAAGAATGTTCTCCATGTATATTATTTATTTGTCTCTATCATATAACGTCAGAATGCAAATATAACTACAACTAATTAATTAACTTTTATTAATTATTTTGGATAAATATTATGGAAACTATAAAATACACACCGAAATAGTTATTAATTACAAACCAGGTATTTATACGTAAAAGCTAAGCTTTACATTTTAAGCACAATCTGTACAATTATACCGAATATTAATATATATATTTTTAAAAATGTTCAAGTTGTATTAAAATATTCAATCAATTAGACTTTAATTTATTTATTTTTAAATGTAAAATTATCTTCGCTTGTTTTTAGTCGAATATTGAGAATCACAACCTGGACGCTCCTTATCTTTTTGCTTTTAACCAAACCTACGCTCATAGTACATTGTGCAATAATAGAAAAATGTTTTGTAATTTTGAGTCAAACTTTCGATGAACTAAAATTCTTTACGTACAACCGATACATTATTTTCATCGTATTTGTATAAAAAAATGTTTCAATCATAATGTGCCCAATGTGTAAAAGTTTTGTAATTTTAAGACGAAAATTTCAGTTAAAATAAAGTTTTTATGTATATAGGAACGGTACATTACAAAATACCCAACCAAATACGATTTAACAAAATTTTAAAAAGTCAAGTTATTTAAATTATACTTGTACTTGTCATACTATGAGAAGAAGAATACCCTAAGAATTTTAGCAAAACCGTCGAAAAATTGTCCGAGTTTTAACACTAACTCTGTTACGTACATATATATATATAGATACGGATTCATACATATATTTTAGAACATATACCGTAAGATACCCAATTGTTGATCATGAACCAATTTCTGATCAGTATATATTTCAATAAAATAATAGGATTTACATAAATCTAAACTGTTGCTACATACAATTTGAGGTTAAACAATCAATAATTAGTTAGTAGACAACTAGGTATTGGTATACGTATCGAAAATTTACTGATCAGAATTAAAAGGAAGTTAAATATTTATATTTACAATATAAAATTTATCGGGATTTGCGAATCATTATGCTTTATTAAGCGAGGTTTTTACTCTTCGTCCACTATGGTTGGTGGAAGTCCCAGAGTAAAACCATTAAAATTTAAAAAATTGGCGTTTTCCATCTGCGACGGGCGTCTAAGGAAGGCCTCTAGCTCCTTACTGAGGAGACCAAAGCTAGAGTGCTGTGGTCGAAACGCAAATTTTTTAAATTTTAAAGGTTTTACTTTGGGACTTCCACCAACCATAGTGGACGAAGAGTAAAAACCTCGCTTAATAAAGCATAATGATTCGCAAATCCTAATAAATTTTATATTGTAAATAATCTGTAGCGAATGTTAAAATTTTCAATTAAATATTTATATTTTATGCATGTGTCAAAATATATACAATTATTATCATTTTTAACATAAAATTATTCTATGAATCTACGGATTGCCCTTATTTGAAAAACAATTGGGTATGTAACGGTGCTAGATATAATATTAATTAACACAAGAATGTTATAAAAAATAAAATAATTTATTTCAACGTACTTATATACATACAAATAATTTCACTAATTTTATAACGACGTTGTACATTTCCGTTAACTCGAATAAAGATAAATTGTTTACAAATTCATCTCTTGCAGTCGATTCCCTCATTAACAATGCCCTATAGCAATAACATGAAAATGTATACAGCCTATTCGAATATCGATTTGAGGTTGTTCCAAAAAATACTGGAACGACCAAAATTCGAACACTATTAAATATTAAAATGTCATTTACTATAGTAAATACACTATTCACGTTTTATATTTTGATACACATTTTTTCTAACGTTCCTTGGATGGATGATGGGACAGCAATGCAATAATGATCGCAACCACCGTTGTTGATCAAACAAGGATGATTTTTATTAATGTATTGAAGATTAGGAGTAATTATTTTAACACCGTGGATAATACTACTTTTATCTACATAATCCGGTATTATAGAAATACTGTTCTCCGAGCTTGCTAGTGCACTGGTCCATATGCCCGTCTTATTACTAATGTACAACCAATTTTCGTAAACGCTTATCGTCTCAGGATTATGCGGAGCAGATATTTCGTAACTACCCCATTTCGAGTCGTTTAATTCATCAATGTTTACGTAATAAATTAAACTCAATGTTTTGTCGAGAGTGTAGAGGATATTTTTGGTGGGATCGATTGTCAAACCGTGCCCGTAAACTGCGATGTGAGACGTAACTTTCGAACCGTCTGAAAAGCAACTGTATATTATTGGTATTTCGTTTTCGTTAGATTTCGCGGTGAAGAATATCAATCCGTTGTTAGGATCGATCGCGATCGATTCACCAATACCATCGGATTCGTATATCACTTTTTCACTCTCGTGTTTCTCGATACCACGAATGGCAATGTGATATTTATTCGACTTGTTGCAATTTTGGATGTAGTAGAGGATATTCGTAATCCAATCGACAACCGGGATGTAATAGCAATCTGGATTCAAATTGATATTCCAATTGTCATTTGTTTCAAGATTCACGTAATTTATCGAGGATCCGTGCGCGAATATCAAATAGTTTTTACGGGGGTTGTAATCGAAATTGACTCGTTCGGTCGTCTTTAATAGAAAATCAAAATTATACGTCGAGTTGACGGCCGTGAAGGCATTTTTCTTTGGATCTACTATTCGCGTATGGATATCGGAATCTTGCAAGTACAACAAATACTTTTTCACGGGATCACACGTGATCGAGTCGTCGTTCAATTCCCAACCTACGTTGCATTCGCAACTGCGTCCAGTATCACTTTTTCGAGTCAACATACACAAATGGTGACATCCACCGTTATTCTGATTACAAGGATTGTCTATCACGAATCGATTGGTCCTATAAATTTTTATACTCTGCACATTTTTGACGTCGTCAACCGAAGTCAAAGACACGCATATATTGTTTGCCAATAGACAAACTTGAAGAGATTGCACTTCGGATGAAATGCCGTGCAAAATGTACAATTGGCCACTCGTTACCGCAAGACTCAGGACGTTTATTTTCAACGGAATGACTTTTTCTAGCGCACCAAACTTGTAGCTGTAACTCATAATTGCATCCGAAGTAGCAAAGTATATCACTTCGTTATCGCAATCGATACTGATAGCTTTCAGATTTGATTCGTCTTTTATAATCGTATTAACTATGTGTCCGTTCATTGTAGCTTGGAGAATCTATACGAGGTAAAGATATGGGACATTAAATAATTTCAATATGGGAATTAATTTTCAAAACTATTATTTTAACTTACCGAGGATTCTTGCAAGATAAATAAGTAACCTAGAAATGGATCCAAAACCACGTCTTTCGGATCGTTTAGATTGGATAAAACAATCCCGTAATATCTATCCTCTAAATCGATGACGTTCAACTGATTCGTTAGACCATCGATTACGTAGATTTTTTCACTTACGTAATCCACCGCTAACGCAGTTTTCGTCCATTGTCCAGTATACTTGGTGAGACTTGGATAGTTTTTCGACGAGGATAAAATCGGTTCGTTCGGTTTTGTCGTTGCGTAATAAATTGTATTTTTTCCATAATAGTCAAAAGCGGTGATTCCATACACGTAATCTTCCACCAAGATATCCGATTTCAAATTTTTAGGATTGTAAGTGATTATGCTACCATTCGTCGCGTGTAGAAGGAAAGTTATTTCTTCCGGCTCGTTGGAATCGGATTTACCTGTTAAAAAAATGTGTGCTAAATTATTTTTCTTTATTACACGCAGAAAAAATAATCCCGTATATTTTATAAAATCATCAATTGATGTACATTAACTAATACATATGCTAATATAGTAAATTCGAATGAATATTATTCACTTTGAATACAATTGACTTGGTTTATTGTTACATATTTCGTTATAAAATTAGTATAAAATGTTTGAAAAGTCTATGTAGTTTTGGTTTATAACGATTATACACAAATTTCACAAAATTTTATATTGCATTGTCATGTTATGTTAATATTGTGTGTTACATTGTATAACATAAATGTTTCAATATTATATATATATATGAATGAAATTGTAACAATTTATATATATATATATATGTATAATACAGAGAAAAATTTATCAGAAATTTGTCACCGTGTACATATATATACTGTTAGAATCTCAGAATATACTTATTATATTCCAATAGAGAAAGTAACTATTATTTCGCAGAATATCAATAATTTTTAAATATGTATCTGCTACTTTGACGTGGAATACTTCATATATATATTCTTTTAACTATATCTACCCACCAAAACAATTTTTTACATAATTACAAAAGTACAACCTAGTAGAAATTCAAGCATTAATAAAACAATTTTTTTGGCTAAAAACTGCACCAAAAGCTCGTTAATAACTCCGCAATTATGGATATACTAATGATTTATGACTACTTTTTAAAAATCCTCAATCTCTATTTGGACATTAAAATAATGCCACTGACAAAAAAATGATAAAAAAACTTATAAAATTTTACTAAACTATAAATTTTAATAGAATCTCATCTACTTATGTCAGAACTTCATAAAAAAAAATTTATTAACTCGATGAACTTTGTTTTACGCATAAAATACTAATATAGAATTTTAATTTCAAATGTTAAATTAATATTAATATAATCATTTATTTAAATCCTAAATTAATTGAAATATATACCATATAGCCTTATAACTTACGAGTTCCAAACCAAATGCCAACACCAATAGCAGCACCTACGATAATTGCAACTGCTCCACCAATTAATAAAATCCTTGACGATTTCATTGTTGCTAATTTTGTATTATCCTACCATACATCTAAGGATTAACTAATACGCAATGAATGTGAATAAATACTGACTCTTACTGATATTCGATACAACCTGAAATTTTATTAGATTCTATATATTATCTGATCAATCTGATATGATATAAACGTTATTGTCGCGTCTTATCTATAATGTGTAACATTTCCTGCACACATTGTTTCATATTTCATTATCATCTCTGAAGTTATATCTATTTATATAGTTCAATGGAACGCCAAGCGATTTGTCACACGAATTTTCGTTGCACACTCATCAATAATTTTCTAATCTAAAAAAAAGTCTATTTACTCACCTCTATCGGAGCTGATTAAAATAATATAGTAAATAAGGTATACGATTATTTTTACTAATTTAACGTGCACTATCCAAAGCGTAAAAGGTACATGTTTTTTTAATCGTCAATTCGCGTTGAACATGCACGTGTAACCTTTATCGTTAGGCGTTAAAATGCACAAATGTTCACAATCACCGTTATTCACTTCACATGGATTTTTTATTACCGTCACTTGGTTCTCGTACGGTTTTATGCATTCGATAAGAAGTGATATTGATTCATCGACTTTAACCTCCTTGAAATTTTGACAAATACCATCCTCGATTCGGCAACTTACGATGTTTTGACTCGTCGGGTGTTTAGGCTCTTTTGCGAAAAACAATTCACTTCCGAGGAAAGCCAAACTCATTACGTTTCCTTTGATTTTACCGACTACTCGGGACCTCCTTTGCAAATAGTCGACACTCAAAATCGTACACGAGGTGACTAAATATATTTTGGCCTCGACACGATTTATCGTAAACGCTTTGATTTTTACGTTGCTTATCATCGACGCTGCATCTGTTCCGTCCATGTTAACTTTGAGCACCTATAGGAAATGTAATACGTTTGCAATAATGTACAGTACGCTCGAACGAAAAACGAGTGAAAATTCAACAAAAATTCAAATTCAACGTAAAAAATATTTTGTTTAAAACTGGACGTATAATGACAACGAAAAAAAAAATTTAATTCACAGAAAGACAACGACTTTAACATCTACACTGAGAAGTGTTATAAGAAAATTTATATTAGCAACTGATAATAATAATTTATAATACAGAACATAGTAAAAATTATTATAATCAATAATACGCTTTGCCCTGAGTTACCATAGCAACGAATACGCGTTTGAAGTGTCACAGGTCACAGGTATTAACCAAAAAAGTGCATGCCGCGATCTCATAAGGGTAAGCAAATAAGGGAAATCCGAAAATAAGTTTTTCGTAATTAAGTACCTATTCTGGCCCGTTATTCCAAATAGTTTGGGAAGTAATGTTTGAAAATTCAAATAATGTTTTCATAAAAAAAAGTACAAGATTGTTTTTATAACACGCATTTGCAAGCATTTAAAATTTATAATAAAAACGACTTCAATTGGGACAAACTGTATGAAGTAAATAATTTTACTATTAATTGTTACGAATGATGGTTATTCTCATATATTTAAAACATGGCAGTAAATCAATGCATAAAATTTGTAATAATAACATTACATATGTGTATTTATTTACATTTAACATTATCATATTTATTTTTAATTGGACTATTTATTATGCAACACAAAATTTATATATTGTAGCAAATAAAAATAATAATTTTTGTAATTTAAAAAATTAAATTTTACTAACATTGTGAATTTTCAAATTTACACATTTTGCTACATAACATAGTAATTTTTAATATATTGAAAGTATGCCTCGCCGTTGCTATGCATAGTAATTTTTGATAAGGTTATAATAATTTTTCCTATAATACTTATCTCAGTGAAAATGAAAAAAAAATAGATTTTTTTATTTAAACGGAATTTTAGTTAGATATACCTTCAAAAGAAAGAATATTCCTTTAAAATCAAGAGAAAATTCGATTGGTTTTAGAATATTGATCTTCTTGAGTTGTACTATCTCATTTTTTACAAAAAGAAATTCAACTCGAATTATAGAAGAATACGCTTGATTATAAAAGAATTACATTGGAAAAACCAGATTTACTTTTTAAGATGTATTTAACAAGAATTTAGCTTTGATCAAAAATCTATTTTTTTCAGCGTACTCAATATTTCTTAATTTCTAACACATATTTGTAAATACTACTATTCAAACAAATATTTAATCGAATTTATGAACATTTTTTTCAGTATAATATGTAATATAATGTGATATTTTTTAACATTAAATTTTAGTTTATTAAACACCGAGAAAAACATTTGTTGAAGTAAATGAATTCCATTTAAGTATAATAGAAATTATTTTATTATAAAATGGGATTTTATCAGGGATAAAAGAAGATAATCTTCTATACTTGAATCTACTTGATTTAATACATACATTTACTGTCAAATAAAAACAATATGCTATAATCTAAATGAAATACTTTAAAAGCAAATTTACTTTTATTGTTTGCATTTTAATGTAAACCTATTTCCACTTATTATTTGAAAAGTAAGACAAAATATTTTAATTTCCTAACTTTCACTTCAAACAAGTAGATGATTTATACAAGAGTATTGTGATCAAATTAAAATTAATTCGTATATATATCAGCGCCTCGAACGAAAAAAGCGCTACTCGGAATTTTCAATGTTATTTTATATAGAAAAATGTGAATTATTTTTTATTTTTGTCCGAAGCATAAATGTATGTTCTCAAAGATTTTCAATTTGATTATTCAGATAAAATAATTTATTTTTTCAATAGACGGATTGCATACAAATGCGCTACTCTCTACAAATATTTTTTTTTCAGTGTACGGAATATCAATGTATATTTACCGATGTCGTGTGCAAGATGAACATCAAACGTCTTTCAGGATCCAATACTATATCTTTAGTTTCGTTCAAATTGGACATAACAACCGTGCAGTGCTGATTTTCTAAATCGATGACACTCACTACACCCAATTCGCCGTCCAATACGTACATCTTTCGAGTAACGTAATCAACCGCCATCGACGATTTCGTTAAGTTCGCAGAATACTTTGTAAGGTTGTAATAGTCGTCCGACAATGACTTAATGGGCTCGTTAGGTTTGCTCGTTGCGTAATACATCGTCTCGTTTTTATAATAATCAAACGCTACGATCCGATAAATGTACTCGTTTGCTTGCACCTCGTAATTTCCAGTGTTGGTATCGAGCACCACGAGTGAACCATCCAGGGTGCTCGCAAGAAGGAATTTCGAATCTTTGTTAGTTATTTCAGTTTCATTAGCAGCCGCGGTGTTCGAACTTTTCGATGATTTACCTGTCACAAAAAAGAAACAACGAGCGAGAAAAGTTGATATTATATTTACGTATTTATAAAAAAAAATTAAAAACTGAGTTTTCTTTATAAATATATTCATATTAAAATTGATCGAAAAGGCAACGCTCACCTCGCGTTAAAAATATACAAATACCAGCGATAAATATTATGATGAATATTACAATCAACGATATTATATAATAAAATTTTGATTTCATTTTATATATAATGGTAATAATATGAAACGAAAGTACATATAGATTTTCTTGTTACACGTAAGACACACCATCAATAACTGATGGTTTTAACGCGTAGGACACAAATCGGTTCCCTAATCTCACTGCGCACTCGTCATACTCTCCGATAAATATACTATATTTGTATAGTAAAGTGTATTGGTTACTGATAAAAACCATAACATGTAATGACGACGTATCAACAGTTACTCTCGACGCACGGAAAAAAGAAGCTACATTCTTTAAGCCATTAAATCTTGTAAATATAGGACACAAGTATAGTAAGTTAGTTTAATTTTAAGATCGTTCGAAAAATACTATATTTATCGTAAATATAACTTTAAGACCGATAGTATCTGCAGTAGGTTCGCCAACTGACTTTTTATCAAATTATTATATACAATCCTTTTCAATTGTATATAAAAAAACCGAAACTTATATATAAAGATGGCATTGATTTTACAAGCATCGGTTATTCATTAATAAGAACAAGTATAGACAGAAAACATATTTAAATTTTACTAAGGACAGAAATGTCGATAAGAGAAATAATAAATGTTTCATACTTAAAGGTAAAGTTATTGATACAAAAATTTTTTTCTTGTTTTTATCTTCATGTTTATTATTTAATTTCAACCAAGCAAAATCATTTTAACCGAAGCTATGCAGAAAAATGTATCAACAATTAGTGTTTTGTGTCAAATGCTCTTTGCGTCTCATCAATTTTTTAATTTATTTGGAATATTTGTGTTTATTCTTTCAAGTAATTGTTTAAACTTTACACGTGCTCTTTTATTTTAACAATTTTTTGTTTATTACATCATTTTTGTGACGAAGAAATGGTGTATTTGTTATTAGAAATTGACATTGATATAAAATGAAATTATATTTCTTCGATATTAACACTTACTTTTAAACTATTAAGATTTAGTGAACTAGAAATATATTTGCTCAAACTTAAGCCATCAGATTTTAACAGTTAAGAAACATTGATTGCTTGAAACATTCTTTACTTTCTGTAATTTTATTAATTAAATATAGCAATATATGTTGTAGATTAAGTAATCACTCTCCATGTTATTAATTATGGAACATTTTTTTTTAAAAACGATCTAGCGGAGGCAAAAGAAAAAGTAATCTTGAACAAAAAAATAAAAATTACAAAAAAATTGTGTTTTTTCTGTTATTTCTGTTTTTTCAAGACTTTTTTTCCTTTGATATTAAACAGTTTGCTTAGCCCAACTACTTTTCGTTTCCGTGGATAATAAAATAGTTATTCCACATTTAAATTCACACATACATACATACATACATATATTACAAGATATTTGCAATAGAAATGTAATATGTTGCGTTGGTCGAACGGATGGCAAAGTGAAGGATCCTACTTTTCCGTGTTAGAGAATATCGTGTGACAATATAGTCATAGACGTATGGAACCGCACCTCGACAAACCTTCTGGTAAACCAGCGGTTCATTTCCGTGTTTGCTAGTTCGGTTCGCGCAAAGTCCTCCTCATCGAGTAGAACGCGCGGCGATTCAGCTCGTTACGCACAAATCAGATGAGCGCCTCTTCCGGTCTCGGCCCTGATCCATTGTTGGCTCGTGCCATCCCACACCGATCAACTTCGCTCTGTACACGCACATACTCATTTATTTATGTGTAGTATATATGCATACATGGATGCCGATCTCAGGCAATACAATTTTGTACTATATACCTCTAATATATTTCGAGCATCCCGAGGTAACTCTTGTTACTTGTACGCAACGGTGTGCTGATTGTAAGGTCGGTATAGTACAAATGACTTTTTACCTTGAACGATTGTATCAGTTAGTTTTTATCTTTATCAAGAAATATATGTATTTGATAAAATAATATTTTATTGATTTAAATAAATATTTATTCAGATTAATGTGCTGGTGTACCCGATACTTTACCGACCGAGCAATATAGGAGAGGCATCAGATAATTGGATAATTTATATATAATCGTAATATGTCTACTGCACCTTTGAAATTCTTTATACAGACAGTTTTTTTATCTTCGGTGCTAATATTTTTAAAGGAGTATTTACTTAATGACTTGAAAATTTGTATTTTTAATTTACTTTCCTTAGGATATCGTCAACATGATCCTGTTTCTCGGATAGTTTCGTGAAGTTGTGCTCTCGGGAGTTCTGGGTTAATTTCCTCTTCTTTTAGGACTGGATTATGCGATAGCACGTCGGTGTTGCAGTTTTTCTCGCCTGGTCGGTACACTACATCGAATGTGTAGCCACGTAAGGAAGCCTTTAACCGATCAAACCTAAGCCCCGGTTTCTTGGACGTGTGGAATTGCTTTAAGGGTTTGCGATCACTTACTAGAGTGAATTTTTGGTGAACAAATAGTGTGTAAACTGGTCTTTTTCAAATACTTCGGCTAACAGCTCTCTATCGTAGGTTGAGTATCGTAGTTCGCTGCCGCGTAGGTACGTAGATGCGTACGCGCATGGTTGGTCCTTACCTAGTTCGTCTTGGCTTAACGGGATGTCGGACCCAAGTTTCAAGGATCTGCACCTTCCAACATAAGAATTATCTTGGAAACATTGAATTAAAAATCTGAACAAAATTCATATGGATAGTTTAAAACAAATGCCAGGACATGACGTTTTCATTTTTTAAGAAAAAATAAGTTTGTTAATAATAATTCAAAAGACAATTTTCGATCGGTAACTATTGGTCTACAAAGGCATGAATTTTCAACGCAAAAATCAGAATTAAATTACAGACTGAAAAATCTGAAAATTTGAGTGTATTATTTAAAACATGCCTAAGGGCACGGCGTTCAGGATTTTTTCAAAAATTTATTCCTTTTTGTGTAAAAAAATATTAAAAATGACCTTTTTTGAGTCCGACATCCCCTTAAGATTGCTCCTAAAGCGTAGTCGGATGCGTCGGTGGTTACGATAAAAGGTTTGGAGAAGTCGGAGACGGCGAGTATATGGGGCTATTTTTGCGCACCCTGCGACGAATCGTCTGTAATAACCAACAAAACCCAATCATCTATCCTTATGCTCCCACCTCCTACCATGTGCCCGAGAACGCTGGCTTCGTTTTTGAGAATTTGGCCCTTCTTCGGCTCAATTATAAGGTTTACTTCTACGATCCGTTCGAGTACTCTTCAAAGGCGTTTGCTGTGTTCTTCTAGTGTCTTGGTGGTATATGATTATGTCACCCGGTCGTTGCGTAAGAGCGTTTCGTTGAGGTCGTACATCTCCGTGTGTGTTGCGCAATCGTTTCCCTCTGCTACAGACCTCTAATGCATGCGCCTTCTACTACAAGTTCGTTTGAATTGGCATCCTCTGCGGCATTTTCTATCCTCCAATATGTGGCGATTTCGCGTTCGTTAATTTTACTACCCGAACTGGTATTCGTATAAATTCATTTGTTGTGTTGATGCATTCTGTGTTTATACTTTCATTGTGGTTTCCAGCGATGAAATTCCCAAATAATATTCTACCTTTTATGTAGGTTACGGGAACAAATCCGATGCTTATTTCTGCATTAAATGTGTGCGCGTATATTACTCTCTGCATGCGTGGGGAAATTTCAATTATATCTTTAGTTTTGAAAGGTATCACTCAGCTTCCTAGTTTTAGTTTGCTTCCGAAGGCCTTAACTACGCCGGGAAATTCGATCATTGTGTCCCATCCAAGCAGCCCGATCGTGCTCATAGGAAAATTATCTGGTACGACATGAGTAGTTATCCCCTCGCTATGGGGAGACACAAGAAAACCCCCACTCCTGGGTCCTGTGTATTTCACCATAGCGAGGGGTAGGGAAAGGGGGAGTAATGGTGGTGGTACCAGGTAAGGTAGGGGGGTATATGGCGGTGGGAGTAATCAAGGGGGGATGTCGGTAGAAATAATTAAAAAACAATTTTCCTTACCACGGCACGTTGAATCTGGTCCAAGTGGTTTGTCGCGCACAGAATTTTTACATACACACGCACACACTGTTTTTTTTGTATTCTTTTGTTTTTTAGCACGCGTCGCAGCACTTGATATTTTTGCGACATTTCGGGCACCTCCAATAGTAGCAATCGTAACAATAAAGCCAGTTTAGGTAGGATTTCCTACCAAAATTGGTGTATTGCTTGCCGCAAAAATTGCACTTGTCGAACTTCGACACAGTGCGTGCACGGCGACGTGCTAACAACAGGGGTTCCAGGGGAACTGTGGGGCTCCTTGGAAACCCTTTGAAATCAGGTTCCTCGTCACTCACCACTAAGTCCATCTTGGCTTCACGGTCTACTACCTCATCGTCACTTATCACTTCAACGTCGATGGTGCACGATGACGGTGCTGGCGACGTTGGCGACGATGATGGTGATGGTGTGGCGGGGAAGACCGAATTTATTTGTGCGGTGGATTCGTCGTCTGATACGTTTACTACATCTATAATTAACGTAGACGTTGACTTGACGATGCCGACGGAAAATTATCTCCTTCTTCAGGCGATAAAATTTATTTATTAATAATTATTTTACTTATTATAATGGCTACATGTATAATAATGTTTCTATTTTTACAATCAACTTAAATATATTTAAGTAGCATCAACTTGGAGTTGTCATTTTAAATTCGTAATATTTCCAGTCGTCACGCTACAAGTTTTTACAAACAATCTATTAATATAAATTCAGTATAAAAAACCAACGTCATTTCATCAAAGCAAATACTCAAAGAAATCCAAAAATATCGCGACACCAATTTTTTTTCTTTTTTTCATATTGCAAGTAGGAGGATGGCATAGCTGATGAGTTACCGACCGAGCAGAAAAAATAATTACTATATTTATTTAAAAAAAATACGCAAAGGAGGATAGTAATGGTGGTGGTACCAGGTAAGGTAGAGGGGGTATTTGGCGGCGGGAGTAATCAAGGGGGGGGGATGTCGGTAGAACTAATTAAAAACAATTTTCCTTACCATGGCACGTTGAATCTGGTCCAAGTGGTTTGTCGCGCACAGAATTTTTACATACACACGCACACACTGTTTTTTTTGTATTCTATTGTTTTTTAGCACGCGTCGCAGCACTTGATATTTTTGCGACATTTCGGGCACCTCCAATAGTAGCAATCGTAACAATAAAGCCAGTTTAGGTAGGATTTCCTACCAAAATTGGTGTATTGCTTGCCGCAAAAATTGCACTTGTCGAACTTCGACACAGTGCGTGCACGGCGACGTGCTAACAACAGGGGTTCCAGGGGAACTGTGGGGCTCCTTGGAAACCCTTTGAAATCAGGTTCCTCGTCACTCACCACTAAGTCCATCTTGGCTTCACGGTCTACTACCTCATCGTCACTTATCACTTCAACGTCGATGGTGCACGATGACGGTGCTGGCGACGTTGGCGACGATGATGGTGATGGTGTGGCGGGGAAGACCGAATTTATTTGTGCGGTGGATTCGTCGTCTGATACGTTTACTACATCTATAATTAACGTAGACGTTGACTTGACGATGCCGACGGAAAATTATCTCCTTCTTCAGGCGATAAAATTTATTTATTAATAATTATTTTACTTATTATAATGGCTACATGTATAATAATGTTTCTATTTTTACAATCAACTTAAATATATTTAAGTAGCATCAACTTGGAGTTGTCATTTTAAATTCGTAATATTTCCAGTCGTCACGCTACAAGTTTTTACAAACAATCTATTAATATAAATTCAGTATAAAAAACCAACGTCATTTCATCAAAGCAAATACTCAAAGAAATCCAAAAATATCGCGACACCAATTTTTTTTCTTTTTTTCATATTGCAAGTAGGAGGATGGCATAGCTGATGAGTTACCGACCGAGCAGAAAAAAATAATTACTATATTTATTTAAAAAAAATACGCAAAGGAGGATAGTAATGGTGGTGGTACCAGGTAAGGTAGAGGGGGTATTTGGCGGCGGGAGTAATCAAGGGGGGGGGATGTCGGTAGAACTAATTAAAAACAATTTTCCTTACCATGGCACGTTGAATCTGGTCCAAGTGGTTTGTCGCGCACACAATTTTTACATACACACGCACACACTGTTTTTTTTGTATTCTTTTGTTTTTTAGCACGCGTCGCAGCACTTGATATTTTTGCGGCATTTCGGGCACCTCCAATAGTAGCAACCGTAACAATAAAGCCAGTGTAGGTAGGATTTCCTACCTAAATTGGTGTATTGCTTGCCGCAAAAATTGCACTTGTCGAACTTCGACACAGTGCGTGCACGGCGACGTGCTAACAACAGGGGTTCCAGGGGCACTGTGGGGCTCCTTGGAAACCCTTTGAAATCAGATTCCTCGTCACTCACCACTAAGTCCATCCTGGCTTTACGATCTATTACCTCATCGTCACTTATCACTTCAACGTCGATGGTGCACGATAACGGTGCTGGCGACGTTGGCGACGATGATGGTGATGGTGTGGCGGGGAAGACCGAATTTATTTGTACGGTGGATTCGTCGTCTGATACGTTTACTACATCTATAATAACGTAGACGTTGACGATGCCGACGACGAAGGCGAAGCGCATGATGATGGTAGCGATGATGATAAACACATTTTAACGTAGTTATTAAGTTTCGGAAATAAAGGTGCATCCGCGGCACGAATTAGGCGCATGCTGGGACTGTGGATGAGCCACGACTGATTCTCAGTACATTTGTTTCAAAACACATCATTACAAATGCCATTTTTTTTATGTCAGCATCCCCCCAATCTAAAACATAAAATAATAATACATTCCGCTGAAGTAAGAAATTCTTACACGTAGGATTGTAAGCCGACAAGCGGATGAATGTTTTTTAAACTACGAAAACGACATTATTAGAAAATTAAAAGTGCTGATTAAAAAAAAAGAACAATAATGATATAAACACTCGAGTATACACATTAAACATTATATAAACATTAAACTTGTAAGTACATATGTACTGATAAAACAATGAAATAAAAACGGGTGATCAGGTTTCACGCTGAACGGAACACGTCTTTGAATGAATTTGTTATCAAATAAAATTTAAATAATTCTAATTTGTTGATTATCGCGACGGAATATTGAATGTAGTGATTTATCGGTTACTTTCCCGATATCTCCAATATTTACCGAGTTATTGGCCAAAATACCGAATAGTTTAAACAATTATTCATGGATAATTGTAAACAATCGCTGTAGAGAAAAAAGGTGTTAACACTTTTCTACACGCCGTGTACAGATGAATACTTTAAAAAAAACGTGGAAATCGACGGATTATCGGCAAAGATTGATAGATATCGATAAACACAAATATCATCCGATCATGGTGATTTTTGGTATACAACCTCCTCTCACCACCCCCTATCGACTTATAATCCACAAATTAAAGTCGACGAACAATTGACGAATTTTTCGGGGCGCTAATTAGCCGGGAGCCGGGATCAGGTTTCACACAGAGCGGCACACGTCTGCGATCGAAGATATCAGTACATATGTACTACACATGCGATTCTCAGAACCACGAGTATTTTAATTCCGTATACGTTAATTGTCGAATAATGTTCAAATAATTCGAATTTGTTGATTATCGCGACGGAATATTGAATATAGAACACACATTTTCTTCTCGTAAGAGAATATTTACCGAGTTATTGGCCAAAATGCTGAATAGTTTAAACAATTATTCACGGATAATTGGAAATAATCACTGTAGAGAAAAAAGGTGTTAATACTTTTTGAGTAAATGAGAAATGTTAGTAATCGGAAATGACGAAATGTTCCTTTTTCAATTCCTGATGATCCAAATGCTTTAGGTATACTACGTAACGGCATATGGAAATAATTTAAACTATCAATGAATTTAACGTTTATAATGCTCATCGAAATAATTTTGGAACCGTTTAAAACAACAGTAGGGTAAGTATGTCGCAATATTTCTCTACAAGATGCTTAAAAATGAATTGAGCATCGAATCCTTGAGAATTGTGAGCGATATAAACAATTTTTTTGAATGTGTTTCGTCTGGCAACAGCTAACTCCACAAATTCTTTTACAGCTTCTCTAGGAAATACGTATTCACGTTTTCCGCAATAGCTGCACAAATTTGTAATTTCTGTATCTTGGAGACAACAACTGCATACTTATTAAACAACGCATGAATTTACGACGTGTATCTTTTTATTTTCATCTCTTGTTGAATGAATCCTTTATCGATTATCAAAATCGGCTAATAAATATCGATAATATAAATATGATTTGATCAGAAAAATTTTAGAAATACCTATTGATCTTACAGTGACGAACCGATACATATACATAAAAATGTAATAAATCAAGAATTACTAAATTTTTCACCCCGGTAATTAATCGAGGGATTAAATTTCAGACGGAGCGGCAGGCGTCTGTAATCGTGTTTTTATCATACACAAACTACAAGCTAAGTTCTTAGAATTTCTCGTTTTTTTAAAGGTGTATTCTTTTTACTATATCCAATAATCAAAATTACGCAAATTTGAGTTTATATAATTTGAATTTTATAAACTATTGGTACCTTATTTTTTGTATACTGTAAATCTACCTGGATATTCCAAAATCCAGTATCCAGGAAGCGTACAAGACAGGTCTACATCTTTTAACAAATCACTTAATGAAGCTGTTTTTTTATAGAAACGTTTCCTAGTAGCACGATTTTTTCTGAGTTTTTCAGTAAATGTATAATCAATTTTTAAATCTATTACCAAATCGCCCACTAAGTTGAGAGTGTTCAGTATTTTTTGTTTCACTGAATTGTTATTTTTATTATACTCTTTTAAAATACTGTCTGCGATATTTTTATTCAAAAATTTGATACGCTTTTTATACATTGAACATTGAATTGCTTTTTATAGATCCATACTCGCTTATTAATCTCGCTCTTTGGGCGATTTCGCGGAGGATTTTTCCTGATTTTAGCGCGCTCTCTTGCGAGTTGCTATATGATATAGCTTTGTTAAATTATTTATGAGTAATTCAATATTTACTTTATCAGTCTGTACGAACTCGTTCCTATACGTCGCGGAATTTTCTAACCGCGTGGAGCTTATCCGCGCATCTTTGGTATGCGCGGTGCAGTCTGGGGCTAGTTGAATGATGCCGGTGCCTGTTAAGGGGTATGATTCATAATCTATGTTTTTACATTTTACGAATAATAGGGTAGAGTATACCCATGTGTTTGGGTTGTGTAACCGTGTCTAGAAAGTTTCTATTAATTGGGTAATTTTTAGGTTGCAATTATTTGGCGCGTCCGATATGCTTTCCGTGGCTAATTGAACCTCGCACGTTATGTGCTTTCTGATCTCGCGGATTGGTTCCGTATCTGAGCACATGCGTAATGCTCCTAGGTTTTTACATTTATTTAGTGCGTCTGCGGTAAATGGTATATATGATGTATCGCAGGTATTTATCGCGAATTGCGTATGTTCCGGCCAGATGTAAACGAATATTTCTGTTGCGTTTTGGATGTTGCGCTATATGGGAAGCGCGGTCGCATTAAACCATTTGAATTTTTGGTGGTCGATTAAGGATGCGCTAATATGATATATGAGATAGTGCTTTGTAAACAATATACTCGTTTCCGCGATATTGACTAATTCCGTAAATGAAGTCGATACCTCTATGGGGCTGATCACGCTCGGTAAAGTATCGCGCGCTTTCTCGAGTGATTTTTTTATTTTTTCTGAGGGTACGAATCTGGGGTGTATCGCGCCTCTTACTGCAAATAGTATCGCGTTCGTCACTATTTCGATGTTTGTAGCGTGCTTGTGTGTACGTTCGATAAGGATTGTCGCAGCTAGATGTGCTAGTTGGTGCTTTCGTGATTTAGTATTTTCTACGTTGATCGCAGCTATAGCGGCGCGTAACTCGGATAGTTTATATTTTGTAATGTTGAATTGCGCATCTACTATTTCTGTCTGCGTTGCTGATAGTGATGCAATGTTCCTGGTGTTATTGGCGGAAGAACCTATCATTGATTGAATTTCGTCTAGTGCTCCTTCGTCGAGTGTGCCGAATAAAATACGGCTGATTTGTCCGACGAATGGTAGGACGGATCTTTATCTACGTGACGTTTTGTGTCCTTGTATGAGGTATAGTATATGTCCTGTATTTGCTTCGTTCTCCTCGATTTGTCTTTTTATTTCGGCTGTCCGATTGCACAAATTTTCCGTAAGGTTGCATATGCTGTTAAGAGACTTCCACGCATCGCGAAATTCGACATTTTAATGGAAGAAACTGTAGCTTTGTTTTCTGTATGATTATCCATTTTGAATCAGATATGGCTAATGGGGATACAATTTCGATATTAGTATATAGTATTAGTCCTGGGTTATCCGTTATGGTCCGTATTACGTTTTGTGTGGACGCCAATACAGTGTCTGTTAATCTGTAACATATATAATAATTTGTGGTGAACGTATTTTCGTATATTGGGGACACTGATTCTTTTTGCCGCTATCTGCCGCGTTCGTCGGGTTTTACCTTGCGACTATCGTGTTTAATTCGCGGTTCTACTGGGCGTTGTTTCCGCTGTCGCGTTGGTTTTCGAATGGCTCATGCATCATAGTATGTTCATGGAGCTTCCCCAATGAACCTTTCTCTCGGTGGAGCAGTTGCTCAAGTTGGGGCAGATGCCCTTTCTGTAGAAAAATTTTCTTCTTTTCTCTCTCCCTGTTTTGAAGTGCTGTCGTTTTATAAGATTGTAGACTGAGATTTCATGTTTACCTTTCGACGTGTGTGCGGCGGCATAGATCTGGAGAGTTACAGTTATTCTCCTTTCTTGCTCGAGTGATGATGGTTACCCTCGACGATTTCTCGTGATATTTCTCACCAGTAATATCAAAATGATTATGTTATGTACGGCCCCTCACATAATGAGGAACGCAACGATTATTTACCGTGAAACGGATGTGGATGCGGGAATACCGTTTGCTGCCGTTTGACGAGCAAGCACTATTAAGTAAACCGGGGGTATACCTTGATATTAATTATTTATTATCTCCAACGGAAGAGATCCGCCGTGAGATAGTGTGACACTGGGATTCGTGTTGTGTGATCGCCGCGTCGGTCGTAGGATTTCGAATCCAATGACTTATCTATATCAGATGTTCCGCGCTCGCGTAAATCGTGGGGTCTTTCCTAATTCGTTCTTTTGTCGATGTGTCAATTGCTAGTTTGCGCGAATCGCTTGGCAACAGTCGCGAATCGTGAGGTGGCTCGCGCTTTTGCTGAGCGAGTTTTTCTGACGGGATGGATGCGGGTGTCGATGACCGGTTGGTTCCGAGCGCGGTTGTTGTCACCGATTTTGGAACGCGCGGATATACGTCGATACTCATTTTATCTCTATAGAAGTTGTAGTATTATATATGTATGTACAATATATTTGCAATTCTGCACGTGAAATAAATAAAAATAAATATTTTATTTCAATTAATTAATTTTTTTACTTACTTTGCGTATATGCGACTGCAATTTCGTTCGAAGATATTATTTGCGTATAATATATAAAATATATAGATATACATTATTATCTATAGAATTAACCGATCATATAAATAATTAACAAATTAATCCGAAATGATTACATATATATATATATATATATATATATATATATATATATATATATATATATTTCCCCACCGGGTGTTATGCAGCCCGACGTGTTACTGTCCAATAACCCTATCTCCCTTACACCCACTGGGGGTATGGCAGGTTTATGCAGCCCGGGCTGCATAACCCCGAAGGTCTCTCTCGCACGTGCTAAAGTAAGCATCTTCCCTCTCTTTCTTGGGCTGCATAAACCCCTATTGGGATAAATATATATATATATTTATGGAGCATTCCATGTGAAGTGGTGCGATAAAAGTTTAAAATGCACCACATTTTAGGTACACACTGGAAATGTTTTTCAGAAAATAGAAAAAAAATTTTAGACACTGGAATCAATTTGTCCAAAAGTTATTTTAACCTCAAAAAGTGAATTTTTTCAAATTTTTTTCAACATTAGCTGTGTTTACCTTTAATTAACTCAAAATCTCAAATTCTGGGTTAGAATTTTCAATCTCAAGGTCAATGACCTTTTATTTTTATTACCTTTTTTATTGACCTTAACATTAGAAATATAATGTTCCATAGTAAAAGTTGATAGATTTTGAGTTAAATAGCGGTGTTGAATGCATGTCAATATTCAACTTGAGAAAAGCATAAGTGCGCCACAATTGATTTTTGTATTCAAAAGTCTAAAAAAAAGCTTGAAGCAATAACATTTAAACGGTCTATAGCATTTTTATGGCCTTTAATTCTCTAAAAAGTTATGCACATATATATATATATATATATATATGTATATGGGATATTCCACGTGAAGTGGTCCGATCAAAATTTTAAAATGCACCAAATATTGGATACACACTGCAGATGCTTTTCAGAATACAAAAAAAAATTTTTAGATACTGGAATCTATTTGCTCAAAAGTTATTCTAACCTCAAAAAGTTAACTTTTTCCAGTTTTTTTCAACACCAGCTGGGTTCATCGCTATTTAACTCAAAATCTATCAACTTTTACTATAGCACATTATAAATAACATTCGTTGCTAATTATGTGTAGAATTTATCCTTCTGGGTTAGAATTTCGAATCTCAAGGTCAATGTTACATAAACTACATGTCAATATTCAACTTAAAAAAAGTGTAAGTTCGCCACAATTGATTTCTTTATCCAAAAGTCTAAAAGAAAGCTTGGAGCAATACCTTTCAAATGGTCTGTAGCATTTTTATGGCCTTCAATTCTGTAAAAAGTTATGATAATTTAAAGGAAGACAAAAAATTCACAAAAATTAACATGGTATTTTTCACTTAAATTTTTTAAAAAATTTCGTGTTTCTTTAAATTATCATAACTTTTTACAGAATCAAAGGCCATAAAAATGCTACAAACCATTTGAAAGGTATTGCTCCAAGCTTTCTTGTAGACTTTTGGATAAAAAAATCAAAGGTGGCGCACTTGCACTTTTTTCAAGTTGAATATTGACATGTAGTTTATGTAACATTGACCTTGAGATTCGAAATTCTAACCCAGAAGGATAAATTCTACACATAATTAGCAACGAATGTTACATATAATGTGCTATAGTAAAAGTTGATAGATTTTGAGTTAAATAGCGATGAACCCAGCCTGTGTTGAAAAAAAACTGGAAAAAGTTCACTTTTTGAGGTTAGAATAACTTTTGAGCAAATAGATTCCAGTACCTAAATTTTTTTTCTGTGTTCTGAAAAAAATTTGCAATGTGTACCCAAAATTTGGTGCATTTTAAAATTTTGATCGGACCACTTCACGTGGAATACCCCATATATATGTACACGTATATAACAAATTGTCAAATGCATATTTGAAAATATATCGCTAATAACGTCTCGAGGTTTCGGCGTTGTGTTCGTTTAGCATTGTTCGAACGGTAACTCGGTGAATCAGGAAAGTCAGGAATAGTAGAATCATTCGAATTGCAATTGCGGCACGAGACAATTGACGCGAACAAGCGCGTCTTTTAGAAATTCATGTCTATCGCTCTAGCGTACTTATCGCGCGAGTACCGACGGCACCTGTATACATCCGAGCATGCATATACCTCTATATATATATATACAACTATACGTGCACATTGTGCAGAAGCGTGAAATGCGGGACTTTTCGTCAATGCTTCTCGTTTGCGCTTCATCCTTGATGTTTGCTCGATTGCAGCGAACGGATAATCAATTGTTATTAATCCTGCAATTCTTAACATATATATATATATATATATATATATATATATATATATATACACCTTCTACATTCTATTTTTGTATTATCAAACTGTGTTAGTATCGTCAGTGTAATATTTCTTTTATTTTTGTATTAAATTATGTAATTTATTGTGCATGCGCCGTGCAGTTAACTGAGTAACAAACGTGGATTATGCGATTATTCGTTATAAGTATTGTTTATTGTAGTAATGTTTTAAACTTTTGTTCTCAGAAAGAACTAATAATAAATATTGCAAAAGAATTTAATGTAATAATTGATTCGTAAATGAAACGCGCTATAAAAAAAATTATCTCCTTCTTCAGGCGATAAAATTTATTTATTAATAATTATTTTACTTATTATAATGGCTACATGTACAATAATGTTTTTATTTTTACAATCAACTTAAATATATTTAGGTAGCATCAACTTGGAGTTGTCATTTTAAATTCGTAATATTTCCAGTCGTCACGCTACAAGTTTTTACAAACAATCTATTAATATAAATTCAGTATAAAAAAACAACGTCATTTCATCAAAGCAAATACTCAAAGAAATCCAAAAATATCGCGACACCAATTTTTTTTCTTTTTTTCATATTGCAAGTAGGAGGATGGCATAGCTGATGAGTTACCGACCGAGCAGAAAAAAATAATTACTATATTTATTTAAAAAAAATACGCAAAGGAGGATAGTAATGGTGGTGGTACCAGGTAAGGTAGAGGGGGTATTTGGCGGCGGGAGTAATCAAGGGGGGGGGGATGTCGGTAGAACTAATTAAAAACAATTTTCCTTACCATGGCACGTTGAATCTGGTCCAAGTGGTTTGTCGCGCACACAATTTTTACATACACACGCACACACTGTTTTTTTTGTATTCTTTTGTTTTTTAGCACGCGTCGCAGCACTTGATATTTTTGCGGCATTTCGGGCACCTCCAATAGTAGCAACCGTAACAATAAAGCCAGTGTAGGTAGGATTTCCTACCTAAATTGGTGTATTGCTTGCCGCAAAAATTGCACTTGTCGAACTTCGACACAGTGCGTGCACGGCGACGTGCTAACAACAGGGGTTCCAGGGGCACTGTGGGGCTCCTTGGAAACCCTTTGAAATCAGATTCCTCGTCACTCACCACTAAGTCCATCCTGGCTTTACGATCTATTACCTCATCGTCACTTATCACTTCAACGTCGATGGTGCACGATAACGGTGCTGGCGACGTTGGCGACGATGATGGTGATGGTGTGGCGGGGAAGACCGAATTTATTTGTACGGTGGATTCGTCGTCTGATACGTTTACTACATCTATAATAACGTAGACGTTGACGATGCCGACGACGAAGGCGAAGCGCATGATGATGGTAGCGATGATGATAAACACATTTTAACGTAGTTATTAAGTTTTGGAAATAAAGGTGCATCCGCGGCACGAATTAGGCGCATGCTGGGACTGTGGATGAGCCACGACTGAATCTCAGTACATTTGTTTCAACACATCATTACAAATGCCTTTTTTTTATGTCAGCATCCCCCCAATCTAAAACATAAAATAATAATACATTCCGCTGAAGTAAGAAATTCTTACACGTAGGATTGTAAGCCGACAAGCGGATGAATGTTTTTTAAACTACGAAAACGACATTATTAGAAAATTAAAAGTGCTGATTAAAAAAAAAGAATAATAATGATATAAACACTCGTGTATACTAAACATTAAACTTGTAAGTACATATGTACTGATAAAACAATGAAATAAAAACGGGTGATCAGGTTTCACGCTGAACGGAACACGTCTTTGAATGAATTTGTTATCAAATAAAATTTAAATAATTCTAATTTGTTGATTATCGCGACGGAATATTGAATGTAGTGATTTATCGGTTACTTTCCCGATATCTCCAATATTTACCGAGTTATTGGCCAAAATGCCGAATAGTTTAAACAATTATTCATGGATAATTGTAAACAATCGCTGTAGAGAAAAAAGGTGTTAACACTTTTTGTTCTACACGCCGTGTACAGATGAATACTTTAAAAAAAACGTGGAAATCGACGGATTATCGGCAAAGATCGATAGATATCGATAAACACAAATATCATCCGATCGCGGTGATTTTTGGTATACAACCTCCTCTCACCACCCCCTATCGACTTATAATCCACAAATTAAAGTCGACGAACAATTGACGAATTTTTCGGGGCGGTAATTAGCCGGGAGATCAGGTTTCACACAGAGCGGCATACGTCTGCGATCGAGGATATCAGTACATATGTACTACACATACGATTCTCATAACCACGAATATTTTAATTCCGTATATGTTAATTGTCAAATAATGTTTAAATAATTCGAATTTGTTGATTATCGCGACGGAATATTGAATATAGTACACACATTCTCTTCTCGTAAGAGAATATTTACCGAGTTATTGGCCAAAATGCTGAATAGTTTAAACAATTAGTCACGGATAATTGTAAATAATCACTGTAGAGAAAAAAGGTGTTAACACTTTTTGAGTAAATGAGAAATGTTAGTAATCGGAAATGACGAAATGCTCCTTTTTCAATTCCTGATGATCCAAATGCTTTAGGTATACTACTTAACGGCATATGGAAATAATTTAAACTATCAATGAATTTAACGTTTATAATGCTCATCGAAATAATTTTGGAACCGTTTTGCAGATATACTTTCATATACTTGGATATATTTTGATATATTTCAATGTAATTGTATACATTTTTTGAATATATTTTTGTATACTTTTATATATTTCGATATACTTTGAAATATTCCTATTTTTTATATTTTGAAATAATCAAGGTGTGGCGCGCCGGAGGCAAGTATGGGTAAGTGGCACTAGCCTTATACACAGCTAAATCGAACTTCAAGTTTTGACTTTTATTAATTTTTAATAGAAAAATTACTTTATATTTTTGTTACGTGTGGCAACACTTCACTTAATTATTTACTTAATTAATATTTAAAAAAAAAGTCAAAAATGTAATGATTAAATAGGATTTATTTTGCATATATATATATATATGGGTGGTTCTCTGTGACATCGAAGATGAAAAAAATAAATATTGCTATAACTGTGGGAATATGTTTTAGAGGTATCAAGTAGTTCTCCTGAATTTTTTCAGATTTTTTCTGGGCCATTATTTTAAGTTACAGAGAGTCAAAGTTGACATTTTAGCACTTTTTTGCATTATATGCCCATTTTCATGAATTTTTAGCTCTCAGGGGATGCATTTTTCACTAAAAACATAAGTATGACTTTTTTTGTAAAATTTTCCGAACTTTTCATTAAAAATACTTTTAAAGACATAAATGTATGCTGTCACACTCTTGTAAGCCATTTAAAACCTTAAATAGTGAAAATCAGCAATTCTGCTCCGGACTCTGGTAACCTAATACTGTCTAAAAGATGTCTTTTTATAGTCAGAAACTGCCTAAAAATTTCCAGAGTGGGTCTAAATCATTAAGATCACTTATGGTCAAAATATCCGGGAAAAGTGCCCGAAATATTAATAGAAATGTATATTTGTTGCCTTAGAACGATGAATCTAGTAGCATGATCATTGATTCAGTATCCATCTAATCCCCTGTAAGATGCTAAAAATACAAATATTATTATACAAATGTAAAAAATTAATTTTTAAACATTAATAATGCTGAATTTTTAGTTTTACATCCCTTACAAGAATTATAATACTAATTTGGAGGATTACTATAAATATATAAACATCATTATTACAATAACTGATTATACGTATTTAATACAAAAGATATATAAATAAATCGGATATATAATTATAATAAATAATATGATAACGTGACAGTGACAAGTTTGTGAAATCTAAACAATGTATTGCTGAATAATAGTAATAATAATGTTGATACTTTTATAGTAATCCTTCAGATTACTATTATAATTTTTGTAAGGGATGTTAAACTAAAAATCCAGCATTATAAATGTTTAAAAAATAATTTTTTATAATTTTATTATAATATTTGTATTTTTAGCAGCTTACAGGGGATTAGATGGATACTGAAACAAGTGGAGATACTTTCCTACCATTCCAAGGTAAGTGCATAAATTTTTTTGCAATGATCATGCTACTAGATTCATCGTTATAAGGCAACAAATATACATTTCTATTAATATTTCGGGCACTTTTCCCGGATATTTTGACCATAAGTGATCTTAATGATTTAGACCCACTCTGGAAATTTTTAGGCAGTTTCTGACTATAAAAAGACATATTTAGACAGTATTAGGTTAGCAGAGTCCGGAGCAGAATTGCTGATTTTCACTATTTAAGGTTTAAATGGCTTACAAGAGTGTGACAGCATACATTTATGTCTTTAAAAGTATTTTAATGTAAAGTTCGGAAAATTTTACAAAAAAAGTCATACTTATGTTTTTAGTGAAAAATGCATCCCCTGGGAGCTAAAAATTCATGAAAATGGGGCATATAATGCAAAAAAGTGCGAAACTGTCAACTTTGACTCTCTGTACTTAAAATAATGGCCCAGAAAAAATCTGAAAAAATTCAGGAGAACTACTGGATTCCTCTAAAGCATATTCCCACAGTTATAGCAATATTTATTTTTTTCATCTTCGATGTCACAGAGAACCACCCATATAATATATATATATATATATATATATATATATATATATATATATACCTTTTTTTTAAATATATTTTTGTATACTTTTATATATTCGATATACTTTGAAAATTCCTATTTTTTTATATTTTGAAATAATCAAGGTGTGGCGCGCCGGAGGCAAGTATGGGTAAGTGGCACTAGCCTTATACACAGCTAAATCGAACTTCAAGTTTTGACTTTTATTAATTTTTAATAGAAAAATTACTTTATATTTTTGTACGTGTGGCAACACTTCACTTAATTATTTACTTAATTAATATTTAAAAAAAAGTCAAAAATGTAATGATTAAATAGGATTTATTTTGCATATATATATATATGGGTGGTTCTCTGTGACATCGAAGATGAAAAAATAATATTGCTATAACTGTGGGATATGTTTTAGAGGTATCAAGTAGTTCTCCTGAATTTTTTCAGATTTTTTCTGGGCCATTATTTTAAGTTACAGAGAGTCAAAGTTGACATTTTAGCACTTTTTGCATTATATGCCCATTTTCATGAATTTTTAGCTCTCAGGGGATGCATTTTTCACTAAAAACATAAGTATGACTTTTTTGTAAAATTTTCCGAACTTTTCATTAAAAATACTTTTAAAGACATAAATGTATGCTGTCACACTCTTGTAAGCCATTTAAACCTTAAATAGTGAAAATCAGCAATTCGCTCCGGACTCTGGTAACCTAATACTGTCTAAAAGATGTCTTTTTATAGTCAGAACTGCCTAAAAATTCCAGAGTGGGTCTAAATCATTAAGATCACTTATGGTCAAAATATCCGGGAAAAGTGCCCGAAATATTAATAGAAATGTATATTTGTTGCCTTAGAACGATGAATCTAGTAGCATGATCATTGATTCAGTATCCATCTAATCCCCTGTAAGATGCTAAAAATACAAATATTATTATACAAATGTAAAAATTAATTTTTAAACATTAATAATGCTGAATTTTTAGTTTTACATCCCTTACAAGAATTATAATACTAATTTGGAGGATTACTATAAATATATAAACTCATTATTACAATAACTGATTATACGTATTTAATACAAAAGATATATAAATAAATCGGATATATAATTATAATAAATAATATGATAACGTGACAGTGACAAGTTTGTGAAATCTAAACAATGTATTGCTGAATAATAGTAATAATAATGTTGATACTTTTATAGTAATCCTTCAGATTACTATTATAATTTTTGTAAGGGATGTTAAACTAAAAATCCAGCATTATAAATGTTTTAAAAAATAATTTTTTATAATTTTATTATATATTTGTATTTTTAGCAGCTTACAGGGGATTAGATGGATACTGAAACAAGTGGAGATACTTTCCTACCATTCCAAGGTAAGTGCATAATTTTTTGCAATGATCATGCTACTAGATTCATCGTTATAAGGCAACAAATATACATTTCTATTAATATTTCGGGCACTTTTCCGGATATTTTGACCATAAGTGATCTTAATGATTTAGACCCACTCTGGAAATTTTTAGGCAGTTTCTGACTATAAAAAGACATATTTTAGACAGTATTAGGTTAGCAGAGTCCGGAGCAGAATTGCTGATTTTCACTATTTAAGGTTTAAATGGCTTACAAGAGTGTGACAGCATACATTTATGTCTTTAAAAGTATTTTTAATGTAAAGTTCGGAAATTTTACAAAAAAAGTCATACTTATGTTTTTAGTGAAAAATGCATCCCCTGGGAGCTAAAATTCATGAAAATGGGCATATAATGCAAAAAAGTGCGAAACTGTCAACTTTGACTCTCTGTAACTTAAAATAATGGCCCAGAAAAAATCTGAAAAAATTCAGGAGAACTACTGGATCCTCTAAAGCATATTCCCACAGTTATAGCAATATTTATTTTTTTCATCTTCGATGTCACAGAGAACCACCCATATATATATATATATATATATATATATATATTATATATATATATATATATATACCTTTTTTTAAATATATACACACATATACATATCCCACATATACACTTAATTTGAATGACTAATTTATTTTTCCCGACAACACTTATGTTCCTTTATATATCTTTTTGATAAGTTCTTTCCGCATAATTCGCATTTTTCTTTCTTCTCGTGCCTGTCTTGCAAGTGCTGTTTGTAAATCCGGGCGCAGATAGATAAACCGCAATAATCGCAAACAATCTTGCTCTCCTCATGAGATCTCCTGCAGTGTTGGTTTAAATTAATTTTTGTAGTGAACGTTTTATTGCATCTTGTGCATGTTAGAGGTCCTTTATTGTCGTGACGTTTGATATAATTTTTAATGTTTTCTTTCTTTTCGTTTCGATGGGACAATCCACGACTGGACATAAATTTAGAGATAATTTATGCGGCTTTGATTGCACATATATGTCGGGATTTGTATTTATCCCTTACAGTGCTTTGGTAGGGCATCTGCAAGTCCTAAATTTGTCTGCTGAACTATTCCATGCATTACTGCCTATATTTACAGCTTCGCAGAAATTTGTCCCTAAATTGATTATTTGGTGCGGCACTCCATCCGCGACTTTAATAAGGTTTCCTGCCATTTGGACTTGTAGTTCGAACGGGATCTGGTTTTTCCGTAGGATGGAAGTGGTGTTCCACATCCTGGAAACCATTCCTTCCTATATTTGGGTTTTGTTATTTTGGTCCTGACTAATTCTTCGACTCATCGTGCAGCTCTTCGATCGACTATCAGCCATAGCTTTGGAGTGCCGTATAACAATAAATTTACGCTATCTAGTTGTCCGAATTCCTCGTGCATCTCGGAGAATGACCCTTTTGTACCCAAATAATAACTAGGTTTGTTAATCCCTGGCATTGTATCCACTGTAAACTCCCGTAATCGTGACTCTATTTTTCCCCATTCTTGGCTCATATTAGTTCCGTATAAGGTTTTTCACCTTTACTCAATTTAACTATAATTTCTTCATATAATTTTTCCGTTTCCCGTATATCCTGTGGTATTTCGTATTCATTTTTTCTTTCGAAAAAAATTCCTACTTTCTAAACTTCCCTTGAAGAGATTGGGTCTCTCAATTCTCTTATTCAATCCGTCCGATATTTCTTCCACTGATATATATTTAAACTCTTCCTAATAACTGCTTATCTTTGTTAATATTCCTTCAAACTCCTCTGCGTTTAACGTTTTTGTACAATCTTTAAACTAAAATATAATTATTAATAATTATTGTATGTTATTTATGTGATAAATAACTTAATTTCTGAATATTATACGTCTAACGAGAAGAAAACTTTGAAAAACTGATTTAATTCTATACAATCAGGGCATAAAAACTTTAAAACTTTAAAGTTTTACTATTGCACAAAAATAATGATAATTCAATAGTTGTTATATTTAAGATAATAATAAATAAATTCCCTCATTTGATCCTACCCGACAACGGAAGACTCACGACGGACATGGTAACCCCGGGAGGATAATTGTATGGTATATACAGATTTTTGTACTTACCATATGTTTCCAACGATGGCTGTGATGATGATCACCTTCATACTTCTTTCCTCAAAAATTGAATACTGACTATCTTCACAAATGGTACCCCACACTTAGCACCACTTTTTTTAAGTTACGCGTAATAGGTATCGACTATATGGGTACCGTTATTCGATTAAGCGGACTGCTTAACGAGCGGATGGTGAAGACAGGATTAAATAATTAATTGAGATGTTAATGAATAAATACTGCCGTTTATTATATCAATCCTTTTGTGAGTTAAAAGTATGGTTCCGTCGTAATCCGGTGCCGGTTGTTGTAGAGAGTCGAACCTTGATCGGGCGTAGGTTCGACGTTAATCGCTTGTTTTACTTCTCTGTCTGAACTCGCGACTGGTTGTTTCTTTTGTTTATATACCTAACTCAACATGTGTATCGTTTTCTCGTGCGGTGTTGCAATGCCTTCACGAAATCGTCAGCGAGGCGGTGTTGGTGACCCGAAAGTCAGCGTTACTCCTCGTCGTTTGAGCTCATTGAACTCGACGTCAGCAGTATGTTCTTTACTGTGCACCGGCGGTCGTGCTCCGATTTGGATTGATTTAACATCAGCATTTCGTTACTTATATTTAATTTATGCATATTGTATTAATATACTATAAGTGAAGTCTTGCCACACGTAACACGTCTGTGCCTTGAAAAAACGTCGTCCTCGACGTTTGTGGAAATGTAGATGATGCAGGAAAAAAATTTTCATTATTATTATTATTGATTTTTTTTATTAATGGATATTCGTTTCGGTTGTAACTGTCCTCTTAAGATTTGCTGGGCTGAGTACCTGGATCGTTGTTGAGCGTGGCTGTATGTGATTTAGATTACCTGTAATCAGTCTATTATTATTAATAAAAGGGACCCCCCGGATGCGAGAATCTTCCAAATTATTATTATTATTATAAGAATTACTAGAGAGCTGCCTGCTGAATACGATAGTGTATCTTTTAGGTAATCAAACTGATCATTTAGTTTATGGTATTTTCCTATATCTCGAGCTTTTTCTATTATTTCGTGTAAATTACTGCCAGAGTTAAGTGAAAAATCTTCAGTTGTTTGTAATTTCTGTATTGGATTATTAGTTATTATATTTCTTATGTCCATACTGTTAGTTACGTTATTATTGTATAAAATATCTGATATATTTAAATGAGTTTCTTAGAATAAATAGTTTGTTAGATTAGTTGAAATTTCGCGAGTTGCCGTTAATTATGTGTTCATTGTATTTATTGTGCAACCCTTAGCTATTTGTTATAATCCAACTCCTTGTATAGTGATGGCACGATCTGCAGATCTCTTACATTTTTTATATATTGTAATTTCTTTATTATTAGAAAAAACCCTGGTATTTTTATTTTACATTCTGACAGATTGCAAAATTGATTTTCGGTACTTAATTTTATTTCACATGGCGCATATTTACTTAAAATTCTTGGGAGCTCTAGTTCTTTACATATATACGATTGACGCAATATTTTGCATTTATTTAATGTCTCAATAGTGATTGGTACGAAAGTGCTTTGATCTGTACTTAGATCTGTGCTTTTTCTATTAAAAATTAATAAAAGTCAAAACTAGAAGTTCGATTTAGCTGTGTATAAGGCTAGTGCCACTTACCCATACTTGCCTCCGGCGCGCCACACCTTGATTATTTCAAAATATAAAAAATAGGAATATTTCAAAGTATATCGAAATATATAAAAGTATACAAAAATATATTTAAAAAATGTATACAATTACATTGAAATATATCATATATATATATATGAGGTATTCCACGTGAAGTGGTCCGATCAAAATTTTAAAATGCCCCAAATTTTGGGTACACATTGCAAATGTTTTTCAGAATACAGAAAAAAATTTTTAGGTACTGGAATTTATTAGTTCAAAAGTTATTCTAACCTCAAAAAGTGAACTTTTTCCAGTTTTTTTCAATACCAGCTGAGTTCATCGCTATTTAACTCAAAATCTATCAACTTTTACTATAGAACATTATATGTAACATTTGTTGCTAATTGTGTCTAGAATTTATTCTTCTCGGTTAGAATTCCTAATTTCAAGGTGAATGTTATATAAACTACATGTCAATATTCAACTCAAAAAAAGTGCAAGTGCGCCACAGTTGATTTTTTTATCCAAAAGTCTAAAAAAAAGCTTGAAGCAATACCTTTCAAATGGTCTGTAGCATTTTTATGGCCTTCAATTCTGTAAAAAGTTATGATAATTTAAAGAAAGACGAAATTTTTTTAAAAATTTAAATGGGAAATACCATGTTAATTTTTGTAAATTTTTTGTCTTTCTTTAAATTATCATAACTTTTTGCAGAATTGAAGGCCATAAAAATTACATTATATGTATATAATTTAAAGAAAGACAAAAAATTCTCAAAATTAACATGGTATTTCCCATTTAAATTTTTAAAAAAATTTGGTGTTTCTTTAAATTATCATAACTTTTTACAGGATTGGAGGCCATAAAAATGCTACAGTCCATTTAAAAGGTATTGCTCCAAGCTTTTTTTTAGACTTTTGGATAAAAAAATCAATTGTGGCGAACTTACACTTTTTTTAAGTTGAATATTGACATGTAGTTTATGTAACATTGACCTTGAGATTAGAAATTCTAACCCAGCAGGATAAATTCTACACATAATTAGCAACGAATGTTACATATAATGTTGTATAGTAAAAGTTGATAGATTTTGAGTTAAATAGCGATAAACCCAGCTATTGTTGAAAAAAACTGGAAAAAGTTCACTTTTTGAGGTTAGAATAACTTTTGAACTAATAAATTCCAGTACCTAAAAATTTTTTTCTGTATTCTGAAAAACATTTACAATGTGTACTCAAAATTTGGTGCATTTTAAAATTTTGATCGGACCACTTCACGTGGAATACCCCATATGTATATTAATCATAATAAGTTTTAGATCAATAACTACTAGGTTTTAGTAATAAAAAAAAGAAAAAAATTATTATTATTATTATTATTATTCTTTAAAGCTTAGTTCTATAACACTAGTCATCCTTAAATTCACAATGATTGGCATGTCGATGCCACACGTCGCCCTTTGGTAGTATCGGACATCCGTTCGCCTGATACCTGCAAGGAGACCGTAGGTCACGTGCCATCCACTCCAGGAGACGACACCGAAATAAAGGATGCGCCCGACAAAGCGGTCACCAAGTTACCCTTTCGTTGCAGTTACCATACAAAGCATGACCATTGATGCACGTGTAATAATCGGGCGTTATGTGATCATCGCACACGACACAGGTAAACAGGGTCAGCAAGGCGAGATACCATTCTTGCTGCAGATCTTGAGATACACCCATAGGAATTACCTGCTGAGCACACGGGTCTCCCGAAGCCGTTTCAGCTAAGGAGTTCAGGAGACTGGACGCCTGTGCACCGTGATTAGGACTCAACGCCTGCTGAATCCTAGGAGGATTAGCGACAGGGTCAGCAGTTCGATTATTTCCGCCCCGACGGGAGGAAGTTTAATAATAATAATAATAACACTAATAATAACAACAAAAAAAAAGAAAAAATAATTAAATATATATACATATATAAATAATAATAATAATAGTGATAATATAACAAAAAAGAAAAGAAGAGAGATGGTATACCTGTCGGCGACGCCTAACTGGACGACGACCCCTGGGTGGAGCCACTACCCAATCTTCATCAGCAGGACCCCATTCGGCCACATTAGGATTTATCGGCACGAAGCGGTCATCCAGCTCCATCTCTGAGGTCAGCTATATATGGGGTATTCCACGTGAACTGGTCCGATCAAAATTTTAAAATGCACTAAATTTTGAGTACACATTGCAAATGTTTTTCAGAATACAGAAAAAAATTTTTAGGTACTGGAATTTATTAGCTCAAAAGTTATTCTAACCTCAAAAAGTGAACTTTTTCCAGTTTTTTTCAACACCAGCTGGGTTCATCGCTATTTAACTCAAAATCTATCAACTTTTACTATACAACATTATATGTAACATTCGTTGCTAATTATGTGTAGAATTTATCCTTCTGGGTTAGAATTTCTAATCTCAAGGTCAATGTTACATAAACTACATGTCAATATTCAACTTAAAAAAAGTGTAAGTTCGCCACAATTGATTTTTTTATCCAAAAGTCTAAAAGAAAGCTTGGAGCAATACCTTTTAAATGGACTGTAGCATTTTTATGGCCTCCAATCCTGTAAAAAGTTATGATAATTTAAAGAAAGACAAAAAATTCTCAAAATTAACATGGTATTTCCCATTTAAATTTTTAAAAAAATTTGGTGTTTCTTTAAATTATCATAACTTTTTACAGGATTGGAGGCCATAAAAATGCTACAGTCCATTTAAAAGGTATTGCTCCAAGCTTTCTTTTAGACTTTTGGATAAAAAAATCAATTGTGGCGAACTTACACTTTTTTTAAGTTTAATATTGACATGTAGTTTATGTAACATTGACCTTGAGATTAGAAATTCTAACCCAGCAGGATAAATTCTACACATAATTAGCAACGAATGTTACATATAATGTTGTATAGTAAAAGTTGATAGATTTTGAGTTAAATAGCGATAAACCCAGCTATTGTTGAAAAAAACTGGAAAAAGTTCACTTTTTGAGGTTAGAATAACTGTTGAACTAATAAATTCTAGTACCTAAAAATTTTTTCCTGTATTCTGAAAAACATTTGCAATGTGTACCCAAAATTTGGGGCATTTTAAAATTTTGATCGGACCACTTCACGTGGAATACCCCATATGTATATTAATCATAATAAGTTTTAGATCAATAACTACTAGGTTTTAGTAATAAAAAAAAGAAAAAAAAATTATTATTATTATTATTATTCTTTCAAAGCTTAGTTCTATAACACTAGTCATCCTTAAATTCACAATGATTGGCATGTCGATGCCACACGTCGCCCTTTAGTAGTATCGGACATCCGTTCGCCTGATACCTGCAAGGAGACCGTAGGTCACGTGCCATCCACTCCAGGAGACGACACCGAAATAAAGGATGCGCCCGACAAAGCGGACACCAAGTTACCCTTTCGTTGCAGTTACCATACAAAGCATGACCATTGATGCACGTGTAATAATCGGGCGTTATGTGATCATCGCACACGACACAGGTAAACAGGGTCAGCAAGGCGAGATACCATTCTTGCTGCAGATCTTGAGATACACCCATAGGAATTACCTGCTGAGCACACGGGTCTCCCGAAGCCGTTTCAGCTAAGGAGTTCAGGAGACTGGACGCCTGTGCACCGTGATTAGGACTCAACGCCTGCTGAATCCTAGGAGGATTAGCGACAGGGTCAGCAGTTCGATTATTTCCGCCCCGACGGGAGAAAGTTTAATAATAATTATAATAATAATACTAATAATAACAACAAAGAAAAAGAAAAAATAATTAAATATATATACATATATAAATAATAATAATAATAGTGATAATAAAACAAAAAAGAAAAGAAGAGAGATGGTATACCTGTCGGCGACGCCTAACTGGACGACGACCCCTGGGTGGAGCCACTACCCAATCTTCATCAGCAGGACCCCATTCGGCCACATTAGGATTTATCGGCACGAAGCGGTCATCCAGCTCCATCTCTGAGATCAGCTATATAGACTGGTTCTGAAGCAAAACCTCGTGGGATCCGACGGGCAAAGAAGTCCATTGTGATTCCGAACAGTTCTTTTGCAAAAAGGAAATCAAATAGATATATAATAATAATTAAAATATATATATATACATATACGTAGAAAAGGACAATACTTACAGTATTACAGTGAACTAACAAGTAGTAACGCTTCCAAATAATCAATCAACTATGAATGAATTGGCCTTACCTTTTTCATTCATTTATATACTGAAGAAAATAAACGCTGATGAATAACTATACCCCACCAAAAAAAAACACACTTCGAATTGACCCCAGAACAATCAGTTCTTCCTGGAAAAAACTAAACGTAGGATAGCATAGTATATGCAACCGAATGCAAACGCTTCAAATTTCATTGAAGAAAAATCCAAGTAAATGCATCGCACGAAATAAATTCCTTAATTGTATATAGATAGATTTAAGTATATTATAAATATTATTACAAAAAAATGTGTACAATAAAACATAAATCCAATCGAATATTCAGTATCTTATAATGTTAATATTATATTTAATACAAATAAATAATTGATATTGACCTAAAGGAACTCTGATTACAGGTTTACCTTATCAAGGGCACAAGAAGGGGACTTATTAATTAAACAAACAGATAAAAATCCGGGATTACTAATTCAGAGAATAAATTCAGCATTTACAACGAGCACTACGTGGAAATTAGTGCAACAAATAAATTTAAAACCTTTCTTTAATAGAAGGAATGTATTATTATCCACATGGAAAATATTAGAAAATTATTGTGTAAATTCTAATACCTCAAGTCAAAATTTAGGAGAATTAAAACAGTTATATAAAAAGATAAAAGCTAAACCAAAGATGTAGATGCAGTAATAGAACTATTAGAAGGGCACGATATCATAAAAAATAAGCGAGAACCACGAGCCTTAATTTCGATAATTGGGAAAATTAGTCATTACTTATTTGGGACTTTAGATGAAGCATCCGAGAAAGAAATTAAAGAAATTATAGAAGGCTCCACAAATAAAACAAGGGACCTAGCTGAATTATTAGCCAATCAAACAGAAATAGTATACACTGAATTCGGAGGCTTGCATTCTCACATAAAAGAACTCCAAACAGCCATAACAGAACTAGAAGCAAAACAGAAAATTAGAGAAACTAGAATTTCATTTCTTATTTCGCTTCAATTATTTATAAAAAACGTTTTACAATTCGAATTAGATACATAATTATTAACCGATGCAATATTATTCGGTATCCGGGGATCGGTACACCCTAGAATTTTGTCACCGGAACAAATCCAAAATTCTGCTGATCAAGTTCAGGAGACAGTATCAGATGCTAGGTTTCCCACAGCGCAGGCAGGGATATCATATTCAGACATCATTAAAATCGCGGAATTGTCAATTCTATTCTTTGAAGGAAATTTAAAATATCATTTAGACATCTCACTACTAGACTATAATAATAGACTATATATACTCAATATAATATACAAAGCTTACAAGCATTACCTATTGGCAAAATATACTTAATGTCACAGATTCTTATGCATACATCTGGCCAGACCACACACACACTTTGTCTTAAGCACAGATCAAAGCACTTACGTACCAATCACTATTGAGACATTAAATAAATGCAAAATATTGCGTCAATCGTGTATATGTAAAGAACTAGAGCTCCCAAGAATTTTAAGTAAATATGCGCCATGTGAAATAAAATTAAGTACCGAAAATCAATTTTGCAATCTGTCAGAATGTAAAATAAAAATTATAAAATTACAAGATACGTATTGGGCGCGCACTCAAACACCCAATACCTGGGTTTTTTCTAATAATAAAGAAATTACAATATATAAAAAATGTAAGAGATCTGCAGATCGTGCCATCACTATACAAGGAGTTGGATTATAACAAATAGCTAAGGGTTGCACAATAAATACAATGAACACATAATTAACGGCAACTCGCGAAATTTCAACTAATCTAACAAACTATTTATTCTAAGAAACTCATTTAAATATATCAGATATTTTATACAATAATAACGTAACTAACAGTATGGACATAAGAAATATAATAACTAATAATCCAATACAGAAATTACAAACAACTGAAGATTTTTCACTTAACTCTGGCAGTAATTTACACGAAATAATAGAAAAAGCTCGAGATATAGGAAAATACCATAAACTAAATGATCAGTTTGATTACCTAAAAGATACACTATCGTATTCAGCAGGCAGCTCTCTAGTAATTCTTATAATAATAATAATAATTTGGAAGATTCTCGCATCCGGGGGGGTCCCTTTTATTAATAATAATAGACTGATTACAGGTAATCTAAATCACATACAGCCACGCTCAACAACGATCCAGGTACTCAGCCCAGCAAATCTTAAGAGGACAGTTACAACCGAAACGAATATCCATTAATAAAAAAAATCAATAATAATAATAATGAAAATTTTTTTCCTGCATCATCTACATTTCCACAAACGTCGAGGACGACGTTTTTTCAAGGCACAGACGTGTTACGTGTGGCAAGACTTCACTTATAGTATATTAATACAATATGCATAAATTAAATATAAGTAACGAAATGCTGATGTTGAATCAATCCAAATCGGAGCACGACCGCCGGTGCACAGTAAAGAACATACTGCTGACGTCGAGTTCAATGAGCTCAAACGACGAGGAGTAACGCTGACTTTCGGGTCATCAACACCGCCTCGCTGACGATTTCGTGAAGGCATTGCAACACCGCACGAGAAAACGATACACATGTTGAGTTAGGTATATAAACAAAAGAAACAACCAGTCGCGAGTTCAGACAGAGAAGTAAAACAAGCGATTAACGTCGAACCTACGCCCGATCAAGGTTCGACTCTCTACAACAACCGGCACCGGATCACGACGGAACGGCCTCTTCAGGTATCAGCTCTAGGCAGCCTTACTACTCAACCGCTAAAACGCCAACCAGCCCAGCATCAACCAACCAGTTTTCAACCAGCGAGCAACACTAGCGAGTAATACAAATATCGTACGAAGAGGATATTATTTTGTACTTCACCATACTTTTAACTCACAAAAGGATTGATATAATAAACGGCAGTATTTATTCATTAACATCTCAATTAATTATTTAATCCTGTCTTCACCATCCGCTCGTTAAGCAGTCCGCTTAATCGAGTAACGGTACCCATATAGTCGATACCTATCACACGTAACATTTTAATTATACCTACAATTTCGCATATCTAACTTTCTTGAATTTTGAATGTGACTATATATTAAATGTATAAACTTTATCGGCATGTGTCGAAGTACATAGAATTTATTGAATTGTATCAAAATATATAGAAATATATGTAGCAATTAACGCATATCGTAACATATAAATGCATATATCAACTATTTATTCTCTAGGTAAATTACTTTATACGAATAATTTGAAAAGTTGAAACATAATGATAAATGAAAATGTTTCAAAATTTAGCACTAAAGAATAAAAATTATTGGGATTAAAAAGCAATAATTTAAAGCAGTAATGGGCTTTCACATTTTTTAATTATATTTAGAAAAACGATTTTGGGTTGTTATATTTTTGCATTAAGGCGATGAATGGTAGAAATTTCACTATTACTGTCATATTTCTAATGATGATATTTATCAAAATATTAAATTGAACGAATTATTCAATGTAATGCACATGTATTATTCAAACACACGGAAGAATCTGACGGAGTGATGTTCAAATAAAAAATTTGTATTAAAAATGTAATATTTGGACGAATAATTTGAAATTGACAAACAGGTGGCCAAAAACGATACACGAATTATTAATTTAAGAAAACAACAATAATTCGTGTGTATCGTGAAAATCGAATATAAAACTCGAAGGTAAGTATTTTTTGTTAAATAATTTTGTTTAAAACAAATGGACCGAATTATAAAATTTAGATTTAGACGTCTTGAATTTAACGGAATGTCGGACCTAAATTACAGGAATCTGCACCTTTCAATCCAACAATTATATCTAAAAGATTGAATTAAAAAACTGAACAAAATTCATACGGGTAGCTTAAAATATAATGAAACGCTTAACGTTTTGATTTGTTTAAGAAAATATTATCGTGTAAACAATAATTGAGTAAATTATTTTCGATCGGTAATTATTAGTTAAAAAAGTCATAAACTTTCTGAATCCGACATCTTCTTGAACACAAATATTTCTTTTTTATAAATTAAAATACATTCAAGCATAAGAAATAAAATTTAAATATATTATTATTATTATTCTTTCAAAGCTTAGTTCTATAACACTAGTCATCCTTAAATTCACAATGATTGGCATGTCGATGCCACACGTCGCCCTTTAGTAGTATCGGACATCCGTTCGCCTGATACCTGCAAGGAGACCGTAGTCACGTGCCATCCACTCCAGGAGGACGACACCGAAATAAAGGATGCGCCCGACAAAGCGGACACCAAGTTACCCTTTCGTTGCAATTACCATACAAAGCATGACCATTGATGCACGTGTAATAATCGGACGTTATGTGATCATCGCACACGACACAGGTAAACAGGGTCAGCAAGGCGAGATACCATTCTTGCTGCAGATCTTGAGATACACCCATAGGAATTACCTGCTGAGCACACGGGTCTCCCGAAGCCGTTTCAGCTAAGGAGTTCAGGAGACTGGACGCCTGTGCACCGTGATTAGGACTCAACGCCTGCTGAATCCTAGGAGGATTAGCGACAGGGTCAGCAGTTCGATTATTTCCGCCCCGACGGGAGAAGTTTAATAATAATTATAATAATAATACTAATAATAACAACAAAGAAAAAGAAAAAATAATTAAATATATATACATATATAAATAATAATAATAATAGTGATAATAAAACAAAAAAGAAAAGAAGAGAGATGGTATACCTGTCGGCGACGCCTAACTGGACGACGACCCCTGGGTGGAGCCACTACCCAATCTTCATCAGCAGGACCCCATTCGGCCACATTAGGATTTATCGGCACGAAGCGGTCATCCAGCTCCATCTCTGAGATCAGCTATATAGACTGGTTCTGAAGCAAAACCTCGTGGGATCCGACGGGCAAAGAAGTCCATTGTGATTCCGAACAGTTCTTTTGCAAAAAGGAAATCAAATAGATATATAATAATAATTAAAATATATATATACATATACGTAGAAAAGGACAATACTTACAGTATTACAGTGAACTAACAAGTAGTAACGCTTCCAAATAATCAATCAACTATGAATGAATTGGCCTTACCTTTTTCATTCATTTATATACTGAAGAAAATAAACGCTGATGAATAACTATACCCCACCAAAAAAAACACACTTCGAATTGACCCCAGAACAATCAGTTCTTCCTGGCAAAAACTAAACGTAGGATAGCATAGTATATGCAACCGAATGCAAACGCTTCAAATTTCATTGAAGAAAAATCCAAGTAAATGCATCGCACGAAATAAATTCCCTAATTGTATATAGATAGATTTAAGTATATTATAAATATTATTACAAAAAAATGTGTACAATAAAACATAAATCCAATCGAATATTCAGTATCTTATAATGTTAATATTATATTTAATACAAATAAATAATTGATATTGACCTAAAGGAACTCTGATTACAGGTTTACCTTATCAAGGGCACAAGAAGGGGACTTAATAATTAAACAAACAGATAAAAATCCGGGATTACTAATTGAGAGAATAAATTCAGCATTTACAACGAGCACTACGTGGAAATTAGTGCAACAAATAAATTTAAAACCTTTCTTTAATAGAAGGAATGTATTATTATCCACATGGAAAATATTAGAAAATTATTGTGTAAATTCTAATACCTCAAGTCAAAATTTAGGAGAATTAAAACAGTTATATAAAAAGATAAAAGCTACATCCAAAGATGTAGATGCAGTAATAGAACTATTAGAAGGGCACGATATCATAAAAAATAAGCGAGAACCACGAGCCTTAATTTCGATAATTGGGAAAATTAGTCATTACTTATTTGGGACTTTAGATGAAGCATCCGAGAAAGAAATTAAAGAAATTATAGAAGGCTCCACAAATAAAACAAGGGACCTAGCTGAATTATTAGCCAATCAAACAGAAATAGTATACACTAAATTCGGAGGCTTGCATTCTCACATAAAAGAACTCCAAACAGCCATAACAGAACTAGAAGCAAAACAGAAAATTAGAGAAACTAGAATTTCATTTCTTATTTCGCTTCAATTATTTATAAAAAACGTTTTACAATTCGAATTAGATACATAATTATTAACCGATGCAATATTATTCGGTATCCAGGGATCGGTACACCCTAGAATTTTGTCACCGGAACAAATCCAAAATTCTGCTGATCAAGTTCAGGAGACAGTATCAGATGCTAGGTTTCCCACAGCGCAGGCAGGGATATCATATTCAGACATCATTAAAATCGCGGAATTGTCAATTCTATTCTTTGAAGGAAATTTAAAATATCATTTAGACATCTCACTACTAGACTATAATAATAGACTATATATACTCAATATAATATATACAAAGCTTCATCATTACCTATTTGGCAAAATATACTTAATGTCACAGATTCTTATGCATACATCTGGCCAGACCACACACACACTTTGTCTTAAGCACAGATCAAAGCACTTACGTACCAATCACTATTGAGACATTAAATAAATGCAAAATATTGCGTCAATCGTGTATATGTAAAGAACTAGAGCTCCCAAGAATTTTAAGTAATATGCGCCATGTGAAATAAAATTAAGTACCGAAAATCAATTTTGCAATCTGTCAGAATGTAAAATAAAAATTATAAAATTACAAGATACGTATTGGGCGCGCACTCAAACACCCAATACCTGGGTTTTTTCTAATAATAAAGAAATTACAATATATAAAAATGTAAGAGATCTGCAGATCGTGCCATCACTATACAAGGAGTTGGATTATAACAAATAGCTAAGGGTTGCACAATAAATACAATGAACACATAATTAACGGCAACTCGCGAAATTTCAACTAATCTAACAAACTATTTATTCTAAGAAACTCATTTAAATATATCAGATATTTTATACAATAATAACGTAACTAACAGTATGGACATAAGAAATATAATAACTAATAATCCAATACAGAAATTACAAACAACTGAAGATTTTTCACTTAACTCTGGCAGTAATTTACACGAAATAATAGAAAAAGCTCGAGATATAGGAAAATACCATAAACTAAATGATCAGTTTGATTACCTAAAAGATACACTATCGTATTCAGCAGGCAGCTCTCTAGTAATTCTTATAATAATAATAATAATTTGGAAGATTCTCGCATCCGGGGGGTCCCTTTTATTAATAATAATAGACTGATTACAGGTAATCTAAATCACATACAGCCACGCTCAACAACGATCCAGGTACTCAGCCCAGCAAATCTTAAGAGGACAGTTACAACCGAAACGAATATCCATTAATAAAAAAATCAATAATAATAATAATGAAAATTTTTTTCCTGCATCATCTACATTTCCACAAACGTCGAGGACGACGTTTTTTCAAGGCACAGACGTGTTACGTGTGGCAAGACTTCACTTATAGTATATTAATAGCAATATGCATAAATTAAATATAAGTAACGAAATGCTGATGTTAAATCAATCCAAATCGGAGCACGACCGCCGGTGCACAGTAAAGAACATACTGCTGACGTCGAGTTCAATGAGCTCAAACGACGAGGAGTAACGCTGACTTTCGGGTCACCAACACCGCCTCGCTGACGATTTCGTGAAGGCATTGCAACACCGCACGAGAAAACGATACACATGTTGAGTTAGGTATATAAACAAAAGAAACAACCAGTCGCGAGTTCAGACAGAGAAGTAAAACAAGCGATTAACGTCGAACCTACGCCCGATCAAGGTTCGACTCTCTACAACAACCGGCACCGGATTACGACGGAACGGCCTCTTCAGGTATCAGCTCTAGGCAGCCTTACTACTCAACCGCTAAAACGCCAACCAGCCCAGCATCAACCAACCAGTTTTCAACCAGCGAGCAACACTAGCGAGTAATACAAATATCGTACGAAGAGGATATTTTGTACTTCACCATACTTTTAACTCACAAAAGGATTGATATAATAAACGGCAGTATTTATTCATTAACATCTCAATTAATTATTTAATCCTGTCTTCACCATCCGCTCGTTAAGCAGTCCGCTTAATCGAGTAACGGTACCCATATAGTCGATACCTATCACACGTAACATTTTAATTATACCTACAATTTCGCATATCTAACTTTCTTGAATTTTGAATGTGACTATATATTAAATGTATAAACTTTATCGGCATGTGTCGAAGTACATAGAATTTATTGAATTGTATCAAAATATATAGAAATATATGTAGCAATTAACGCATATCGTAACATATAAATGCATATATCAACTATTTATTCTCTAGGTAAATTACTTTATACGAATAATTTGAAAAGTTGAAACATAATGATAAATGAAAATGTTTCAAAATTTAGCACTAAAGAATAAAAATTATTGGGATTAAAAAGCAATAATTTAAAGCAGTAATGGGCTTTGCACATTTTTAATTATATTTAGAAAAACGATTTTGGGTTGTTATATTTTTGCATTAAGGCGATGAATGGTAGAAATTTCACTATTACCGTCATATTTCTAATAATGATATTTATCAAAATATTAAATTGAACGAATTATTCAATGTAATGCACATGTATTATTCAAACACACGGAAGAATCTGACGGAGTGATGTTCAAATAAAAAATTTGTATTAAAAATGTAATATTTGGACGAATAATTTGAAATTGACAAACAGGTGGCCAAAAACGATACACGAATTATTAATTTAAGAAAACAACAATAATTCGTGTGTATCGTGAAAATCGAATATAAAACTCGAAGGTAAGTATTTTTTGTTAAATAATTTTGTTTAAAACAAATGGACCGAATTATAAAATTTAGATTTAGACGTCTTGAATTTAACGGAATGTCGGACCTAAATTACAGGAATCTGCACCTTTCAATTCAACAATTATATCTAAAATATTGAATTAAAAACCTGAACAAAATGCATACGGATAGCTTAAAATATGACGAAAAGCTTCACGTTTTGATTTGTTTAAGAAAATATTATCGTTTAAATAATAATTGAGTAAACAATGTTCTGTTGGTAATTATTAGTTAAAAAACTCATAAACTTTCTGAATCCGACATCTTCTTGAACACAAATATTTCTTTTTTATAAATTAAAATACATTCAAGCATAAGAAATAAAATTTAAATATATTATTAATTGATGTATTTTATAATCTACTGGAATAAAACGAATCCCCGAACGTTCGATACTAAAGCAACTGTTACGTTCAATCACGCTCTTGCCATCTTTACATATACTAATTTAGAAATTCGGAGCAGTGCATGACGAGAACGAAAGAGAAAAAAAACAGGAAAGAAAAGAAAAGAAAAGGAGGAATTTAAAAACGTGTCGGGCATCGAATAGAGAGACGTAATTACGAGTAAAGTGATGCACTTTTGTCCAAGCGCAAAACGAGAAAAACAATTAGTCCAAGGGACACGTGTCGGTCGCATGTGCACACACGTACACTGCACCATGCTGTTTAGCTGCGACGGCTGGACGCGCATTACTATAAATTTTCGCCCCTACCCAAACCAAGTCCAACCCTTTCTCCCTCAACTGCGTCCTTTTCATACTCGTTTATTTCTCTTAGACGAGGCTTCTCGTACATATATATATCTACATGCGACTAGCATCCAAGTATTTTAAAAATCCTACCGAGAAATACATAATTCAATCGTTTAAATTTTTTAAAACGTTGTTACCACGCATTTCGTATAAAAATATAATTAATGATTACTCAATTGTGTAAATTGGAAAAATACGATGAATTCGATTATTTTTGGTCGTTTAGCGAACAACGATCTCTCGAGGTGTTAAAGGTATAGAGGTATGTGTGTGTGTGTGTGTATATATACATATACATGTATACACGTACGAGGCGAGTTGACGGGCGATATCACCATAGTGACGGCATTCACTTTCATAGGACTATTGCATCGTTGTGTGAATTCTTCAATAGCGATCGCTCGTTTTATTTCCTCTTCTTTATTTCCTCCTCTCTGGTTTTTTTCCCGTCCTCTTTCTATCTTCTCTTTCGGTCTCTTTCTCGCGGCGCGGTGACGGGCGCGCTCTTTTCTCGCGGAACCACGCACCGGAACCCGGAAGGCCGCTCCCGTCACCGCCCATTCACAGGATCGCGGATCACCCGCACGACAACGCCAGTGCCCAACTGTCTTTTGACCAAGCGTGCGCGTTTGTTTCCTCGTTTCATTTTTTTCTTTCTCCATCCTTTTCTTTTCTTTTTTTTTTTCCTCACCCCCAACGATATATTGTACGACACATTTTTTTTACACCTTTCTCGTTATTACTGTTTATCGAGTGCGCGACATTTTTCATTTTCAACGTTTCTCGCGAGATCGCTAATGGAATGTATATATCCTCGTATACGTGCACTGTGTGTGGTGTTATTATTTATACGTTGCGACTGCTTTACAATTTTACGCGATATATATCTATACGATTAATTAATTTCGTTTATATATATATTTTACCAATAATTTAAAAGAAGAAACGCTGCTAGTTGTTTGTAAAGTTGAATAATGAAACCAACATTTTACGTACGCGCGATAATAACACGTGTTTATTTGCTAAAATATACGTTTAAGAAATATTTTTGAAATATATGTATCTTATATTCAAAAGTCGCCTATTTCTCCATCTCCGCGCGTTTATCTATTATTCCGAAATATACGCGTTTCGCGATTTTTTTTTCTTGTAGTGTTGTTATACATCAGTGCGATTTTTATTAAAATTTCACGACAATTCGTGCGTACTTATCCGGCGAACGTCGATACGAGTGAGTATAATTAATTATTTCTATGTAAAATTGAAGCATTTACATTTTACGTACGTTCGTTACAATAATACCAAATAATAATACTAATTTTTTAAAATATTTAAGTTGTATGAAAATCTCCGTTTATTAAAGTTAGATTTTTCATCAAATTATGTACTTCTCAATGTAAAATTATCTCTAATATTTTTAATGGAACACAAAGTTAGATGCTTCTTACTATCTGTGCACCTTTAACAAAAATATTCTCTTATATATAATATATTTACAATAGAAAACTGTTTTGCAAATTTAAACCAATATTTTATATTTTTATATTTATATTTATTGTGAAAAAATGTGTACGTGGTTTATAGTGAATTTTTCATTATTTAAATCGTTTTTGTATTCTTATCTTTAAACAAAACTGTTCCAATCATAAGGTAAAAGTTTTGTAATTTTGAGACAAATAGGTCGTCGATGTAAAATTTTAACATATATATATATTACGATATTATCTACAAATATGATTAAATAAATTTTTAAAAAGTGAAATAATTTATGTATTTTTTATATTATATACTATTTAAAGGAACTTACAAAAGAAATGAGAATATTATAAGAAATTTTTAACAAAATGTAGCATTCAAATTTTATCCACTACAAATCTTATAATTTTTGCTTACTATATATAACATTGCAACAAATAGAAGGATTAGAGCTTACCTTTTCGTTAAATCGCATCTATTCGATCTTTAAACTTTTTTTGAATTCCTATCTTTAATTGTTGAAAAGGTATAAATGATTAGAGTGAAACGTTATTTAAAAAAAATTCATCTGTATACATACTATTGTACATGGAAATCTGTACCCAAAGTCAATCCAAAATCCATCAGCCGAAAAGTGAAACCTCTTTTTATAAGTTTCTTTTATATAGATATGAGTCAATATGAGTCGAATTTCAACGATTTCAAACGTTGATAGTTAAAATTTTTGTTAATTTTTAATAAAAATCTATGTTACGTCTTCATATATTAATTGTAGATTGGAATTCAATAATCAAGAAAGCGAAATAAATAATAAAGATGATTTATTCTCTATGTCATTACGTGATGGTTGTCTTTTGATTGAATACATTGAGTTAGTAAAAATCTGTATACCTCTAATTCCTCTAGTAAAGTAAAAAATTGCATAATTTTATCCTAAATAATTGATATCTCCATATGTCATTCTAATCGTAGCTGATTTACTATTTTTAAGTCCGAGTGCTTCCATCGCTTCTTTTCTCATAGCTCTTTCATTGCTTTTTTCTGCCTTATCATCAATCATAGTCATGATCGTTTCGATTGGTTTATAATATCTTTCCCTATTTTCTTCTTTATCTTTCAAATCATCATTGATTTCTTTAATAAAATGTATTTACTTCATATTATGTTTTTTGTGATTAGTCTTGAGTATCTAGTTTTTTTTTATTATTTCGTTTATTATACTATCTCTTATATTAACAATTTTCTGGGGACTGTGTTTTCGACTACTGAACGATTTACATTTACCTTTTGCATAAATATATGCTCTAATATCCAGTATATTAGTGTACTGATCAATGCAGCATTTTCTCTAGGCTCATATATATTAATTATTGTAGTTTTGTCTTGCTTGGCTTTACTTTGTTAAATTAAATCATGCACTTTGGAGAAAATTTTATATGGATAAACCTGTTGATCTTACTTTACTTAGCAATATCAATCATAATCTAAATTGTTGACTAATCTGTTTTGGTTTCATATTCCATTACATTTTACTCATTTTTTTCTCAACTAATCCTGAATCTTTTAAATACTTGCTTTTTTATATCTAGAATTTCATTCGGTAATTTGTTAAATACATTGATTGCTTTAGTATATCTATTTTTAGTACTAACAGTATTTTGATATTTCGGTGGCATTATATATTTGCGTCTAGTTCTGCTCGTTGAATTGACGTACTGATTTTTGAAATTATTATAGTTGCACTTACGACTTTCATTTGCGAATAATTGTTTTAGATTGAGTGTAACTATTTTTTTCCAAATTTTTTTATTTACTATTTTTAGAAATTATGTTTGAATCGTTTGTAGGGGTTGTAGATTATTTTGATATGTAGCACCCCACGCAATTATACCATAATTTATCAAACTGTGGAAAAAAGCGTAGTATAGAATTTTTAAAGTATTAGTTTCCATATTGTTACCTGGGAAGGTTCGTATTGGGGGGGGGGGGGGGCACGGAGAGGACAGGAGGGCCGTATAAAAGGATACCCGAATAAGTACTATATGAACACTATTTTATTAGGACCGGATTTTCGTGTCTTTACATGCAAGCGCAGACAGCAGGCACTCATTTCGTCGGAAGATACTGACTGATGCGTCGCAACGGTTGGATCTCGCTAGTGCTTATCTCTTCAAGCGTTAAGCACTGTGAGAAACCAAGTGCGACGTTTGTTCGCACGTTTCTTCCTATGATGTACGAGAACAGAGCGAAGCTGACGAAGCTTCCTCGCTCACGTAACAATATATTTTAAAAATTTTACTAAAGATAATAATGAGGAATCTAGTTTTACTTACCATTTACTTTAGATAACTAGATTCTTTTTCACAAAAACTAATATATAAAAGAATTTGAAATTTTTACAGCATAATATTATTATTATGTTGTATTTTCACGTTTTTTCCAATATAATTGATCAATCATTTTCACAGATATAAGCAATCAAACACTTTGTACAAAAATATATAATGCTTAAAGACTTAGGTAATTTTAAATATTTTGAGCTGAAAAACAATACAAATCGAAACTACCAAAAAGACTATTCTTTTCCAAAATTTCAAGTAAATTAAAGACTATTTATTACCGAGAACGTTCGACATAAAAATCCCTAATTTTTCACATTTTAATTTTTTTAATCAAAACTAATCGATATAATTATTTGAAATTTTTACAGTTTATGACCCTTGGATGGTACTTTCATCATGAACTTTTTCAGCACATTCGACTAAATAATTTCCAAAATATAAAATATTAAAAATCATTTTTTTTAAATAAACAAGAAACTAATAGAGATAAATTGCCAATTCAAAATCGAGCAGATAGATTTTCTTATTCTCTATAAAGTACATTTGGTCCAATTAAAAGAATTAACAATATTATCGAAATTTTTGAAAATTTAATTTTTTAAAAATCGAAACTTGTTTTTAAAACAAAAATTATGATGGGAGGGGGGGATAAAGAACCAAAGTCTTCTCCGAAATTTGGAAAATAAAAAGAAATCTACACATGGAAGCTGAGCGATATTGACCGTGTAGTTTTGAAAATACGGCGGAATACGTACACGTGTCATGACCCGACTCTTAAAGTCGGTGTCAGCAGGTGTGTTTGCAAAACAATATATTTTTGTTTTTGCGGAAAACCCATATACGGCTCCTGAGCCTTTCTGCTAACTTTTACCTACCTTACGTTACTCTTAGCGTTATATTTAGTCGTTACTTTTTATGTTATAGGTTAAAATAAATTTTGTATAAATTTATTAAATTTCTTTATTTGCTTTATTTATTATTTTATTTAAAATGTCTTATATCATACAAGTTTATTTTATTCTATACTTTAACTTAGAATTTATAATGTACTTAATGATTACACGACTTTGTCGTGGCGAAAAGGTTTTTTTCTAAATTAAGCTCTTACTGTTTTTCCAAACCGAAGGTCGCTGGGTTTGGTAACAGCGGGCGTCCTTTTTGGGCGGGGGCATCATCTAGAATTTTGTCACGCTGGTGATTCCTATAGCGGGTTCCTGTAGATTCTTGATCCACTATCGTCGGGGGTCTTGGACGGAGATCGTTGCTGGTATTTCTGTGGATACACTTCGTTATTCCACAAGATTTAGCGCTTCTAATGTTTTGGGATTTCTACGCCCAAATACAGACGTATATTATCGCGATTTTAGTTACTGACATCGTTTTCGTGATAATTATAGCTAAAGCGTTATTAATACTCGAATATATACAAGTTTTAATACGAAGAAGTTATATTTATATTATATATGGATGTCTTATGTGACATCACAGCCTCCCCCCTTATGACGATCGTCTCCCTCGGCAATCTAAAATGTATATGCAATTTGTATCACGTCAAACGGTGTCAGTGTTTAGTAGTTTTGATAAATAAATATGATATTTCGATTTTCGTAAGACACTTACATAACGCTGTGACTTTTACCTAGTGATTTAAAGAATCTTGAGTTGTGTGATTTTTGTATAAAAAAATTTTTTTTTATTAAATAAAGATTTTTGAAATTTTTATTCTTATTTATAATATGTTTTATCGAGTACGTTACATTTAAAAGAAAGTTTTTTTTCTTTTTTTCATTTGAACCTAATTATAGTTTAGATTTATTACAATTTCATATTTTCTTTTCATCATAGAGTATTGCATATGAGTTTAATCATGAAATTATAACCACTTTCAGATTTTTGCAATCTTGTTACTGTTTTTCTAAGGAATAAGAATATATTACTGTTTAGGTGCAGGTGTATGTATAAAAACGTTATTTAATGTATAAAATGTGCAATTGTTATAATAAACACACATATTTCAAATTATAGAATTATTAATCCTACTATCTGCAAAATATGAGTTCCACGTAAATATTGAGATTTTATTTGATTTTTATCAAAAAAATGTTATGATCAAAAGTACTGTTCCAAAATGTATGTTACAGTGCATGTTACAGTTTTTATTGATATATGACGTCACGGCAGTATTCTTACATACTCTTTTTTATGAATTACACACTGAATCGCAACAGTGATTTGGATTTTAAAGTAACTTGAAACATATTTTTTTATTTTGTTACGTACGATTCGGGCCTTACTCGAATCGACGTACATCCACGCGTTCCAAAATCGGAGCCAACGACCGCACCCGAACCCAACTGGTCATCGATACCCGCATCGATCCCATCAGCAAAAATCGCTCAGCATTAGCGCGAGCCACCCCACGACTCGCTACTGTTGCCAAGCGATTCGCGCAAGCTTGCAAGTGACACATAGACAAAAGAACTAATTAGGAAGGACCCCGCGATTTACGCGAGTGTGAAACGACAGAAATCGATAAGCCGTCGAAGTGATCGGACGCAAGAGCCGACACAACCTCAGGAACGATCGGTCACGTCTTGACCAACTTGGAGTTGCTTCAGTTCCGGAACCAGCAGACGCGAGAGCCTACGACCAACGCGGCGAACACAACACGAATCATAACACTACACTACTTTACGGCTGTAAGGGAATCAACTGGGATTATTAATGAATTCAACAAATTTTGATTAGACTGAATTTAATGCTTCTATTATCGAAAAAGTACAAGTATAACGAAGGACCTACCAAAGCGGTTGGAATCGAATGAACGAATGAGACTAAAGAAAACTGTAAGAGCCTTTGAACTTGACTTCTCTAATACCCCCTCTCTGCCTAATTTTCTTTCGCGACATACGATACTTTTCTCGCGGCTCGTTCAAGCCTACACGTAGCTCTGCGTAATGAAGCCTTTGCGCTTCCCCATCTATTTTGATGGATATTTATGAAACTGACTTCGGAATAATTTCCGGTCAAGTCTCGCGACAGCATTTATTGCCATCGATTTCAGCTTTTGAAAACTGACAAAATATTCTATGAGTGAAAAATACTCGCTTGAACCAGATTTCGAGAACAAAGTTCTCCCGACACAGCACGGCCTTTCAAGCTCATAGATTTCTTCATTATAAGAATATTTTCCGGTTTTCCGGGCACAGCACCGTATTCCATACATCACTTCGTTAAGGCTTGAATTTTATTAATTTAAATTATTAAACGGTGATCTTAAGTAAATTCTTTACAATATTCGATTCCAATCCCTTTTTCACAATTTTTATATAAACTAATTAATAATCGCTGATAGTACAATTATTTATAACGTTTATAAATATAATCTTTACAAAACTAATATTCTTTCTTCTATATAATGTAATGACGCAATGATTAAAGTAACTTATACGATAAAGAAACGCTGCATTATTATCGACGTATACATTGAACGTTTGTATATAAAACTCTATACTCTAAATAATTCTAAGTATTAAACTCTCCGCATTTGTATATTTTAACTAAAATTATTACTTTCTTACTGTGAACTATAAATCTAACACTTAAACGTTTAAAACTGATACATTTTTATTTTATTGAACGCAAAGAATTCTTTCTAGCTAATTTAATAAACCTAATACTATTTTAATCCGTAACAACTCTCCTCCCCGTACAAAATTTCGCTAATTTTGTACCTCATCTTTGGACAACAAAATTATTAATTTTCGAGATGGTCGCATAAAATCACCCATTGGAGTGTGTACATCTGCCATTCTTACTTCCCCGTCCGCGCCAGGATATACTCGCGTAACTTCTCCCCTACGCCACGTATTTCGCGGAGCTTGAAAATCCATTATTAAAACAATATCACCGATTTTTAAAGGAGTACTTTTTTCGGTCCATTTTTTACGCGTAATTAAAGTAGGAAGATATTCTTTAATCCAACGTTTCCAAAAGCAATCAGCAAAATGTTGGGTTAATTTCCACTGTTTTCTCAAACATATATTTTTAAAATCTGAATTTCTTAATTGAATTTCCCCTGATGACGAACCTATTAAAAAATGATTTGGCGTTAAAGCCTCTTTGTCTCGTGTATCAAGTGATACATGAGTAAGTGGTCTTGAATTTACCGAATGTTCAATCTCTAATAATACGGTATACAAAACTTCATGACTGGGTGCTTGATCTTTTAATATTGTATGTAAAGCATTCTTTACTGAACGAATCAATCGCTCCCATGCTCCACCCATATGTGGTGCATCCGGAGGATTAAATCGCCATTCAATACGTTTAGTTAGAGCAAATTCTGCAATTTTACCATGATTCAATTCTTTCAAGGCACATTCGAGTTCTTTGCTCGCTTTTCGAAAATTCGTACCATTATCGCTATACATGACCAACGGTGCTCCTCTTCGAGCTGCCAGTCTTTGTAAAGCCATTATTGCAGAACTGGCATCCAAGCTATACGCAAGTTCCAAATGTATTGCTCTTGTCGTAAGACAAGTGAATATCACGCCCCAACGTTTTTCTCGGCGTCGTCCGATTTTTACTAGCATAGGACCGAAATAATCGACACCACAATAACTAAAAGGTCTTTGTTTAAATGCTACACGACCCAATGGAAGGGCGCCCATTAACGGATTCTGAGGTTTTCCTCTACGTAAACGACACACTAAGCATTTGCTTATCAACGATCGTAACGCGTTTCTCAGTCCAACAATGAAATATTTTTGTCGAAGTTCGTTCAATACAGTATTATTGCTAGCATGAAAATAACGCCTATGATATTCGGCTATCAATAATTTACTTGCTAAATGTTTACTATCTAGAATTATCGGTTCGTTGTTAAATTCATCATTATGTGCTAAAGTCGCTCTTCCGCGCGATCTTAAAATTTGTTTATCGTCAAGAAAAGGTTGCAAATTTGCAATTCTACTATTTTTGTTAATGCATTTACCATTTTTTAATAAGTTTATTTCCTGTCCAAAACAATCTGATTGAATCACGCGATACCAGTAAAGATCATTTTCATTTATTTCTTCAATAGGCGTATAATTTTTTGTTATATTTTTCCATTTATAAAAATATTTACGTACACGACGTGCAATAACATTTAACCCTCGCCAACCTAACAATTTTAAAGGTAATGAAAAATTATTTGACGTTGTTGAAATCGAATAAACAAATGCTTTTTTCAATTCCATTTTGTTAATGTTAGATTGTTCTTCTTTACTTAATGTCTTTTGTTTAGGCCAATAAGCTTCGGATTTTTGCAAAAATTGCAGGACCAATAAACCATCTAGCATTTGTAAATAAAGCATCATTGGTAAAACGCGTCGCATCATCAGCTGGATTTTGATTCGAAGGTACCCACTTCCATTCCGAACTTATCGTAAGATCAGAGATTTGACTTAATCGATGAGCAACATATATTTGACGTACTCGCGGATCGGATTTTATCCAGTAAATAACTGTTGCTGAATCGGACCATAAAAATCGTTCTGAAATTTTAATTTTAATCTCGTCGCATATTAATTTGCTTAATTTTGCTCCAAGTAAAGCTGCTTGCAGCTCTAAGCGCGGTACAGATAATTGTTTCAATGGTGCAACTCTACTTTTGGCCATTATCAAAGAAACGTGAGCTGGTCTATTTGGAATTTTAATACGTAAATATGCCGCTGCTGCGTAGGCTGTTAAACTCGCGTCGCAAAAAATATGAAGTTGAGCAGTCTCTGTTTGAAAGTTTTTTGGTGTAAGACATCTCGGAACAAAGCAATTCTTTAAATTTTCTAATTTTTTAATCCATGCAAGCCATCCTACGTTTTCTTCGTCGCGAATTGAGTCGTCCCAATTTATACCGCTACGCCATATCTCTTGCATTAAGATTTTTGATTTTAAAGTAAAAGGTGCAATTAATCCGAGTGGATCGAATACCGACATGATTACTCGTAATACTTCTCGTTTGGTCGGTTTTTTATTCCCATTTATAATTTCTTTCGGAATTTTAGCGAGTTCAATGTTAAATTTTAAAACGTCACTATTTGTGTCCCAGAAAAGTCCTAAAACCTTTTCTCCTCCCCGGTCGCACAATCGCATTTCATTGTTTTTCTTTAAAGTTTCATTTGGTATATTTGGGAAAATTGAAGAAATATTAGATGCCCAACTATGCATTTCGAATCCTGCTTCGGCATTTATCAATTTTACATCGTGTATAAGATTCTTAGCTTCGGCTAAAGTCTTCCGACTGCATAAATAATCATCCATATAGCTATCGTTAATAATACTTTCGCAAGCGTCAGGTTTTGTTTAGTAAAACGTTGTGCATTCTTATTTTTTATATAAATTGCAGTACTCGGCGATGATCTCGCACCGAAAATTAAAACTGTCATTTCAGTAAATATCGGGTTCCTTATTTCTATCTTTGCCACGCCATAAAAATCTCTGGGCGCCTCTATCATCGTCTCTAATTTTTATTCGTAAGAACATATCCGATATATCGCCTTTAAATGCAACTGCATATTGCCGAAAACGAATCAACATACCGGGTAAAGATTGTAATAAGTCGGGACCAGTCTCGAGCTGATCGTTTAAACTGATACCGTTCGTCTTAGCCGCTGCGTCGAATACAAGTCGTATTTTGTTCGGCTTGTTTACATTGTGCACGCCGAAGTGCGGTAAATACCAAACACGCGGCCTAAGTTTCTTTTCGTCTATTTTTACGGCGTAACCAAGATCGACAAACCGTTGCATTTCTTTGTAATATAAACTTGCATATACTGTGTCGCGATCTAACCGTTTTTCTAACAGAGTTAATCTTTTTCTTGCAGTTTGATAACTATCACAAGAAGGAGTTAATTTCTGGTTCCATAGTAAACCTGTTTCCCAAAATTTATTTTTAAATTTACTCGTTTTTTCTAACGTTTGAATAGCAAAATCATGTAAATTGTTTTGTTTAAAAGTATTATTTATTCCAAGTAAATCAATTTCAAAATATTGTTTCATTAAATTATCAAGTGAGACGTCGTTTGAATTTAGTTGATCGGATTGTAAAGAATTATACGTAAAAAGTGATTCTCCTATTGTGCATATACTATTTTTTGATTGATAAATTAATGTTGTGCGACCGTGTAAACACCAACCTAATAGAGTTTTTGATAATGCTAATTGCGAATTTTTTATTTCTCTTAAATCTCGCGTTACTATGAGTTCCCAATTATCTTGTCCTAATAAAATTTTAACTTGAGCATTATAATATGAAGATAAAGATATATTATTTGATTCGAAATTTATTTGTCGATCTACAAATCTTATCAAATTTGCATTTATTGTCTGCAATGGTAAATTTAAGTTATTTGCCGTAACTGCACGCTTGATATAATGTTTATCAAAAGAACCGATGATTTCAAAGTTTACTATTTCACTGCTATTAAGAAAAACATTCGTGCTACATAAACTTGATATATTTATATTAATTTTTGTACCTTTGATCTCTAAATTGCGAGCTAAAGTTTCGTCAATAATTGAAATAGTTGAGCCTTCATCAAGAAGTGCATAAGTATTAATTGAATGTTTTGGACCGATCACACGAATTGGTATTATTTTCAACAATGAACCGCTGTTTTCTAGTCAGCTTTGATTAGCATTAACACTGTATATTTTACGAACCTCATCGTGTTTTACTTTATTGTTTAACGATTTCTTAGTTGTAACTCGCGAACTATGATCTATTTCTTTTGTGTAATGCAATAAATTATGATGAGGTTTTGAACAAATTTGACATTTAACATTACGGCAATCGTCTCGTGAATGTCCCCATTTTAAACAATTAAAACATAAATTATGTTTTCTTGCCAAAAGCCATTTTTTATCTAATGTTTCATGTAAAAATGTAACACACTCCGCCGGGAGATGACTACCTTTCCTACAAATAACGCAGTTCTTAATATTCTTAACAAAACGCTTCTCGTTGGTATTAATCGTATGATTTGCAACAAATACAGAGCTCGATTTAGGCTGTCGTTTTTCTTTCTGCGAGCTATTTAATTCACGAGAATTTTTACTTAACGATGTATCGATATCAAAAATTCCTCCTTTTACTGCTAACTCTGCTTCTTTAAATAAAAAGTCACTTAACTTTTCTAATTCGGACTTGCTTTGATCAATCGTAGCAGCATAACGATTATATTCGTATTTCAACGCCGATGGTAATTTATTGCCGATAATTTTTGTCAAATCGGGACTATATAAATAACCTGTTAAATCAAGTGATTTAAAGGCTGAAGTTGCGTTTCTTAAAGATGTTGCAAATTTCGTTAGATTTATTTTACCCGCTTCTATACTAGGCAAACTTTTTAAATCACGTACGATTTTTTCAGCAATTGCCCGCTTGTTTCCGAAATGTAAATCAAGTGTACTCATAATTTCGGATGCATTACGACTTGTCGCTAAAACTGTTCCAACTACTTCGCGAGCTTCTCCTTTGAGCGCCTCATATAAACGCGCAATATTTTCGCGATCGCTAAATTCGGATAATTCGGTCGAAAGTTGATAAACTTCTTTAAAGTGTAACCACTCTAATGGGTCACCCGAAAATGTCGGTAACTTATTAGCATTCGATAAGCGACTAACAACACGCGAATTATTTTCTACTATTGAATTCTCGCGCACTGCCGCTAAAGTTTTTTCAATCGCTTCTACTATACGATTAGTAGGATCGGACGCAATTAAATTACGAGATTGTCTCGATCTCACCGATCGCACAGTGCTGCTTCCCCAAGCTGGTGGTGATTGAAGATCTATGTCGTTGTCGACGTTGTCCCCGTTGATCGGTTCGCCCTCGGACGAAGTGACCGATGGCTCACGGTCAGGTGTTGCCTCGCGTTCCTCAACCAGCTGGGTAGCTGTTACGCCTCTCGCAGGTCTGCCCCGACCTCGTGGAGGTTGACTGGGCCCTGGCTCCGATGGAAGTTCCCTTGGACCGACATCTGTGTCAGACACCCTCGAAGAAGCCCTTGTCATATGCCTCTTAGCCACACTGTTGATGGTTGAAACACCTTTTCTTTTTGGTGGCATCACGCTCGGCGAAAACAAATTATTTCAAATGATTAGAAAAATTCACTTTTATTACACAAATAATCCCAGTTATCCGGAATTATTAAATCCCGGGTTTCGGCACCAAAATTTGTAAGGGAATCAACTGGGATTATTAATGAATTCAACAAATTTTAATTAGACTGAATTTAATGCTTCTATTATCGAAAAAGTACAAGTATAACGAAGGACCTACCAAAGCGGTTGGAATCGAATGAACGAATGAGACTAAAGAAAACTGTAAGAGCCTTTGAACTTGACTTCTCTAATACCCCCTCTCTGCCTAATTTTCTTTCGCGACATACGATACTTTTCTCGCGGCTCGTTCAAGCCTACACGTAGCTCTGCGTAATGAAGCCTTTGCGCTTCCCCATCTATTTTGATGGATATTTATGAAACTGACTTCGGAATAATTTCCGGTCAAGTCTCGCGACAGCATTTATTGCCATCGATTTCAGCTTTTGAAAACTGACAAAATATTCTATGAGTGAAAAATACTCGCTTGAACCAGATTTCGAGAACAAAGTTCTCCCGACACAGCACGGCCTTTCAAGCTCATAGATTTCTTCATTATAAGAATATTTTCCGGTTTTCCGGGCACAGCACCGTATTCCATACATCACTTCGTTAAGGCTTGAATTTTATTAATTTAAATTATTAAACGGTGATCTTAAGTAAATTCTTTACAATATTCGATTCCAATCCCTTTTTCACAATTTTTATATAAACTAATTAATAATCGCTGATAGTACAATTATTTATAACGTTTATAAATATAATCTTTACAAAACTAATATTCTTTCTTTTATATAATGTAATGACGCAATGATTAAAGTAACTTATACGATAAAGAAACGCTGCATTATTATCGACGTATACATTGAACGTTTGTATATAAAACTCTATACTCTAAATAATTCTAAGTATTAAACTCTCCGCATTTGTATATTTTAACTAAAATTATTACTTTCTTACTGTGAACTATAAATCTAACACTTAAACGTTTAAAACTGATACATTTTTATTTTATTGAACGCAAAGAATTCTTTCTAGCTAATTTAATAAACCTAATACTATTTTAATCCGTAACAACGGCGGTTCTCTCCAATTTGGGACAATAAATAATTAGTATCAAGGTATACCCCCAATTTACTCAATAGCGCTTGCCCGTCAAACGGCAGCAAACGATATTCCCGCACCCACATCTGTTCCACGGTAACTATCGTTACGTTCCTCATCTTATGAGAGATCATACGTAACAATTTCAAATAAAAAAATAATATTTTTGTGTGCGGAAATCAATCCCACAAACAGCAAAGGATTAATAATTTGTATAAAATGTTCAATTGTTGAAATAAAATAAATATGTTAAATAAAATAATATATGTTATATTTATTAAATGGTCAGTAAAATATTTTAGAAAAATCAAATTAATTTGAACGATTCAAATTTTTTATCTTGTTTTATTCAGTTTGTAGCGTTTTAGAAACAGTATATTACACGCTGTAATTTCTTACTTATTTATAAAATAACATAATTCTATTTGTATAGTTTTATTTTCAGCACACACACACACATCCATACAGACATTTTCTGAAAACACGTGATTTTGACTCTTGACAAGTCAAAGCATACTTATAACATGTTTTTAGCGAGTCGAAAGATTTTATTATTACAAAGCTTCCTCTATGAGGAAGCAATATTATGACATTCTTAGTTTCTGTCAAGTAAACAAACTGATACAACTCCCAATATTATCGCGGGAATTGAAATGTTAAAGATACGTCAAATATTACACTTACGTATATATAGGATAGAAGTATCGCACGTAGGACAAGCACGCATACGGAATAAAATGATAAATCAATGAACACATTCAAAAATCGTGTAAAGAAGAAAAAGTTGTATTCAATATATATAAATCCGATTGATTAAAAAGGTAATCATGTAATGTGATATATATATATATATATATATATATATATATATATATATATATATATTAGGGTGTCCGTTATTTCCCAAATTATAAAATTGTAAAAGTGCCCATTAAATTTCGAAAATATATGCCAAAATAGTTAGAAAAACGTTTGACAGCCCTCTGTAAACCCAAAAATGGCGTGCCGCTGAGCACATGAATTTTTTAAATCTTGACAATTTTCCAACATTGGTTTAATTATAGAGATGACTATTGTGTAGTGCGTTAAGACACTTTAATAGTGAATAAAATTTGGAAATATCCAGAACAGTTTTACATATTGCTTCCTCATAGAGGAAGCTTTGTGATAGTAAAATTTTTCGACTCGCTAAAAACATGTTAGAAATTTGTTTTAACATATCAGGAGTCAAATTCACGTATTTTTACAAAATGTCTGTATGGATGTGTGTGTGTATGTGTGTGTATGTGTGTATGTATGTATACCGCCGTATTTTAGAAACTACTCGACCGATATCGCTCAGCTTGCGTGTGTAGTTTACTTTTCATTTTCCAAATTCGGGAAAAGAATTTGGTTATCTATTCCCCAAATAGTTTTTGTTCTAATGACAATTTTCGATTTTTGAAAATTTAATTTTTCAAAATTTTTGATGATTTTATTGTTTTTTTTAATTGGACCAAATGTAATTTGTAGATAATAAAAAATCTATCAGCTCGATTTTGAATTGACAAATTATCTTTATTAGTTTTTTTGTTATTGAAAAAAAAAATTTTTTTCAAAACCTTTTATATTTACGAAAATTAGTTCGTCAAATGTGCTGAAAAAATTTACGATGAAGGAACCTATAAGTGATCATAAACTGTAAAAATTTTAAGTAATTATATCGAATAGTTTGCATTTAAAAAATAAAAAAGTGGAAAAAACGGTTTTCTGTGTCGAACGTTTTCGGGAATAAAAAGCACTTAATCCACTTGAAATTTTGTTAAATAATAGTCTTTTTGGTAGTTTTCGGCTCAAAATATCTAATACTATCCAAGTTATTAAGTATTATATATTTTTGTGCAAAATATTTAATTGCTCGTATTTCTGAAAATAATCGATCGAATATGTTGAAAAAATTGCAGCAAACGAAAATGATGATAGCATTATACTGTAAAAATTTCAAAATCTTTCATGGATCAGCTTTTGAGAAAAGATGATAATCGAAAATGTAATTTATAGTAAAATTTTGTTTACTTATAAATTAATCTAATGTTGAACTAAGCATATTTTTGGAAGAAAATGTTTTTAGATAATTCAAAGAAAATCAGAAAAAGCTAGTTTCTTATATTTTTAATCGATACCATCCAAAATTTTTTATGCCAGTTGATGAAAAATTCAATCTGATTGAAGAGAATTATCTTATTATGAAGAAAAACTTTTTGAATACTTGGAACATAAGATTGTGAGTAATATTAATCGAAAATTGACAAAATTATCTTTATTTTCTAATTTAATAAATTTTGTATTACATTTTTTCTAAAGATATGTTTTATTAAACATCAAATAATATTCGTGTTAAATGATAATTTTAAAACATTTTTTAACTTCTAGAGGGTGTTGTTAGTGTTACTAAAAAGAAGAAAAAATAATAAAATTTAAAAAATTCATGTGCTCAGCGGCACGCGATTTTCGGGTCTACAGAGGGCTGTCAAACGTTTTTCTAACTATTTTGGCATATATTTTCGAAATTTAATGGGCACTTTTAAAATTTTTAATTTGGGAAATAACGGACACCCTATATATATATATATATATATATAAAAATAAAGCGAAATAAATATAATAAGATTGTAAAGGCGAGGAGAAAGCTGACTAGAAAGAAATACAAACGTTTTTGTAGATTTCAAATGAATTGAAAAATGTAGTATTCCTAAGAAGACGTATTGCTACTACGAGAAGAGAGAGAGAGAGAGAGAGAGAGAGAGAGAGAAGGGTATGGTGGAGGTATCGTAACGCAGAGGGAGAATGTAAAAGGGTCGTCTGTATAAGGATATACATACGCTGTGCACAGAGATCGCCACAAAGTGTATTTACATACGGAACCCCGGTCAAAGCCTTTACTTTACGTATGTAGCCCCGTAGTGTCGTTTTCTCTCCCTCGGTCAAAAGCATCATCCTATACCTACCACTATCCATCCACAGGTATTTCTCTCGCTGCTTTTCCTTATACTTTTGTTTCTTCCAATTCTTCTGGAGAGATGCGTTGTGATATATATATATATATATATATATATACACGTACACCAGGATTCTTATCGGCACCCACCTGGCACATCCGACTATGAAATACTCGGGGATGAACGAGCCCGGGGATCGGTCACTTATCGATTTTCCACACCGAAACACGTTTAACTATTATTTTAGTTAATTTATTACCTTTGCAATCTCGATTACTTTTACACTCGATCGATTTGTTGTTCAACATTATATTTCTCGGCGTCTATATTATCGTGATATGCAAAATTTTAAGAAGATGAATGATCATTTGGTGTAAGGTAGATTATGGCGTGAATAGATGGAAATTGAGCTATCAAAGTACTAAGGTTATTATAACGGCGGGAGGGCTATGTATAGGGTTGTGTGTATATATATATATATATATATATAGTATATCTCGCTACCCGGTAATATTAGTAATGTAAAATAATTTAATAACGATGGAATACGTAATATAGTGAACGAAATACAAAAACAACTGACTTTTCATTTTGCTTTGTATTTAATCGTTCAGTTCCGCGTATAATACGTATAACATTACGTATGAATTTATCGTATTAAATTTATTAATTTATTAAATTTATACATTCCGAACGAAAGTTTAATTTTTTACTTGAGAAGAAGTATTGTACTCTTCGTTCAGTATGATATGCGGAGTTTCCTTTTCTTTTCCAGTTGAATTTTTCAAGTTATTTCAATATATTTTATTTATTTATTTATTTCAATATAGGAATCAGACGATTTCTTCAAGCGATTTCAAACCAAGAATGTTTACATACAGTACGCACATAGAAAAATTGTTTTGAATTCTACTAAAAAATAAATTAAATATCTAACTGATCATTTAGAACTCAATTATCACTGAACTATGATAAACTTACAATTAGAAACTGCAGTGTCATCGAGATCGTATGCAGATCTATATATTCGTATCGCGTATAATATTTGAATAAAATACGAGAAAATAACGAGTAAACAATAAAAGAAGAAGAAAGGTGATGAGCCTGCAGCTACGGAAGAAGAAGAAGAAGAAAAAGAAGAGGAAAGTTTGAACGGTGTAGGTATAGGGAAGAGGAGGTGCGGTCAAGAGTTGCTAATAGGTTGGTGGAGGTTCGACGCGACGCATCGCGAGTACATATATATATATACCTAGTGAAAAATTGTACAAAGAAGCGTGAACGCGAACCCGACGTAGGAAAAGAAAGAGGGAAAAGCAAACCAGCCGTTTATATAGATATACGACGGAAGATTAATGTGCTGGGCGCGCGAGCGCGTCGAGATTAAATAAAAAAAAAACCCCCGACGCGACACCGCTCGAGTGACGGAGAAAACAAAAAGGATAAATATAAATAAAACTATATATCTCGCTACGTCGTTCAGGTCCTTGACTTTTTCGAAAAAATTTAAATTACACTTTTAACTGCGATCATCAGGTTCTTTAGCTATCTTCCTTATTCAGCTTTATTTGACGTTCGTTTTTTTTAGTTTAACGTAGGTAATAATGTTCCCTTTTCGAGATCCAGAATTGTTATATGCGTTGATTAAGTGCCGCGTCTCTTTACCTGGAACTTTATCTCAGTTAAATTTCAATATTCGGGATTGTATATCAAGTTCAGAGAGATCATTTCCTGAGAGTACAAATATTTATATGTAAACTATTAGTAAGTGTAATTACAAGTAGAAATTTTGTCGATATTTATCGATACAAAATTCTCTTGATCGTATGATCAAAATTGTACGCGGAGAAGAAATTCGTCATAGATAAAAATTGTAGCGCAGGATTGTAAAAATGTTGAAAGAATACATCTGCGCGAAGCGTCGTCGACTGAAAATCGTCAATCTGATTCTCAATGTTTATTACAACACTTGACAAAAATTCCGTAACCTCGCAATATTTCACCATATATATACTTATATATTTGGATACAATATATATTACTTTTTGTTTCTCTGTGTACAAGGAGTAAAATGCAAAAAAAAAAAATCAATTACAGTATACATATGTACCGTATTATTCAAAAGTGGAACTTGTCTATAGGTATAAGTACGATCGGGTACAAGAATAAAATATATATACACGATCAAAGTTGATGATTGAGCGAACGGGTGTCGCATTGGCCACATATCCCCCCTCCTATATTTCGTATTGGTGGAACGATCGAGGTGCATGCACAGGCACATACAGAGGATCCTTCATCTCGGTCAGGATGGAAATTCAATTCCAACTCGTCCCGGACTATACATACCCAACTCCCTCGGCTATAGGATTCGCTCGAGGATTCTTCGATGGATCCCACGCACCTTTCACCTTCCTTCCCTTACCGTTTTTTTTCCTCTTTTTTCGTCCCCATCCCTCCCAAACCCTTTCACCTTTAGATATATCTGTCTGTACATTTTCCGCGGATCCCGGGATTTGGGTTAGCCTGATGCTCAACGTACCAGTCACGACGGGCTCGAGACGACGATAAACATTACGCGGAGCGCTGATTTTCCATCTGACTAAAGATTTCAATAGGATACTTTGCGTAATTGACTTTTTCTCCTCTTTCTTCTGCTCCTTCTTCTTTGTTTATCGTCAACATTTGAGAACGCAAAGTTTAACGGGAGTTTACACGTATATAAATATATACACGAATATACGTATTGCACCCATGTAATAATTCGATGGGCATATTCAGTTTAGATTAGACGATATTTCTAATCGGCGGTATACCGTCTGTTCGAAAGCTTTCGATTAAAGTTGTGCTCAAGGGCTCGATGAAACTGCACGACGTTTCCCTAGTTCCATCGAACGTTGCATTTCCCGGTATCAATATACTTTGTCCAATATTCGTAAACCCGACCGAAGTAATATTAATTAGCCATATATATATATATAATAAACAAATATTCCTTATGAAGACGAAATAGGTTTGATCAGGTAAAGTAATAAATAAAAGTTGGATTCAAAATGAAGAATAAAATAGAAGCGATAGAGCGAGGATAGAGAGAAAGGGTAAAGAAGATGCAATGGCGTTTTGTCCCTTTAAAAGACTTGCCCTGCAGTAGCTCTGGTATAGGTGCAGTATACATATATATATATATACAAGTTGAGAGGAGTCAAGCGCCAGAGGGGCGGAAAACGGGTAGGCGAGGTTCGGAGGGAGGTAATTGCATGTCGGGCTTGACTTATAGCGTCTAAATCAGTGTCATCCCGCGACGACGCTCCTGGCCACTCGACCCTCTCTCTACCTGTATTTCGCACACATCGGTTCCCTGCTATACCACCCTCCCAACTCCCTCTCTTTCTGCCTCCTTCTATATACACGTATATACACCTACAGTGTATTACTCTAATATTGTTTTCGAACTTTGACGGTAGCTCGAGATTGTCTTTGCTACGATGAGCCGATACTATCTTCATCTTAAACTCCTTAAGAATATGAATTGCTGATGCAGACGTCTACCTGTAATAATCTACGTATATATATATATATAAATAATAAATAATTAATTATTCTGTAATACTTATGTGTATCACTCGAACGAATCGATCTATCAAATTTAAAATTCGTTTAGCGTTGTACAAGGTTGGAGTTCAAGCATAAATAATTGAATATCCACCAACCATAATGGTAATCGAAAAGTTTAATAAAGTCTTGTCTATAGTATAAAATTAGACTTTCGTTCGAAAGAATCAAGAAATTCATAGAATTTTATGTGTAATATTTTAACAAAGGATAACATGTTGATGTGTTAACAATTCGCGACATCGTTAAAAGTACATCGCAATCTTGTTGGTAATTTTTCCTGTAGTTAAATACCTCTCTACACGCTAGAAAAATAGTGTATATAGGCCTCATAATATCATTTTTACGGAAGTCTATGTCGGTACACGCTGTAAAAAGTTCGGTTCGGAGTATTTCATACTGACATGCAGTAACAGTACATGTATATAACGAACTATACCAATAATCTATTTTATAACATTTTAACCTCAAAATCCCACTTTCATTTCAGATTTTGAGGTTCTAATGTTATAAAATATCGTATGAAACTATTGTGGAAGATGTTTTTTTACTTTTCTCGATGTTCTCACTCGCTACGCTCGTGCGAACAACCTCGAGAAAGGTAGAAAACCATCTCCCACAACAGTGTCATAATATACTATTCTGAATATATATGTATATATATGTATAAGCAATTAAAATAATAAGTAAAATGATTTTACTAATTATCAAACTAAGATTGTTATATTTGTCTATAAATTAATATCTGCTCTTTTTCTAGATTGTGTCTAGAACCTTTTGAACCAGAAATACATTATGTTCCTAAATATCTAAATATTATGTCTGACATAGCAAAACATCTTATAGAGGTACAATACATTGTACCTGCACATAGGTCTGGAATAAAATATCTTAAAAACGTAACTAAATAATAAGATTCTTAAAACTAATACAAAACTATGTGGACAGAGTGCTAAAGCTAAGTTTTATCCTCTCTATCTTACCGACCTCGAAAATCACATAAAATGAGTTATAATTTAAAAAAGAAGTTAATTTACATAAATCTAGGAGAGTCCCTTTCCATTATTAATAATCTGTCTGTCTTTAAAATTTGAAAGAAAAATATTGATTAGTTTTCGAGAAAACCCTTACTAAAAATCTTGACATGCCTTTAATTAAACGAGCTTTTAACCTCAAATTGCACGAAATTATCGTAAATTTTGGTAAGAGTTTCTCGAAAACCAATCGATATTTTGCTTTAAATTTTAAAGTGAGATAGATTATTAATAAAGGAAGGGGACTGTTTTCCTCAATTTGCGTAAATTATCGCCTTTTTTTAATTATAACTCATTTTCTGTGACTTTTAAGGCTAAGGTGACGTAGGGAAGATAAAACTTGATTTTGGTACCCCCTTAACAGTGTATGCTACATAGAATTTTTATAGAGGCTACATAAAGTATTAACATCTCAGTACTTTAATTATTTACTTAATTAAATAATAATATTAAATAATTAATATTGTTGAAGATAAAATTTCTTAATTTGTGTTTGATTGCTTGTTTGTTTCCTTTTAGAATTTTTAGATCATTTGGTAGGACATTGAAAAGTTTGATCACATTAAAACTATTGTGTTTTTGACTAATAGCTAATTAATGGTAAAATTAAACTTTTGTTACTGGTCTTACTGAAGAAGATGCTATATATTTATCATTTAATTCATGATAATAGTGCGTTATTGAATTAAGTAAAAAACCTTGTTTTTAACTTTCCCATGATGTGAAGTGAATACATGCATTATGTAGTAATTCCATTTTAAGATACGATCAACTATAACTCCCAAATATTTGTAAATTCAAACCTGTCAAAGTAATTATTCCCCGATATTTATATTTAATCTATCCGGTACACTATTACAGTAGCTCCCAAAAGCCATAAAAACCGTCTTACAAGGGTAGTACATGACCTGCGGGAAACGGATTTTATCCTAAATTTGGTATATCTTTTGTAATGTAAAAATATGAAGAAAGCCAATTTATCACTTGCCAATAGCCACTTTGACGAAAGTTATTCGACATCTAATAATAATTTCAATAAAAATTACTTCCATTACTTCCACTAAACCATACATACACATAATGCAACTTTAAATTTTTGATGACAATTAAAATATATTTCTTCACTACTATCAAAAAGAGCCTTTGTAAGCTCCGTCATCTTGTTCATTGATGAATTGTCAGTGTTATATACATCAAAGTTTATTTAACTTAATAATAATTATATCAGCAAAGAATTTTTATTTATCTAAATCCTATACAGGATTTCCAGCAAAACTCGCTGGCAATGGGAGTTAAAAAGAAAATTATATATATTATTCCTCTATCTCTATCTATCCGATATTTTAAATTGAGTTGATTTCCTTGATTTATCTAAATAAGTATTTGAATATTGCTTACCTTGAATTGATGTGAGTTTACTCCTCCTTATAATTGATTAAATTTATTTAATTTAAATCGTCCGAATTAATTATATATATGTATGTATGTATGCCTTTATTTGCTTCAAATGGATGGTTTCGTATATAATTTATTTAATTTAAATCGTCTAAATTAATTATATATATGTATGTAAGTATGTTTTTATTTTCTCCAAATGGCTTCTCAATAGATTTGATTTCTTGTCTTATTTATCTAATTAGTAATTATCTATATAACTGATTAATTTCCAGAAAAAGGCTATGCGTCTAGCGCATTTAAGGCCTATGAGCGTACTGACGCCACGCCGTGCAGATTTTTGCCAAGAGCGTGGGCAGGAATGCACCTCTCCCCAAATTAGTTTGACGTCATAATTAGGGGGAGAGTGCAACTACGCACTTTACGCTACCTGACATTGGCCTTGTAGAGCGCTTTCCTTACTTTCTTCTGGCCTATTCAAAACTTAGTACTAGTATTTGAATTATTATTTCGAATGTTCGTCTGAGTTTATAGATATTATATACGCACAATTGGCCTAATGTAGTTAGTTTTTTATTTATAAAATCTAAATTATATATTTTATAATTTAGGTATTTACTATGCAAATTTGCATGCGTATATAATATCCATAAACTATTCACAAATACATATAAATTAGCCTAATTTTTCAATTTACGCATGTATATTTAGTTACAGGCATATATATATAAAAGTATGCATGTAACAGTCAGTGATGAGGTTATAAATTTTGTAAAACTTGTGAACTTTTTCATATAATCTTTATATTAATTTAAGCTTAGTAAAAAAGGTAAATGTATTTAATTATTTATATTTCGTCTTTATAATTTTGTTTGTTTTTTCTTCATTTTTATTTATAGCTATTTTTATCGAGGATACACCTGCAACGAAATAGTTAAATTGTTGTGAAAGCATAATGTATTTACAACAGTGCGCCATTTAAAAACAATTTTAAAAAATCATTTGGAAGACCTGCAATGGCTCGCTTGGAAAAGTAGTGGACACCAGTGAGGAATGTATTTTCAACAAGTGCTTTCTTCTCAGACATCGTATGATCTTTGTCGCTACTTAGCACCAAGTTGGGAGCATATAAACAACGTCTTTAAAATAGTAATAAAAAAAAGTCTTGGATAACGAAGAAAAAGCATTGTTGAGAGCGATTCAGAAGAACTTTGTACTGCATAATAATTAATGTATTCGATGGTAACTGAAAATTAATACAATAAATGTTCTTATTGATGCTGGATTAAAAGATATAATATATGTGAAATAAGCTAGGAAATGTCATTTTTTTAATAAATGAAATACCATATTTTTGGAATGAAAAATTAACAATTTATTTTATTATAATTTAATATATTTCTATAAATATTTTTCAATAAGTTTCCCATGAAATTTTTTCTACGCTCTGGAAATCCAAAATGTCTCGGTGATTTTCAAATTACCAAAATGAATTCGTATCATTTAATACATCAGTACACTGAAAAATAATTTAGTAAGTTCAATAAAATATATGTTTGAAAAGTCCCAATCAATTATTTACTTGAAATTAAGATATATTTATTGAGATCAAAAAAATTTTAATTCAAAGATAGATACCAACCATCCTTGAAACAGTTAGTTTCGAACAAATATTTAATTGAATTGATTAAATTTATTTTTTAGTCACGTGAATGAAATAATAAACACTTGTAAAATTTTTTAATATCTACACTGGAAACAATAATTTCTTACTTTAAACGGAATAAATATGACACAAGAATGAATCTGGTTGATATTAAATTAATCCTGATCTGTAATCAAATTTTATCTCTTTATATCCAAAAACAGCAAGGTTGACTTAAGTAGATCAATATATAAGATCAAGTATATTCTTATAAATTTCAAAAGAATCTTTTAATATCAAACACATTTATTGGGTCATATTTAAGAAGAATTTCGCTTGAAGTAAGAAATTATTTTTTTCAGTGTATGCTTTTTATATTTTTTACCGAGTCACTTAGCATTACACGATACAATAATATATATATTCCCAACAGTATGTACGTATATAAATATTTATAATTGAATATCGCGCATTTGCTCAATTAATCAATTAACGGTTCAAGACATTGAAAACATTTTCGAGCGATACAATGGAAAAAACGGCACTTTCTCGCAATACTCTAAGCCGTACCTATAGGTATATAATCTGAAAAAAGAAAAGAAAAAGGAAATAAAGCTCGACGTCATAAAACTCCAAAAAAAAACAAGAAAAAAAGAAAGGTAAAGTAAATCGAAGAAGAAAAGAATCGTGGCTCTTTCGTGCTTGTATAACGCAAAATGCCTACTTACTATTTTATAGGAGGGAAGATCGGCCCATGAGGTAGGGGGAAAAGGTGCATCGAGACAATCCCGAGGCACTTAACCTTAACAGCCTTGGCGAGCAAATCTCGAGATCCGAATCCTTGCCCAGAACGATAATCCAGAACCGAGGGAAATTCCCCAAGTTTCGATTGCATCTACCCGCGCGTGTTTTATCCGGTCCGACCGTTGCTTACGCCGTTTAAGCACCGCGAACTTTATTAAGCGATATTTCTCTAATTATCTCGCGGCCCCGGGCGCACGAGCCATTACGCGATATTTCGATGTGCACGAGCCAAGAATCTGGAAGTCTCTACCTTACGACTTATGCCTGATCTTTTTCCGTTTCTCACCTCGATCATTCGCGATCAACATTTAGTCTTGATGTAAATAATGTAACCACGGAATTATTTTTCTTTTTTCATTTATTATTTCGAGTTGGATGTTTTTTATTATAAAATTCCACCGATATGGTTATATTTATATAATTAACTACTGAAATTATCGAAGTAGATATAAATCTTGTTGCATATTTATATTTATATACTCATATGTACATTTTATTTAAAATTTATCAGAAATCTGTTTGTCCCACTTTTTAACATGCTTACAGGGTTATAATGTTACGTGTGGATACACGTCACGAATTTATTAAGACAAATAAATAGTTAGTTCGCCGAAAATGCTGACCGTTCAGGTCATTAAACGGTGCCACGCGACTTCGCAACTCGAGCATCGGTGCAACCTGAAGCGTAAGGATCAGCTAAGCGCCCCTCCGGTTACACTCGTATATAGGTCACCAAATTTATATAAAAGAAGATCATAATGTACAAACAAAAAAGACAGAAGTGTCATTTACGAGTGGAAGTCGAAGAATTGAGGATACAACGCGAAGACACGGAGACACGATATCACCAGGATCGTTTTCCCTACGGCCTTAACAACACAACGCAAGCCAACCAAAGCACTTATACAAGGATCAACCTGGAGAACAGTATAACAATTCATCTGCCTCTTTACGCCTGTACTCACTGATCTTTGGATTCGACGAGCCGCGGTACCCACCAAAACGACATACACGTTACCGTTCAAACGTAACATTTTTGGTGCTAAGTGTGGGGAATAATAAGTGTAATACACTTAAGATAGAATTAAGAATAGTTAGTTATTGTCATTTTTATATTATTATTGCAATATTGATTATTGCAAATAATTTAAATTATATCTTCAATTAATAATGAAGGTCATTACTATTGTTTTAATTAATAAATAAATTAATGACAAAACAGATAAAATAAATATTAATATGCATTAATAATAATAAGATTATTGATAATTGAACAATATAACACAAACCTATTGTAAATCTATACTCATTATGGTTCTATGATTAAAATAAAAAGTGAATATAGATAATAATAACTTTACGTGAAAAGCAAGTATAAATTAATTCATGAATTCTTAAAGTTGTAAATAATCAAAATAAAAGAGAAAAGGAAAAACATTAAATTAGTGGTGTTTAAAATAAAGCAAAGGTAGGAGGAAGGACAGAATCGGGTGAAAGAAAAAGAAAAACAATACAATTATACAAAAAATATATATATTTATTTTTTTAAATATCTGAATTAAATCTACATCTTGACAATGATTGCGATAATTTGATCCTATATTTAACTGTTCACAGCCCTCGTCGCTGTACTTACAGGGAAAATATAATTCAAGATTCAGCCTTTCTAATAAAGGGCAGCGCCATGTGGGTCTAAACCCCCTGCAAGTAGGGCATCGGTCCACCCTACGTGCGCAGTCGCAGCAAATGTGATGTCCTGAGGGGCATGTATAAAATTGCCCCACAATATAGCCATAACAAACTGGGCAGCGGAATGTCTCAAGGAATTTTTCTAGCAGACCTTGCCGTATAGTGTCCGACAAGGAAGTCACCGATGCTTCAACCGGAGATATGACATTGCGAGGGCGTCTGCCTTTATTCCGCCTTCGACCGCGTGTCTATAAAAAGTGAAATCAAACATAATTTTTTTAACACAAAATTTTCGTAAAAAAAAAAGGGACAACAAAAATATAATAAATAACTTAACATACCTTACTGTTAAGTTATTTTTAAATATATTATAGCTTTAACAAATATTTTTTTTTGTTATTGTTACTCTCAACCCTATACAGGGTTCAAACCTTAATAAAATAGTCTGTTTTAAATTTTACTTCTCACAGCAAATACTTTATCCCTCTCTTTTCTTATTTTAATGTTTATTTATGTTAATTAAACGGATAATTTATTTTCTTACCTTTCTTGTTTGTTATGCTTTTTCCTTTTTAATCGATCACTGTTTCAATTAAATTATCTGGGTTATATATATTTGTATATATGTATATATTTATTATTCTCCAAATAGGCTTGTTTTCTTTATAATTGATTTAAATTATAATTAACAATATAGCTGTGTATATATGTATTATACAAGAGCAAATTTAAGAAGTTACTATACGACTAACGCTGTTAGGAGCTGCAAACGGACTGACGCCACGCCGTGAAAATTTTTGTCAAGAGCGTGGGCAGGAATGCACTTCTCCCCCAATTAGTTTGACGTCACTAATGGGGGAGGGTGCATTGTTTGCACTTTTCGACGCTTGGCCTTGCTCTTCAATGCATTTCGGCTATACCGTTATTCTACGTTACGCGCGTTTGGCTAGTTTAAACTTAGTACTAGTATTCGAAATATTATTTCGAATGTTCGACTAAGTTTATAGATATTAAATATAGCATTTTCGGCGAACTAACTATTTATTTGTCTTAATAAATTCGTGACGTGTATCCACACGTAACACGTCCGGGGTTTTTGCAAAACGTCGCTCTCGACGTATATTTTAATACATTTGTGCGCATATACAATATTTTTCTTGTAATTACATACATATTTTCTTTTGTTAACATACATTTTGAGTAGTAATTTTAACAATAATTAGTTTCGTAGCAATATTATAAATTTTTATATACAATGTAAACGGTAATTAAGTAATTCTAAAATACAGTCGCAATATACTTAATAATACTTTAATTAGTAACAATTTCGTTTTGATTAATAAAAACAGTAATAATTTTAACAATATATATGTTGAATGTGGTACTATAGCTAAAGATTATAATCATGTTTCTTTTGTTCGATTTTCCTCTATTTTTCGACGATAATCAGAATTGTAGAATTTGATTACTTGTAATAATTCCTCAGAATTGAAAGGATGGCTGGTTGTTGGTGATGATGATGCTATTGGACCTAAAATCAGTCTATTTTGATTAGTAAAAGGGGCCCCCGTCTCACGAGAATCCTCCATATTATAATTATAATTATTAATATTAATAATATGCTTGAACCTGAATATATAAACGTATCTTGTAATTGAGAAACCTGATTAGTAATTTTATGGTAATTAGCTATATTTTTTGCTTTTTCCATTATTTCACGTAAATCCTTTCCAGTGGATAATGATATGGTCGAATGCTCTTTTATATTATAATTTTGAGTTTCTATTACATTCGAAATATTTAGTTTGGTACTGTTTAATATATTTGTAATATTTAACATATTATCGTTAAATAAATAATTAGTAAAATTAGTTGTAACTTCACGATTCGCTATTAATTTTGTGGTGGGTGTTTCGATAATACAATTTTTTGGTAGTCTTAATAATCCTATTCCGTTTAATGTTAATTTACGATCCGTTGATCGTTTACATTTCCCTATTATTTCCTCGTTTTTATTTGTCGAATATATCCATACGTTTGGAGTATTTGTTCGTGTCCAATGTGTGTTTTGAAATTTAATTAATTTATATTACAATCTGATAAATCGTGAGTTGTAGTATTAATGCTTAATTTTATTTCACAAGGGCTATATGTATTTATACTCATTGGCGGTTCCATGTTTTTACATATGTATAACTCATGTAGTTTTTTACATTTTTCTATATTTTCAATGTTTATAGGAATATATGTGTTTAGTAAATTATTCAAGGCAAAATATTAATAACTTGGCCATATATATGCAAAAGTATCTGAAATGTTTAATGAATTTTGAACTATAGGTATTCTGTATATTAAGAAACTATTGACAAATATTACTGATAGATCTGAGATTTTATTTATATCCGAAAATGATGTATTTTTTATTGACATTGGGAATATGGCGTCGGTTATTGTTTCTGATGCTTGAATTGTTGAATTTTCTACTTGAACGGGTGATCAAATTCGTGGGTGAATGGCACCTTGCGTTGCAAATAAAACTGCATCCGTCAGTAATTGACCGTCCAATTCATATTGTATTACGTTTTGAATAAAAAATTCTAATGCTATAATGAAGGATATTTTATTTCCCTTCGTTTTTTCTTTTCTATTTAATTCTTTTATGGCTATTTCTAAGTCTCCTACTTGAGAATGTAATACACCGAATTCTGTGTATATTATTTCTGTCTGGTTTTGTTAGTGGACTCTTCTATTAACTGTCGAATCTCTTCTTCAGCTGCTTCGTCTAAGGTTCCAAATAAATATCGGCTAATTTTCCCTATTACCGAAATTAGTGCTCTGCGAATTCTAGTTTGTGTATTGACATGTTGTCCTTGTCAAAGATCAATTGTGGATTCGACGTCCCTTGAGGTGCTCTTTATTTTTCCGTATAATTGCTTTAATTCACCTAATTGTTGGCAATGTTCTCTTAAGTTGATGCAAAATTCTCTTAGCGATTTCCAGTGATTTCTCAAATCTTCTGCTCTTGAGAAAAAAGGTTGTAAGTTGATTTGCTGTATTATTTTCCATGTAGCGGTGGTGGTTGTAATAGGACCCATTTTTTCTAATAAGATGCCTGGATTTTTATCTATTTTTTCAATTATTATTTCCTCATTTCCGAATGATAAGGTGAACCTGTAAAATATAGCTTCTTTTAGCTGACTTTGCCATTAATTCTTTCTCACTCTATCATATGCAATTTGGCATGTTATTTTATATATTTGTCTTTATATTTTGTGCGGGCATTGACATCAGTAAATGAACTTTGTGTTTCTAAGAAAATTTTGTTCGGTATTGGGGTGTAGTCAGCATTTTTATACTATAAATTTGTAGGTGATTGACATTGCGGTTTAGTATCTTCTTCGCTTCGACAATTAAACGTTACATATACATATTTATCAACAATATGGATCCGGCAGTGATTCAGCAGTTGATGCAGGTGATTACCTCCTTATTAGGAGTTATCAGCGCGGGTCAGCAGCCAAATAGTCAGTGTTACATGCATACTTATATATATATGTGTGTGTATATATATGTATATGCGTGTAACTGAATTGATAAATTATGTTAATTTATATATATATATATATATATATATATATATATATATATATATTATATACGCATATAATTTTGAATAATAAACGTCCTAAATTATAATATATATAATTTAGATTTGATTAATTAAATTCAATTAACTATACATTAGGCCATGAATTCTTAAAGTTGTAAATAATCAAAATAAAAGAGAAAAGGAAAAACATTAAATTAGTGGTGTTTAAAATAAAGCAAAGGTAGGAGGAAGGACAGAATCGGGTGAAAGAAAAAGAAAAACAATACAATTATACAAAAAATATATATATTTATTTTTTTAAATATCTGAATTAAATCTACATGCTTGACAATGATTGCGATAATTTGATCCTATATTTAACTGTTCACAGCCCTCGTCGCTGTACTTACAGGGAAAATATAATTCAAGATTCAGTCTTTCTAATAAAGGGCAGCGCCATGTGGGTCTAAACCCCCTGCAAGTAGGGCAACGGTCCACCCTACGCGCGCAGTCGCAGCAAATGTGATGTCCTGAGGGGCATGTATAAAATTGCCCCACAATATAGCCATAACAAACTGGGCAGCGTAATGTCTCAAGGAATTTTTATAGCAGACCTTGCCGCATAGTGTCCGACAAGGAAGTCACCGATGCTTCAACCGGAGATATGACATTGCGAGGGCGTCTGCGGTTATTCCGCCTTCGACCGCGTGTCTATAAAAAGTGAAATCAAACAAAATTTTTTTAACACAAAATTTTCGTAAAAAAAAGGGACAACAAAAATATAATAAATAACTTGACATACCTGACTATTTGGCTGCTGACCCGCGCTGATAACTCCTAATAAGGAGGTGATCACCTGCACTAACTGCTGAATCACTGCCGGATCCATATTGTTGATAACGTAACAATAATTATTAGAAATTTTTCTCCGTGTGACGATAAGCCACGAGACCGCACTATATCAACCCATATTTGAATTAAGGATGTTCAATGGTTACGTCAATGTTAACATAGTTTAATGAAATTGAAATATATAATTTTTAGAGATTGTCAGAAATGTCCATGAATTTTTCCAAAAACACCATAGAACATCGGTCACAAATTGAATTTATTATTAATTAAATACAATTTAAAATCACGATATGTTAATAGTTTAAAAACTTACTAAGATTTATATAGATTTATTAGATTAAATATTTTTGTATTTAAATTTAAGATGAGTATTAAACCATGATTAAGGATGTTTGGGTGTTTTGACAAAATAATATATAATATTATAAAATAGAAATATATTATTTATAATAGTGTCAGAGGATAATCATGAATTTTTTCAATATACTTTGACCTAACAAATTTCAAAGACTTACAATGTAGAAGTCGGCTTCTTATAGATATTGTCACGTACAGCCCAAGAACATCTTGGATATACGATATTCGTACCAATCGTATAAAACGCGCAGGCAAATAATTCCAAAGCGCGCCCGCGGTCGATTAATTCGGAGGGCACCAAGTCAGCAAGTTTACGAAGGACCAATTCGCAAATATAGGTCGTGGAATTAGACAACAACGAAATTACCACCGGCAAATCAAAAACTCTGGCTCCACTTCATCGAATAGGCTAAAATTTTATCAGTAACTTTTAAATATGATTCTGATCCACTCAAATGGAGCAGACTGTGTTAACATTGAAATAAAAAAATTATTTTTATCAAATTTTTTTGAGAAATTAAAAATTTGTGTAAACAAAAGCTAAATAATTTTTTTAAATAAACATTAGTCTTTGATTGAAATTCTGTTCCATTTAAGTGGATTAGAATCATATTTAAAAGTTACTGATAAAATTTTAGCCTATTCGATGAAGTGGATCCAGAGATATCCTGCGGTAAGTCCATTATCCATTATGTAATAATTAATTAAAATAGTTATGTAACATATAAATTGGACAACAAATTTAAAACAGACGTTAATAATAATATAATTTGTTTAAAAAATTAAGAAATGTTTTCAATTATTACGAAAAGAATTATTAATTGTTAATATTGAATAGTTCTTTTTCAATTTTAACCCAGGCTTGTCCCCTTAAAGAAGAAAACGGTATTCGCGTCGCATAAGTCGACTCAGCATAGTCTGAACAAGCATCGAGGGAATTATTAAAAAAATCTACGCATTAAAATAATTAGATTAACTGTAAATCTTACATCGATTGACCGTATATTTCGATATATTACTTCAACTCGAGTAATTACTATTATTTCAATAATTGATTTAACGAAGTGATGGACAACTGTATCAACTTGAGCGCCTGCTCCATCGCGTGAAACCTCGACTCGGGAATATGGAGTGCTCGAAGCGAATCCAATTGTTTAGTAACGCTTACGTGTAATTTCATTTGTTTATTTATTTCTTAATTGATATATATTTATTATATACACATAAAATAAAAACAAAAATAGTTTTACATTGATTCTTATTATTAAAACACCCTTAAGGATGTTTTTTTTAAGATTGAAATCGTTGTGTTTTTTACATGTTATTATTTTATTAACAGGTGCTCTATATTGTTATTTGAGTTTTACAGTTTTGGTATTCAACTGGTTGATTTTCTACTAATAAAGAGTTAGTTGCGCATTTCTTAAGCTTAGTATAATAATAATTATTTGGTTACTTCTCTCAAGATTGTTCTCTCGTTGAATGGCCGATATTTATTCTCATATTTGTTCGTTGCGATGAAGAGAAAAGTTTCGAGATTCGAACGCGTTCGGAAGTTTGTACACGGATAAGAAAGAAGTAACGTTCAAGAAATAAAAGAAACGATGAAAACATACCTATAGGATTACGAGTGAGTAAGGAAATGTTAAAAAAAAGTAGGATTGAGGGATGTAAAAGAGAATGGTTAGCTACAAGTGGTAAAATCGAATAGCCCAGAGTACAACAACAACACGAATACTAATCGTAACGCTAACGATCGGCACAACGGCATCGTTATGAATATTTTTTTACTAAAGTTGAACGCGAAATTTAAGAAGATATTTGATTTATTTTTTAAATGGACGTCTCCCTACCTGTCGTTAATTACGAACAATTAGCTTGAAAAATTGAATGTAATCGATTACAATCGCACTCGAATATATATAATCCGCTTTGTAAAGAATAAATAAAAAAAGAGAATAGATAAAATTAAATTCTAATTTATATCGGTGCATTTAAATGGAGATATTATTACGCTTTACGCGTGAATCTTCCATCAAATGGGTCTACAAAATATCGGGTATGTGAAGCGTGTAGGAAAAAAAAGCTACTTTTGCGAACGAGTCGAGTAATTGCCTGTAATTTATATTACTTGCCATTGACATGGAAATGCGTGGATTCGCGTATGCGCGTATATCTGCATTCGCAACTATATCAGGATCGAGGTGCGATTTTCTTGTCACTCACTCATTTAATGCATCCCGTGGGTACATGGCTGTTTCGATTTCTTCTCCGGACTTACATCGTCTTTTCATTTGTACCCTGTCTTTCTTTACCCTCGCTTCCGCGTTAAGGAAAATCGCTCAATTCAATGGACGTCCTTTACGAACCTTTATAAATGTTCTTCGCGCACAAAGACACCGCGGTATTAAATGTACAGATGTGACACGTGGCTAATGAAAATGAAGAGTACCCCGATTAATCTGAACTCGTTCGATCGTAATGTATAGCAAGTGAAAGAAAATTCGTGAACGATATCGTCCTGATTATAAATAGAAATATTTATAATTAATTTTTGAAAAGATATTCGGGAAATCAGTTCAGTAAGTGCTTTTTCTCTTTTTGTAATCACGTTTTATAGCGCTGCTGGATAAATACTCACCGACAATTTTCTTAAATTAAAAAAAAGAAAAAAAAATTGTAATAGATTCTTCGGAATTACATAATAAATATCTGATTAAATTTCCAACCCATTCCGTTTAAATTGGATGAGTATATTGGTTTTATATTTTATTTTCTCTACGGAGGGGGATTTAACGTCCTTTTAAAATTCAAATGATCGCTGTATAAATAAAGTTAATTAACGACGAAATAATTATATCAACCTAATTTTAATGAATAATATACGCGTTTGATTAATACGAAAAGGTAAATTGTATTCTAACCGCGTAATATTTTCAAGTTCATCAGTTAAATATAGAGATCATCGCAAATCTATATGTATACGATAATTTAAGATTTAAATTCGTAAGGTGAAATATTAATCAAATGACAATGTTATTCTAATTATAACAACTAAATCTAAAAGATTGTCCAAAAGAAAAATGAATTATACATACATTTTTTGATATTGTAGGAAATTCTAAAGCGCCACTTTGCATTCGAAGATTGTTTAGTAATCCCGGACGCAGCGAGATTCGCGATTCCAAGTGCATCCAAGATAGAGAAACGAGATCACGATCTCGACGGATTTTTCCCTCTAATCTCCGGTAAAGATTAGACACCGCTCTGTCCTAGTCCTCCCTCGGTCTCTCGCCCTCTCTTTCTCTCGCACAGGTTAAATCCCAGCGGCTGTGAAATTAATTCCAAATTGGTTTTGGCCGGGCACACACGCGCGAGCTTCTCGTCAGGCAGACCGGCTTAGTCCCGTCATAATTACGGGCAAGGAGAACGGCTTAGGGTCGACGAGGCTGCTGCTCCTCCTATGCTGCTTCTCCCGCGGCGCTTTTTAGAACGTGACGACGACCCGCCAAGATTTTACTGATTTCAAAGTTTCATTTTACGAAAATTGACCCCACCCCCTTCGCGTCCCTTATATAACTACGCGACAATGTGGAAATCCAATTTTTTAACCTTTCTCTTCATTTATACGCTGTGATCGTTTTAATTTCAATAAATTGATCGAGCCCAAATTGCGAATTTCTACACGCAAAAAAGATTGGTTGAAATTATAAAATATTCTGTACGGACTACCAAATTCGTTTGTTTAAAATGTAAACCAAATATCAATTCGTTCGTTTTACCAAGGTAAATAGTAATATTTGACGTTTGTTAATTGAACCCAAAATTGCGACAAATGTAACTAAGTTTTAAATTAATTAATATTTTTATCGGTCTTACAGTCAATAACAAATTTGTTAAAGACTGTAAGACCGATAAAAATATTAATTAATTTAGTTATACTACAGCTGACATAAGTAATATTTTAGTAACTAAGTTTTATTAGTTTTTTTTGAATGTTTGAAATTAGTATAATTTACTAATTCAGTTTTTTAAATTTACAAATATTATCTTTGTTGCTAGAACTAAGAGTGCACTATAGATAATAACGAATAAATGTGTAAATGTAAAAAACGAATATAGTAGAATGAATTTTAAAATGATTTTTACCTTTTTTATTTATACTTATTTAAATGTTAGTTTATAAAATTAAAAGCTAATAAGTACTCAAAGTTGAAACTAGTACATTATCGAAGGTTGTTAAGTTTACGCGCAAGTTTCGAATCGGAAAATTTGTAGTTTAAAATTTTGTAAAATGTGCAACATGCAAGTTAATGCATTTATAGTGCATTAGCTGCAACTATATATGATAAAATGATTCTTCCACTTCTTCTTTTTAAAGTATAGATAAAAGTACATTACGACACAATTACGCGAAACAGGTGATACACACATACGAGTCGAGTTTAGTAAGTAAATAAATAATAGTTTAATAAATAAATAAGCGAGTTTTCTTTTAAATAAGGCGAGTTTTTAGATCAACTGTAACATGCACGTTAACATATACTATTTTTTAACAGATTATGAACAAAACATGATTATCTTTTACGTTAAAACCCGTGTTTCGTGCACGGAGTGTTACATCAATTAATTTTATTTTGATATTAATATTTTTTTTTATTTGTACAATCTAAAATGTTTAAAGTGAAAAAGTACAGTTACAAGTAACTGCAATACATTGAACATTGTAATACACAATTTATTAATGCTTAATTATATATACAATATATTACATAATAATCATAACGTAGCGTTTTCAAATTGAATGTTTCGGTGTTGCATACGATTTCCCGATCGACGTTTTATGAAAAATAGGAAAATGTGATACTAACCAAGGATTGTTTGTTGTCCTAACGAACCTTTTTTTGCGTGTACCGCCGTTAACCCTAAAAACGTGTCTAAAGTGTTAAACTGCACAAATTATCAACGATAATTTACGAATGTATTTTAAAATATTTCCCAGCAAGAGTTAATAATCCGATATTTTGATTATGTCCATTTATACATGTTATGTGGAAGTAATTACATTTTAATTTATTACGAAATATTGTATTCTCTTTTGTGCAATTTTTATAGTTGTCACCGTTTTTATTCGTACATATCTATCTCTAAAAATATTGTTTTGATTGGAAAGTGTACAATTGTAAAAAGTTTTGTAATTTTGAGACGAATAATTCATTCATATAAAGTTTTAACGTAGATTACATTTCAATTCAACGAATCGATACATTCTGAAATAATCTACATAATACGATTTAACACAATTTTCAAAGTGAAATAAATTGAGTAGTATTTTAACTATATGTCTGAAAACAATATTATATACCACGACGTTTTGATATATTTATCAGATTGTATATTTTATTATCAAAAAAATCATAATTGCATCTAGGTTTTTAAATATTTTTAAAATACTATTTAATATTTTAAAATAAATTAATAATGTTTAAAAAATTATTGAATAAAAAAATGTAAAAGAACTAACTTATAATAAATTGACACCAAAAAGGTAAGTACAAGTAGTCAAGGCCAGAATATATTATATTGTAGATATAAACAATTATATTATATATTGACAGCTGCGACAAAAGAGGCTATTACATACGACATTTTTTCATGAATTTAAAATCAGTACATTAGATTTGATTTTTTGATTTCCTCGGCAATATGAGATCACATACGCGGTATTAAATATAATAAACATTATATAACTTATTTTTATATAATGAACCCAGAATTTTAACCATAAGATTAATATTTTCATTTAACGTAACGAATTTATTCTATTCATTAGAAAATTGATTTTAGCTGAATTATATTCTTTTTATTAGCTAATATATTCTTATTATTTAATTGGTTGGGTGTAACGGAGAAAAAACTTTTTAAAATTTCATAAGAATTGTGAGTGTAGTGTGGATGTCTTTGTAAGCCTTTCTCCTTATCATACAATTTCTTTTTTATATTAATGATCAATATATACATATATGTGCGTTACATACGATTTATTTTTTGTATAATGAATTATGTATTATATTTATTTGTCTGAACGTGTGAATATTATGAAATGTGAGTTTTAAGGCGTAAGCGCGACGAGGTTGCTGTTTGTTTACTCGGCTTTCTTTTGTATATCTTGCACGGCAGTCGCGCGGTTCGGTGACCGATATTTCTTAAACTCGGTCGGTCAGTTGTTTTGAATGTTCGCTTACAATTATGGTGCTGTTAAGTAGTTACTTCAATTGAATTGGATTTTCGTGAGCTGCTAGATTGGTGCTCGCGTGTCTCTTGTGTACGCGACATTTTGGGAGTATTATCTTCCAAAAGGTTTCTACGAGAATGATATGATTCTTATCCCGCAATTGCTTAAATTGTTTGGTGTGGTGCCCGTAGCTAGACGGATTTGGCATTGCAAATATTCCTTAATGTCCCGGAAAGATTCGTTATTTTTACAGATGCGCAGCGTGTTTAATATTTTGCAATTGTTAACCGCATCGATCGTGAATGGCGCGAAAGTATTGCTTCCCTCGCTTGCGGCGAAAAGTTGGTGCTACTGGTAAATGTATGCGTTTATGCTCGTGATGTTTCCTAACGTTCGTTTTTACAGGTAAAGGGATGACCTTAAACAATTGGAATCTCTGAGGACTTAAGAGCGGTATATTTATAATATAGATCAGGTGAATCCTTATAAAGGCGATTTTTGTTTCGGCTATGTCGAATAATTGCAGAATTGAGTTTGCTTCTTCCAGAAGGAATATGGTGCCGGGTGAGGCTTGCCGGGCGGCTTGTAGAGTGTTTTCTATCAAGTTGGGGGTACGAAACGGGGGTGGATGGTTCCTCGGGACGCAAACAGAATTGCGTCGGTTACGATTTCAATATCCAGAGCGTTCTTCGCTATGTCTTCAGATAGTGCGGTCGCGGCGATGTGCGCTAGTTCGCTTCTATGAATGGCTAAATTTTCGGTGTGGTGAGTTGGCTGGGCCGTTTTTATCTCGGATAGTTTACGGTTGGTTAGGTTGAGTTGTGATTCGACTGCGTCCGTTTGGGATGCCAGGAGGGACGCGACCTTATGCGTTTCATTTGTGGAGGTTTCTATTAGGTTTTGGATGTCCTCGTTTAGGGTGTAGAATAAGATCCTGGATATTTTGCCAATGAACGGTGGGATTGCTCGTTTTCCAGGGTGACGCATGGTGGCCTCCTAGTTAGTTGATTATGTGTTCCGTTGTCTGCTTCGTTTTCTGCGAGCTGGTTTTGCAGTTCGCTGATTCGTTCGCAGAGGTTCTCAATTTTACTGCAATTATTGTTTAATTTTGCCCATGCCTCGCGGAATTCGGTATTGTACGAGAGGAATGATTGTAGGTCCGTCTTCTGAATTATTCTCCAGTTGGTATTGGAGACGGCTAAGGGCGCAATGCTCTCTATTATGAGTCCCGGGTTGTCGGAGATATCTCTGAGTATTATTTCTGTAGGTGCTGCTACAGTGGTTGTGAAACTTGAATGTGTACGGATTGATTATTTTTAATTATGTTGCGGGTGAATTCCTTGCCGGTGATAATGTATTGCGGATTTATTTTATTGTGCTATGCTTATTTATATGCTTTTTTTACTGTTGCTGCCCGAATCCGCGAGTCAGCGTCTCAAGCTCTAAACGTCGGATTTGAAGTTCTGGCGATGTGGGTTTGGGTGTCTTTATTGCTTGGTGTGCGAAAATCCCTTCCTTTTTCTATGCTTTTCCTGGATGGCTCGTCGTATCCGCTCTAGTGCACTGCCTACTACTGTGCTATATTTTCTTCGATTTTCTTGTCCATTTTGTTTGACAATGGAGAGGCGTTCAAATAGTGGCCTACGTAGGAGTCGTGGGGGACGTGGTGGCCGCGGGGTAGCTCGTGGAATGCGGCAGATGACTGGCGCGTGGTTGTTCATGCCATTTTTCCTTGGTACATCGAGCGCTGCTCCGCCGAGCGCCTTTCCGGCTTTTATGACGGAGGCCACTACCTGGTGAATCGTCAGGGCTGCCGGCGGGAGGTGCTTCGCCTCGGGACGAACCTGGGCGACGACGGAGCCGGAACGTAAGTATGCCCGTTTTTGGTTTATTTTTCGGTGTTGGTTTTGTTGACTGATAAAGTTGTGATTTATAATGCTCGTTGTTTTTTTTATAGGGTCGCCGTGGTTCCGCATGAGCCGGTGTGGCCGTCGCATCCCCGATGCCGGAGGAGCCACCGGGATCCCGCTCACTGTTCGAACCTCGTGTGCCTGCCCGCTCTCGGATACCTGACGAGCCAGTTGTGTTGGGTCTTGGTGCCTGTTATGGAGCCTACGGGTGGTGGTCGTGCTATGCCTTTCGCTGCTGGTGTGGCTTCGCCGGTTTTGCGTCCGGATTCTCCTTGGCTGCCCGACGGGTTAGAGACCGTCATCAATGACCAAAACAGTATGTTTATTCGAGCTGTTTGAGTGCCCGGTGTGCATGGACCCCATCGTGGTGAGGTATTTAGATTGTGGTAATTGGCACCCGTTGTGCATGCGCTGCACGATGAGGGTGCATGAGTGCCCTCAATGCCTTGGATCGGTCCCTTCTTGGCCGATCACGGTCCTGGAACGATGGTCGAGGGAACTGAGGTTCCCGTGCCGCCACACGGACCGCGGTTGCCACGACTGGGTCATCGGCGACAACTGGCACGTCCATTCGGACACTTGCTGGTTTCGGCCCTTATAGTTCTAGCGGCTTGTTACCTAGTTTGTTACGACGGGCTATTTTTATGTGCGAAGCAATTGTATATATGTATATATATATATGTATGTAATATTTGTTAAACGAATAAATTTCATATATAGTTTAATTGTTTCCCTTTTTCTTTATTACCCTTGTATTTGTGTGTAAACCCTTTATTGCTTATTATAATATATTGATATATTTTTGTGTGTTTGATAGTTTAGTTATATTAATATTAAAGTTTTGTTAAACCGTTTTAGTTGAAGTTTTATTTTTAATTTGTTAATAATATTAAATTTATTATAACGAATAGTAATTATTTGATTGGGATTGATTTGAATGGGTAAAAAGTCGTCGGTGTACGATGTATTATATGCGTTGGACCTTTATGTTTGTGTTACCTTTATTTGTATTTAAAATAATAATTTTTTTTTATTATACCCTCAACCAAAATGCAGGGTTTAAACTTTAATCAATTGGTTTATTAAACTTAATCTCCCACAGTCAAATTTCTATTTAAGATTCATTAAATTTAAATACGTAAATAAGTTTGATCTCTTACCTTTTCTTTTTTTGTTCACTTCCTCCAATTATATATATCTTTAATTTTATATATATATATATGTACATATTATATATATCTATTTTTTCCAAAATATAGTAATTTCCAAAATAGTTTATTTGTGCTTCTGAATGATGACAAATAATGGATGTACAATTCTTTTCGAGTAGTTATATATATATATATATTGTGACGTGGTGGATCTGCATGAGAGCAGATCCCCGTCACTTAAGGCTCTGTAGTACCGACGCACAGTGGTTCCAAATGCGAAAAAAATGGGCAAAATTCTCGACCCGGCAAGCATTTTATCGTAGGGATTTTTTTTCTGTGCGAAAAAGTATCTTTTACTACATAGAATACGAAACCGTGCAGGCGAAATCGCTAAAAATAAAGGTACTAAAACCCGCTGGAAGCGAAACTCGAATAAACGAGTTTTTGAGTGTTATTTCTTATATAACTTCATTTTTTCGTGTTTAAAAGCACCTTGAAGCCATGATTTTGATTAGTATTATTGTTAGTAAACGTAGGGTAAGGTGTCCCGCTATAAAAATAGTGTAAATAATAATTTTGGACTATCAAAATCATTTTTTCTTATGGAAATGTGGAAAATCCCTATTTTAATGCGCTAAAGCACACTGTTTAATACCTATATCGTGGGCGTACGAGCATTTACGCACGTGTATTTATGACTCTGTTTGTTTACGCGTGTATGTGTGTGTACGTATGTGTGTGTGAGTATGTATGCGTGTTATTTTTGTGTTTCATTATTCGCTTGTATGTCAAAATCCTCGAAAGCTAGCGATTTTTGAAGGATTAATTAACAATAATTAATTACCTAAGCCTGCACATTTATTGCATCCTACAGATACTTTTTTTTACACATTTAGGATTATATTTGTGTATTTATAGCTAATGCACATATTTAATTTTTATTAATTTCATGTCTAATTATAGAAATGCCCAAAATCCGGTGAATCTTGGAGGTTCAATTAACAATAATTAATCAACTAACCCTGCATATTTCTTGCAACTTATGAGTACTTTTTTTTTAGATCCTTGGGAGTATTGGGTTATTGGGTTCAAAATAATAGCAGTATTTTTTATTCAATATTCGTAATTATACAATACATTAAATAATTTTCTTGCAAATAAATGCTATTGAGCAACATAAAAACTGAAAGAAACTTTGGTAATATTTTGATTTGTACCGACAAATTTATTAAAAAGTCTAAAAATAAGTTGGTAGATGGGAGCGGGAATTGGGTTAGTCCCGCTCCGCGCGCAGCAGTTTTAAAACCGATTCACAGTTAAGCTATTGAATATCACTAAAAAACCAAATTATGCTAGATTTCGCGAATTTTCATATATAACTGTGAAAATAATGAAAACTAAAAGTGTTCTAAGAATTTAAAAAAAAGTACTCGTTGATTAATTATTGTTAATTGAGCCTCCAAGATTTACGGAGTTTTGGGAATTTTTACAATTAGACATGAAATTAATAAAAATTAAATATGTGCATTAGCTATAAATACACAAATACAATCCCAAAGGTGTAAAAAAAAGTATCTGTAGGATGCAATAAATGTACAGGCTTAGGTAATTAATTATTGTTAATTAATCCTTCAAAAATCGCTAGCTTTCGAGGATTTTGACATACAAGCGAATAATGAAACACAAAAATAACACGCATACATACTCACACACACATACGTACACACACATACACGCGTAAACAAACAGAGTCATAAATACACGTGCGTAGATGCTCGTACGCACACGATATAGGTATTAAGCAGTGTGCTTTAGCGCATGAAAATAGGGATTTTCCACATTTCCATAAGAAAAAATGATTTTGATAGTCCAAAATTATTATTTACACTATTTTTATAGCGGGACACCTTACCCTACGTTTACTAACAATAATACTAATCAAAATCATGGCTTCAAGGTGCTTTTAAACACGAAAAAATGAAGTTATATAAGAAATAACACTCAAAAACTCGTTTATTCGAGTTTCGCTTCCAGCGGGTTTTAGTACCTTTATTTTTAGCGATTTCGCCTGCACGGTTTCGGTATTCTATGTAGTAAAAGATACTTTTCGCACAGAAAAAAATCCCTACGATAAAATGCATGCCGGGTCGAGAATTTTGCCCATTTTTTTCGCATTTGGAACCACTGTGCGACGCGGCCAGCGCAAGAATCGGCACTTGGCATATGGCGCGCGTATCGGTAGGCAGAAGACAGGAAAGTCAGCTACGACCAATTGCGGGCGTAGCGCAGTGGGTACGTGACGCCTTCGGATCAGAAGGGGCTCGGTACCCCGTCTATCGGTAGGCAGAAGACATGGAAAAGTACAGCTACGACCAATTGCGGGCGTAGCGCAGTGGTAGCGTGAACGCCTTCGGATCCGAAGGGGCTCGGGTTCAAGACCTGACGCCCGTTCCTTTTTTTAATTTGTAGCAAATGAGTCTCATTGTTACAGTTTTTAGTGAAAAATGCATCCCCTGGGAGCTAAAAATTCATGAAAATGGGCATATAATGCAAAAAAAGTGCTAAAATGTCAACTTTGGACTCTCTGTAACTTAAAATAATGGCCCAGAAAAAATCTGAAAAAATTCAGGAAAACTACTGGATACCTCTAAAACATATTCCCACAGTTATAGCAATATTTATTTTTTTCATCTTCGATGTCACAGAGAACCACCCATATATTAATTTGGTGTAGGATTAGACAGATGAAACAAATCTGAGTTAGTTAGTAAAATTGGAGTAATTAATTAAAGTATAAGAGTTTTGTCCGAAACTTGCCAGTGATCTGTTTGTGGTCTAATATCAATTTATAAATTTATAAAGTTTATCTATGGTTCGTTTTACTAATTACAGAATAACCTTAGGATTAAAATTCATCAATGAATTTCCATTCGCTTATATATTATTGATGACTGGAGGCCTGCGATGGCTCAGTCGGTAGGGCGTCGGGCTCGTAATCTGGAGGTCCCAGGTTCGATTCCCGGCCTCGTCCGATTGATACAAGCACCAAGACAGTGTATGACCTCCGTCGCTGATTAGCACCGATTTGAGAACATAAAAAGAGCGACGTTAAAATAATAAAAAAAAAAATATATATATTGATGACTTAAGTGTTGTCCGCTGTGGTTGGCTGTTGACCTTGCTGTTGAATTAATAGTGTTTTTACTATTCCATCTTCCTTATTTATGTGAGTTCAGATGAATTCACATAAATTGGTCGGTTAATTTTGGTTTTATTTTCGATGGTATTATTGAAAAATCAAGGTGTATGTCAAGTTAGTATACCCAAATGAGTTAATAGAAGTTGTTAGTATAATTTTATAGCATGCATTGATTTTGTTAATGGGGTTAATTATATATTAAGCGAAAAGGTTGTATTTGAGAGAAAGAAAGGCCATTAATTGTAGTGTTTCGATTGGGTCCATTTTTAAGAAGTTCAGTAGGGCTCTTATGTCTCCATCATTTTCCTTGGGTGTGCGGTAGTCGTAATTCCTTATATTACAATTTACCAAGTGATCCAGCCAGTCTTTTCCTTCTACATATCTTCCACAGAAGCAGTGAATTCTCACCTTCGATGCTAATCTCTGTACACAGATTCTCTACATGATCTGCATGGGCTGTGGAATTTTTTTAATATATGTTTGGCGCGCGTATCGGTAGGCAGAAGACATGGAAAAGTACAGCTACGACCAATTGCGGGCGTAGCGCAGTGGTAGCGTGAACGCCTTCGGATCCGAAGGGGCTCGGGTTCAAGACCTGACGCCCGTTCCTTTTTTTTAATTTGTAGCAAATGAGTCTAATTGTTACATGGCGTCCAACATAAAAGTACCCATATCCTTCCAGCACCCTAGTTTCCTAGTTTCTAAGTTTTAATGATTCCATGCATAGGCTTCTGCTTTACCTACGACCCGGCTCCCTACCCTTCGTCCTAATATTACGATGAATCCGGGGATATTCATCGTTTAGGCGGGGGGAGTTGTGACGTGGTGGATCTGTATGAGTACAGATCCCCGTCACTTAGGGCTCTGTAGTACCGACGCGGCCAGCGCAAGAATCGGCACTTGGCATATGGCGCGCGTATCGGTAGGCAGAAGACATGGAAAAGTACAGCTACGACCAATTGCGGGCGTAGCGCAGTGGTAGCGTGAACGCCTTCGGATCCGAAGGGGCTCGGGTTCAAGACCTGACGCCCGTTCCTTTTTTTTAATTTGTAGCAAATGAGTCTCATTGTTACAGTTTTTAGTGAAAAATGCATCCCCTGGGAGCTAAAAATTCATGAAAATGGGCATATAATGCAAAAAAGTGCTAAAATGTCAACTTTGACTCTCTGTAACTTAAAATAATGGCCCAGAAAAAATCTGAAAAAATTCAGGAAAACTACTGGATACCTCTAAAACATATTCCCACAGTTATAGCAATATTTATTTTTTTCATCTTCGATGTCACAGAGAACCACCCATATATTAATTTGGTGTAGGATTAGACAGATGAAACAAATCTGAGTTAGTTAGTAAAATTGGAGTAATTAATTAAAGTATAAGAGTTTTGTCCGAAACTTGCCAGTGATCTGTTTGTGGTCTAATATCAATTTATAAATTTATAAAGTTTATCTATGGTTCGTTTTACTAATTACAGAATAACCTTAGGATTAAAATTCATCAATGAATTTCCATTCGCTTATATATTATTGATGACTGGAGGCCTGCGATGGCTCAGTCGGTAGGGCGTCGGGCTCGTAATCTGGAGGTCCCAGGTTCGATTCCCGGCCTCGTCCGATTGATACAAGCACCAAGACAGTGTATGACCTCCGTCGCTGATTAGCACCGATTTGAGAACATAAAAAGAGCGACGTTAAAATAATAAAAAAAAAAATATATATATTGATGACTTAAGTGTTGTCCGCTGTGGTTGGCTGTTGACCTTGCTGTTGAATTAATAGTGTTTTTACTATTCCATCTTCCTTATTTATGTGAGTTCAGATGAATTCACATAAATTGGTCGGTTAATTTTGGTTTTATTTTCGATGGTATTATTGAAAAATCAAGGTGTATGTCAAGTTAGTATACCCAAATGAGTTAATAGAAGTTGTTAGTATAATTTTATAGCATGCATTGATTTTGTTAATGGGGTTAATTATATATTAAGCGAAAAGGTTGTATTTGAGAGAAAGAAAGGCCATTAATTGTAGTGTTTCGATTGGGTCCATTTTTAAGAAGTTCAGTAGGGCTCTTATGTCTCCATCATTTTCCTTGGGTGTGCGGTAGTCGTAATTCCTTATATTACAATTTACCAAGTGATCCAGCCAGTCTTTTCCTTCTACATATCTTCCACAGAAGCAGTGAATTCTCACCTTCGATGCTAATCTCTGTACACAGATTCTCTACATGATCTGCATGGGCTGTGGAATTTTTTTAATATATGTTTGGGAAAATCTTGTGGCAGATGCCTCTTATAAGCAAATGTTGGCTTGTAATTCGGCGAATTAGACATGGCCAACATTGCATGTTCTTCATTTATAAAGGTTACAAATCCATGATATGAAGGGTGCATATATTTATTGGGTGCCCGTTCATATAACTTTGTATAAATACACTCTATTGGCCCGCATTTGGTAAATTCCTTTTCAAACTGCTCCTCAGTCATATTAAAAACTCCAGTCATCTTAGAAAACTATTTCTAATACTTATAAAAGTATATTTGTATAAGGCTTACGCGTCCATACTTGCGTCAGGCGCTATCGCACTCTTTGATTCATATTTTTTGTACCAAGAGTTTGTTAACATTTTCAAAAATATTTACTTTACTTATTTGCAATTTTGTTTGAAGTATAAACATTTTTTTACATAAATTTATTATTACGAAACCCGAACAATTAGTTTGTTTTAGTTACATTTTCAATTTATTCATTTATTTGGACTTTTGTTATCATTTCAACAGAGTATTTTAATATTTTGAATTCAAAATATATATTGGTATCCAACGTTAAATCAATATTAGTACCCAACGTTGGACCAATGTTGGTACCCAACGTCGAATCAAAATTGGTACCCAACGTTGAATCAATATTGGTGCCCAATGTTGAACCAATATTGGTACCCAACGTTGGACCAATGTTGGTACCCAACGTCGGACCAATGTTGGTACCCAACGTTGGACCTATGTTTGTACCCAACGTTGGACCAATATTGGTACCCTAAGTTGGACCAATATTGGTACTCATTATTGGTTTGAACGTTGGCACCCAATGTTGAACAAATATTGGTACCCATTATTGGTTTTGAACGTTGGTATCAAACGTTTATTCAATATTGATAGTCATTGTGGTTTGGAACGTTGGTATCCAACATTGGAGCAATATTGGTACCCATTATTGATTTTGAACTTTGGTATCCAACGTTGGACCAATATTGGTATTCACTATTGGAATTTGAATGTTGGTACCGAAGGTTGATTTTCTATTGCAGTATTTTCTATTGCAGAAACTTTATGGAGTTTAAGCAAAAAAAATATATAAATATTTAATTAAGGATACTTGTTGCTTATTCGATTTGATTTCAGTATTTTCTATTGCGGAAACTCTATGAAATTTAAGCAAAATATAAGTAGAAATAGGATGGGAGTAAGAATTAAAGATTTTTTTATCAGATAAAATTTTTAAAAGTGTGATTGAAAACCATACTTGCGAATGTTGACGCCTTCGTGGAAGGTGTTTTATATAAAGTACTGTCTAGAGGCACAAATTCTATGTGGAATATTTAATAATGAATAATAAAATTACTGAAAGTGAAACTCTAATAAATATATAAAAAATTTCAATTGACATCTACAAAATACTTGCCGTTGCTATTTTGATTTTAGTAGTTTCAATTGCAGAAACTTTTTATGGTTAAAATCGAAAATTACTTCAAAATTAAATCTATAGATCGAAAAATCGTTTTTTACGGATTCGGAAAAATGAAAGGAAACTACTTGTCCAACCCACATTTTCTAACATGTTTTTAACAAATCGAAACATTTTACTCTTATATAGCTTCCTCGTAAAGGAATTATTTGTTGTAATTTTACAACGAATATTTTATAAATTAAAATGTTTCATGTATATAACCGATACATTCGAATCTATTATGAAAAAACGTGCTTTAGTCGTCTTTTCATTATGCTCATTGCATTTCGTTTTTGTATGTTTATTTTTGAAAGAAAACTGTTCTAATCACAAAGAACCTAATACGTAAAAGTTTTATAATTTTGAGACGAACATTTCGTCCATAATTAGTGTTTACCGACACTTTTCGAAATAATCCACTTAATACGATTTAACAATTAATAGTCTTTTTAGTGATATAGACAGGAATAGAATTATATACGTTCCACATTATAAAAAGAATGACCCCATAAATTTCAGTAAAATCGATAAAAATTTGGCCGAGTTATTACGTACATTCATCTGTTGTTCAAATACTGTCCATTAGGTTTTTAATGTTCTTATCTTAAAGTTTTTTGGTTGGTATAATTGCGGGCTCGCATCTATTTCTACATATATTAGAAAATGGTCTGAACCTTACAGTTCGTCATGCACTTTAGTTGTGATTATATCGGCTATAGACATATTAGAAAAAACAAGATCTATGTTAGATTTCTTACCACTACGTATATCAATGTGTGTATGCGTATTTGTGTTATGGACAAATAGGTTGTATAAATCAAGGCTTTGATCTAATTTCTTACCGTATATGTTCGTTTTCGTGCAATTCCACTTAACATTTTGTGCGTTAAAATCACCCAATATAGTTGTATTTTTATTATTTACGGAGTGTTCAAATATTTCGTTCCATTTTTTTTGTTCTATGTCGCAGTTTGGAATTTTGTAGTTGGTGATAATGTCGATAGCTGGAATAATGTTTTCTATATGAATTCCTGCAATTTCTATTTCCTCCGATTGGTTAATAGCTTAATTAAGGCATTTATATGATAGATTTTTTCTTATTAAAAACATTATTCCACCTCTTTGCTTGTTAATTCTGTCAAACCTGACAGTATCAAATCCGCTTATGTTAAATTTATCGCTTGACTTTAGCCACAATTCTATACAAATAAAGACATGTACATTATCAAGTAAACTCGGTAGTTCATGTTTTCTTTGTAATATACTCCTCGCGTTCCAATATATAATATTTAATTTAGAACTATTTGGTTGCGAGTTGATATTATACATATTGAATTTATTAGTTTTCAAGTTCCGAAAAACTAGAGTCTTCGCTTACGAAGACTGCTTTGTTTATATCGGAGAATTTAAGTATATTTCTTATACGTGTGATTCTGGTTTTCGTACCTCTATCTTGAATATAAACATATATATCCGTAAGCAAATTGACAAGCGCGTCAATGTTATCTATGTACAATTTCGCTATATTTATCACATTACTATTATCTTAATATTTTCTAATAACGAGATTAAGCTATCATAATTGATCGAGTATTTTTCATTATTTAAGTTTATCATTTCTTTAGATATTTCCAAATTTTTTGCAAAGTCAATTTTTTTTTAATTCGTTATTTGTTTTCGTTCTTTTACGGGGTACTTTTTTACTACTTATCTTTTTTTCTTGACTATGAACTGATTCCGAAACCGATACTGATGATATCGTGCTTGAAGATGGAGGAGGTTTAATTCTTTCAACTTCTGGGATACCAGACACCGGACACCGCCCTATGGACACCGGACACCGGTCACCGGATACCCGAGATCGGATACATTTTAATATAGTAAGATATAGATATAGATATTATACTTATAAAAGTATATTTGTATAAGGCTTACGCGTCCATACTTGCGTCAGGCGCTATCGCACTCTTTGATTCATATTTTTTGTACCAACAGTTTGTTAACATTTTTAAAAGTATTTACTTTACTTATTTGTAATTTTGTTTGAAGTATAAACATTTTTTTACATAAATTTATTATTACGAAACCCGAACAATTAGTTTGTTTTAGTTACATTTTCAATGTATTCAATTATTTGGACATTTGTTATCATTTCAACAGAGTATTTTAATATTTTGAATTCAAAATATATATTGGTATCCAACGTTAAATCAATATTGGTACCCAACGTTGGACCAATGTTGGTACCCAACGTCGAATCAAAATTGGTACCCAACGTCGAATCAAAATTGGTACCCAACGTTGGATCAATATTGGTACCCAACGTTGAATCAATATTGGTACCCAACGTTGAATCAATATTGGTACCCAATGTTGAATCAATATTGGTACCCAATGTTGAACCAATATTGGTACCCAACGTTGGACCAATATTGGTATTCACTATTGAAATAGTTCTCGGGTCTCGTCTTTTTGTTCTTCTCGGGTTTCTGCCTCCAGGTGGTCAGTTAGGGTTTGCAGTCTTGATTCTTCTCCGGCTTCAGCTGCCTGAATATCCTGTAGTGGTTCTATATATGTGCCCAATGCAACAACTATTTTTGTTAAGTCTCTTAGGTCTTCTAATATAACCTCTAGAGTATGATATAGGCTCTGTGTGATAAAATCATATCTTATGACGCAACCTATTTGAGAGACAACGTCCAATAATTCCTTTCCCGTTTCTTCCTACTAAATGGCCAATCCTTCTGGTTGATTGGTTATTGGGTGTATCCCCACTAATGATAATTGCTTTATTTTTTTATTTTGTTTTTGGACTTGCCTTTGTCTATTTTGCAGGATTTTGGCATACATTTCCTCTCTTGTATGTTTTTGTTTTTGCAGTTTCAGTACCTGTGTTTTTGTTTCATTTGTAAGTTTTTCATCTTTAAACTCCACAAAAATCCGGCCCTTCCCCCTCAGGAAGAATTTCGTTGGTACACTGCTTGCAACCCCTGGATTGAAAAAAATTTGCTATAACCATGTTGGGTACTTCCCCTGGGTTCGCATAATATATAATTAGAACATATGGCCCGGATTTTTTTACGCTGACTACCTCCATTAAATGAATGGATTCTATGTTAGCAGTGTTTTGAATACAAGCCATTTTTCTGAAACAAATGTAAAAAAAAAAAAAATAGATTAATAGGTTTTGACATACATAAATTTTGATTATTAAGTTAATATTTTATTTTGTTTGTAATAGGTTTGGTTATAATTCAAATGATGGTAACTTGATGTTAGGTAAGTCAAAAATGTGGTATAATACCATTAGGATTGTGTCCTTTTAATTCTTGGAAACTGCTTTCCTGTTCGAGTCCCCATTCGAATTTTATGTTCTTTTTCAATAAATCGTTTAATGGTTTAGCGATTTTACTGTAGTCCTTTATAAATTTGCGGTAATAGCCGGTAAGTCCAAGGAATGATCTCACTCCTTTTTGGTTTTTAGGTTTTGGAAAATTATCTACTGCTGATAATTTTCCAGCTTCTGGTTGAATTCCATATTCATTTATTACGTGTCCGAGAAATATGACTTCTTTCCTCAAAAAGTCTACCTTGTCGGGTTGTAACACAAAATTTGCTCCTCTAAGTCTCTCAAATAATAACCTGACTTGTCGTTCATGGTCGTTCAGGTTCTTTGCATAGACAATAATGTCATCTAAATATACTAACATTTCTATATCTAGAAGTCCTCTAAGTACCTTGTCCATGAGTCTTTGGAAAGTAGCGGGTGCGCTTTTTAATCCTTCTGGCATTCTTACATATTCGTAATGTCCTCTCGGAGTGGAAAAGGCTGTTTTTGGTTTATCCTTTTCCGCCATTGGTATTTGCTGGAAACCTGAAACTAAATCAAACACTGAGAAATAGGTTGAGTTGGCGAACTTGTCCAACATGTCCGCCATGTTTGGTAATGGATAAGAATCTCCGATAGTTTTCTTATTCAGTTCCCTAAAGTCAATCACCATTCGCCACCCCTTATTGCCTTTACTGTCGGGTCTCTTCGGCACTATCCATACCGGGCTTTGATACGGTGAATTGGATGGTTCAATAATATTGTCCTTTAACTTTTTATTTATAAAATCCTCAATGAAGTCCTTATGTAATTGAGGATACCTATATTGTTTTGTGTGTATAGGTATATTGTCTGTAGTGGGGATTTCATGTGCCACTTCATGTGTGCATGGCAACGGTTCCCCCGGTATTAAGAATACGTCACTATATTCTTCTATGAGTTTGTAAACACTTTCTTATTTCTCTACATTCAGATGATCCTTGTTAAACATTTGTTTAATTTGATAGATTCGTTGCGCCCTTGTCATTTGCGGCGGTTCTAGTTCTATCTCACTCTCGGAGTAAAATGTAGGTTGTATGTATTCAAATGGCAGGATCATCTTAGGGTCTATTTCTATGGTAACGTCTTTGATACTTGTATTTATTGCGTATATATGGCATGTATTGTTTTTGTTTTTAACTATACCTTCTAAATAAACGTCTGGGACAACTACATTTATTTGTGGTAAATATCCTTCTTTCAACTGTGTATTGACTAAATTTATTTTTATCACTTGTCTGTTTTGTGCTTTTATCGTGTACTTTAGTTGTCCGTTACTATTTTCATCATAATCTTGTTTTAAATGGCGGTCAAGTAATTGTACTTTACTTAATTGTAAATTTCCTAGATTTCTGAGTTTTTCATCTATACAAGTTTGGTCCAATGTTTCTCTTTCCTCATACATGTTGGATAGAAAAGTATCCTCTAATAAATATTGGTATGTATCCCTGGCAATTAAAGGATATTGATATAATTTCTGATTGTTCAGTGTATTTGTAGGTTCCTTTCTTACTGGGACCTCGGGTTCGGATTGTAAAAATGGTATTGGATGCATGACATCGCCGCTAATCATCAATGCATTTTTGTAGTATGAAATAACGGCTTCTTCGTCCTTAAGGAATTTTCTCCCCAGTATACCGTCTTGTTTAATAGGGAAATTGTCTCGTACAACGTGAAATGGAACTGGTTTCCCGCATTCCTAACCATGTTAATCCTATAGTTTATATTGTTTCTGAGGCAATGCCGCTTAATTTTCTTGTAATCTTAAGGTCAACTAGGCAGTGTAATCCTAGTGCGGAAAACTTCACTAAATTTACTGAAGCTCCATTGTCTACCATAAATACCATCCATGGATTTCTTCCATCCGGTACATGCATTCTCACACTAGTGGGTTCGTTGTCATCTATATTCTCGACAATAGGTCCTGGACAGAAGATATTTTCCTCTGTTTCATGTCCATAAGGAACGAAACCTTCATGATTGAGTTGTTCCCTTGGTTCGAAGTAATTGATTGAGTGGGGTTCATTGTGCCACTCTGGTATTGATGCATGTTCATATTCGGATTCGAGGTCGTATGAACATTTTGGTTCATTGTCGTAGTATTGTTGATATCTTGGCTGATGTTCATAGGCTGGATAGCAAGATGATTCATACCCTCCTGAATTCCGGTCACATCCTGTGGGTTCATATACATCAGTAGTTATCCCCTCGCTATGGGGAGACACAACAAACCCCCACTCCTGGGTTCTGTGTATCTCTCCATAGCGAGGGGTGGGGGGTGAAATGGAGGCGGCACCAGGTAAGGGATGGGGGAGTATTTGGCGGTAGGAGTAATCAGGGGGGGATGTCAGTAAAACTAATAAAAAATTTTCCTTACCACGGCACGTTGAACCCGGTCCAGGTGACTTGTCGCGCACACAGTTTTTACACACACACACACACACAAATTGTTTTTTTGTTCTTTTGTTTTTTCTTTTTGTTTTTTTTAGCACGCGTCGCAGCACTTTATATTTTTGCGGCATTTCGGACACCGCCAACAGTAACATCCGTAACAATAAAGCCAGCTTAGATAGGGTTTCCTACCTAAATTGGTGTATTGTTTACCGCAAAAATTACACTTGTCGAATTTCGACACAGTGCGTGCACGGCGACGTGGTAGCAACAGGGGTTGCAGGAGCACTGAAGGACTCCTTGGAAACCCTTTAAAGTCGGTTCCTCGTCACTCATCACTACGTCCATCTTGGTTTCGCGGTCCACTACCTGAACGTCACTTAGCACCTCAACGTCGATGGTGCACGATGACGGTGCTGGCGACGTTGGCGACGAAGATGGTGATGGTGTGGCGGTGAAAACTGTATTTATCTGTGCCGTTAATTCGTCGTCCGATACGTTTACAACGTCTACGATTAACGTAGACGTTGACGATACCGACGACGACGACGAAGACGACGAGGATGACGACAACGACGACGACGACGACGACGACGACGACGACGAAGACGACAACGACGACGAAGCGCATGATGATAAGCACATTTGAACGTAATTATTCAGCATTGGAAATAAAAGTACATGCGCGGCACGAATTAGGCGCATGCTGGGACTGTGGATGCGCCTCGACTGAATCTCTGTATATTTGCTTTAACACACATTATGACAAATGACATTTTTTTTATGTTAGCATCCCCCCCAGTATAAAACATAAAATAATAATACATTCCGCTGAGGTAAGAAATTCTTACACGTAGGATTGTAAGCGGATGTTGTTTTAGAACTACAAAAACGATATTATTAGAGAAATAAAAGTGCTGATTAAAAAAGAAAAGAACAATGAAGATTTAAACACTTGTGTATACTAAACATTAAACTTGTAAGTTCATATGTACTAATAAAACAATGACATAAAGACGGGTGATCAGGTTTCACGCTGAACGGCACACGTCTTCGAATGAATTTGTTATCGAATAACGTTTAAATAATTCGAATTTGTTGATTATCGCAACGGAATATTGAACATAGTGCACACATTCTCTTCTCGTAAGAAAATGATTTTTCGGTTATTTTCCCGATATCTCCAATATTTACCGAGTTATTGGCCAAAATGCCGAATAGTATAAACAATTATTCACGGATAATTGTAAATAATCGCTGTAGAGAAAAAAGTTGTTAACACTTTTTGTTCCACACGCCGTGTACAGTTGAATACTTTAAAAAAATCGTGGAAATCGACGGATTATCGGCATAGATCGATAGATATCGATAAACTCAAATATCATCCGATCGTGGTGATTTTTGGTATATAGACTCCCCTCGCCACCCCCTATGGACTTAAAATCCACAAATTAAAGTCGACGAGCAATTGACGAATTTGTCGGGGTTGTAATTAGCCGGGAGATCAGGTTTCACGCAGAGCGGCACACGTCTGCGATCAAGTATATCAGTACATATGTACTACACGTACGATTCTCAGATCCACTTTGCTTTCGACGTGTAAGAATCTTGAATCGTACTTCAGAAGAATATCTACAATTTTACAATGAATTCGGTAAGTTAAAAGTATTTCATTTTTTTATAATATAAATTTGTTGTTATTATCGTCCTCACATTTATTTAAAAGAATGGAGTTTTCGTCGACTATAGTGAGCAAAAATTTTTTAAATGTCGGCCTTCTGATGGAAGTCCAAAAATTCTCATTAGGCTATACCTTTATTAAAAACAATCATTTTACAATCATACTATCACTTTCATATTTACTATAGAATTACTTACTAATTGGTCAATTAAATGCTCACATTTGATGTTTAAAACATTCATACTATCTCTAATGTAGCGCTCGATAACCAAAAGCACTAGTAAGTAGCAGTCATGTATGTTAAATTTGTACAAAGATTGCGGTAGCAAAATTTATTTTACCTTTCTTTTCTGAATGATCCACATAAAACATCATATTATCCTTTGTATAAATAATTAATTTAATACAACATCATAACAAAAATTAATCAAAAAGCAGTCAATAATGATAAAAATTTTTGAGATCATAATTTGTTATTCATATCACAGACAGTTTGTAAAGCTAAAATTTAAATCTTTGTAACACGACATTATACTTTTGTCTTATTTATCAATTTGACCAGATTAATGATATACACGTGTCAGAAAAATTTGAATATCGATTATATCACAGATTATTTACTATCATTAATTAATACTGTAATTAAAGTCAATTATATTTGAAAAATTTAATAAATAAATAAAATCAATAAAATCGTAACAAAATTCAAAACTTTATTGTTTTTCTTTAATATTTTTCTAGTTTTTAAATAGTAGTCGATATTTATAAATACTTCACTACTCGTCATTATTTTTTAAAATTCTTAAAAATTCTTAATATTAATGATAATTTGGTCCTTATTTATTGCACTTTTATCAATCATATTTACTATTTGTTTATTAAAATTCATTATTTATCAATTTCAAAATTTCATGCGGTATTTAATATCGATCGTAAATTGATTACATAATTATTAATATACCCTCTGTAGATAAACAGCAATATTGTTTTGACTTACGTTCAAAGAAGAAAGGAACTTATTACAATTTCGACCGCAATTTAACTTTTTCAATAATGTTACTGTAAAATTGGTTAAAGTTTTTTGTGTCTTTTTTTACATTAATGTCATTTTACAAAGATTTGGATCAGATTTACAAACTGTCTGTGATATGACTAGCAAATTTCGATCTCAAAAATTTTTAATTATTATTGACTGCTTTTTGATTAATTTATGTTATGATTTATTAAATTAATTATTTATTTATTTATTTATACAAAGGATAATATGATGTTTTATGTGGATCATTCAGAGAAGAAAGATAAACTAAATTTTATAACCGCAATCCTTGTACAAATTTTAACATACACGATTGCTACTTAATAGCACTTTTGATTATAGAGCGATTGTAAAATGATTTTTGGGATATTCCACGTGAAGTGGTCCGATCAAAATTTTAAAATGTACCAAATTTTGGGTACACTTTGCAAATGTTTTTCAGAATACACAAAAAAATTTTTAGGTACTGGAATCTATTTGCTCAAAAGTTATTCTAACCTCAAAAAGTGAATTTTTCCATATTTTTTTCAACACCAGCTGGGTTTACCGCTACATAACTCAAAATCTATCAACTTTTACTATAGAACTTTATATGTAACATTCGTTGCTAATTATATCTAGAATTTATTCTTCTGGGTTAGAATTTCTAATCTCAAGGTCAATGTTACATAAACTACATGTCAATATTCAACTTGAAAAAAGTGCAAGTGCGTCACCTTTGATTTTTTCATCCAAAAGTCTGAAAGAAAGCTTGGAGCAATACCTTTCAAATGGTCTGTAGCATTTTTATGGCCTCCAATTCTGTAAAAAGTTATGACAATTTAAAGAAAGACAAAAAATTCACAAAAATTAACATAGTAATTCCCATTTAAATTTTTAAAAAAATTTCGTGTTTCTTTAAATTGTCATAACTTTTTACAGAATTGGAGGCCATAAAAATGCTACAGACCATTTGAAAGGTATTGCTCCAAGCTTTCTTTCAGACTTTTGGATGAAAAAATCAAAGGTGGCGCACTTGCACTTTTTTTAAGTTGAATATTGACATGTAGTTTATGTAACATTGACCGTGAGATTAGAAATTCTAACCCAGAAGAATAAATTCTAGATATAATTAGCAACGAATGTTACATATAATGTTCTATAGTAAAAGTTGATAGATTTTGAGTTATATAGCGGTAAACCCAGCTGGTGTTGAAAAAAATATGGAAAAATTCACTTTTTGAGGTTAGAATAACTTTTGAGCAAATAGATTCCAGTACCTAAAAATTTTTTTCTGTATTCTGAAAAACATTTGCAAAGTATACCCAAAATTTGGTGCATTTTAAAATTTTGATCGGACCACTTCACGTATATCTTATTTTTTATTATAGACTTTCATTAATCAATCAAAATTGGCACATTTAGTAAAAATGGAAATTTTACTATCGATCCCATCGATGGATCACCAAAATTCTGTTCCCTATTGCGAATATTGTAAGAAGAAACTTGACACACCACTATTATTAAAAAGAAAAATGACTGTGTCTTCAAATAAAAACCAAATAATTATAAATTTTGAATAAATATTTTATAAAATTTCTTAAATTATGTTCTTTATTTCTATTATTATTAAAGATTTTCCCTAAATTAAATATTCAATCTCAAAAATAGTAACTTTGTCCTATTATAATTCCTTACCTTTCCTTAGGAATATGTCATTTCTAAGTGATTTATTAATAAAATCGACGTAAGGTAAAACTTGTATAAGTCATATTTAATATTATTTTTCATTTTAGTTTGTTGATTATTTTTGCGTTAATGTATTAATAATATTAACTTTTTTCTTTTTTAATTTTTTGTCTTCTTCCCTTATTAATATTTCTTAATTCGATGATTCTGTTTATTTTTTACAATATTGGTGTTGTCCGTTTAAAATCAGATATCCATAATGATAAACTACAAATAAACTATTAAATAATTAATTTTTAGTGAAAAAATACGATTATTAAAGTTTACCCGACGAAAAATTTTTCGTACTTCCGTTAATAAAGATCGACATAAGTTAGAACTTGTATTAGTCATATTAATAATATTAACTTTTTTCTTTTTTTAATTTTTTTGTCTTCTTCCTCCTCTTATTAATATTTCTTAATTCGATGATTCTGATTATTTTTTACAATATTGTTGTTGTCCGTTTAAAATCAGATATCCATAATGATAAGCTACAAATATTGATAAACTATTAAAAAAAAATTAATTTTTAGTGGATAAATACGATTATTAAAGTTGACCAGACAATAAAATTTTTCGTACTTCCGTTCAGAATAACATTTTTATCCGTCAAAGGTGACAACATTATACGTTGATTTGAAAGGATAAACTTATTACTAAAAATAAATACACAATTTTTGGTCTTTTGATTTTATTTCCATATTTAATTTTACAGAGTCTTCAGGTTGTAAATTCAATGGCATTATTCCCTTTATAATTTAAGAACAATTGTAATTTATTAGCTTTTTCCGCTATATTTTCAAAAAACTTTGAATTGTTTATGAGAGCCGCGGACACACGTGAAGGAAGAAATATCTGAAACTCGTCGTCTAGAGTTGCCACAATTTTTGATCCATAACGTGTCTTGACAGTTTTAAACGCCGTCACCATGTGGTGATGATTCATCTCCAACTCCGAGATCTTTTTGGTAGGTAGATAGCAATTTTATTGAGAGTTTCCAAATCCATCTTAAAATATTACATAAACTTTACATTTTAAATTTACAAAGTACGAATAACGATAATGACGCTATTGAGAAGTATACGTACTTCTTTTATAGAGAACGACACAAATCGTGAAACTATACAACTGGTTGAAGAGCTTATACTACTACACCTCATCGGTTAAGACCGTTCTCTTATATATTGTAACGTTTAAGTAAATTTTACCCCCTCCAAGCAACGTAATCTCTTTGGAAGTGAAAACGGTAGAACTTGTGACACCTATCAGCTAGGTGGGGTGTGCAAGAGGTATCAAATAACCGCTGCATTTCCTGCTACGTAGTCTTATAGAATAGCTCGACTAATCAATCTTATATTTGTATGGGTAGCTTTTGTTGAGCGATGTAAATCTCCGTTTACTGTACACAGTTTTGCATGTTTTCGTCTCATGTTGTGTGATGACGTCGTGAAATATGGTTCTCCGTATAGTCGAATTGTTCACCGCTATTTCCGTCTCTGGTAAAGATATCATCTTACGAATCGTCAAAAAATTAATTAGCTGACTGTTGGCATAATGAAGTCGAAAACCTTTTATCTTACATATACACTCCTCTTCACCATTTGGTTTTCTGCACTTGTAAGCGTAAAATTTAGGTCCACCTGACAAAAACGTCGTTATATAGGTACCGGGACCCATAGCAGTCAGTTCATCGGTCAAACTACCAAGTGACGTACCAATTGGTAATTCTACTTCACCATATTTGCTAACATAAAACACTGAATCTGTATCGTAATATAGAACCCGAGGTCCTAAAGTATGTAAATACTCGAACAGTTTGAGACGCGCTTGTGCTGTTGTAAATGCTGCAAGTACGACATTTCCTATTGTCGGCGATACCGAGCCTACCTTGGCCTCCTCTCGGTACATCCAATTCACGTACAAAGTATCGTCGTTGACTGGTACTATACCGTTCACTTCTATCTCACTGCTATTGAGTAAATTCATCAGAGTTTCTGCATTTTTTATCACACACGTTTTTGTCAAATTGTCACGTTGTCCAAATTTACCCCATAGGGAATTTAGACAAAGTTTTGCCACAGATCGTAGTCCCGCATTGAGATTTATGTCATCTTTTGTTAGTCGTATCCCTTCATCACGCTTCAATTCTCTAATGTACCGATCTTTATCCTCTTCGGTGATACAACACGGTGGATATCCTGATGCAGCAGTTTTTTGAGTGAAAAACTCATTAATATATTCGGCAAAAATACCACCCTTTTTTTCATGTTGGTTGTATTCCGTCATTTCATACTGCCAAATTTCATAGACGGTTTCAATTATGTACCCCAGAGCAACAGCTGATTTTACTTCTTCAGACACCCACGTTCCACACAGTATACGCTCCTTGGGATCTTCATGAGGGCAATCACTTTGTATCAATTGCTCACAGCATGTCCTACACAGAGAAAATATTAATTTTCCATGCATTTTTACCGGTAGTACGGGGTGATATAAATTTTGTGGCGGTAAAATGTCGCATGCGATTAAACCGTTAACTTGAGAGATATCGTGAAGTGGTCCCATTAACCGTGCACACTCTTCTTGCCCAACGTAAATTTTTGGGTGACCTATAGGAAACCTACCACGTTTACAAATGTATGGGTATAGAGAACACACATCAACGTATCTGATCTTTTCTCCAATCTGACAATCATATATTTTGACAATATTACCAGTACGCCCGCCAAAAAATGCATCTCGTGGGTTAAGAGGTTTTCGCTTTATGTTCACTTCATTTTGATGAACAAAATTCTTAAGCTCCTCATTATGTTCGATTTCCTTTTTGAATTCACACTCCCATTTTTCAATAACACAATAATTGGCGATTTTTAATTTATGACTGATTGTCAGTGTCCTCTCGTATCTGGTATCCATTGACTCGCCGTTCGTCATAACAGTGTCTCTGTTTATTCGGTAACAGCGAGGACAACCGTGCCAAAAACACCCGTGAAATTGAAGTACAATACCACGATGATTGTCTTCATTGACTTGTGATGCACAGTAACCGTCAACCAGGATATTTTCCGATAGTCTCGTTTCTCGACACCGTCCTGCGTAATTAACATCTCGATGAAGCACACGTTGCTCCATCCATGAAAGCCAGTTTAAGGCAATTTTAGACTGATTGTCTTGTAGCCGGTAACCTTCCAATGGTACAATTCCTATTTGGTTTTTTTTCAGAAACGTTTTTCTGAAAACTCGCATACAAGACGAAGCTATAGTCGTACACTCGGAAAATGGATCTACACCAAATTTTATGAACATTTTCCGATAAGCCAAACACGCTAGTCTTAAAATCGTCACATCTTGTTTGCAATATTTTAAAAATTCATTTTGAAAATTAAAAATGTAATCACATTGAATTTGTTCCTCACACCATTTTAAAAATTTCTCTCGTTCATTGATACTCATAGTATCGGGTGAATACATTGCGAGAGGTGGTAGAGAACCTTCGTACGTCTGATTCTCCACTGTATTGAACAAATGTGGAAAAACACCTTTTTCCAATTCGGGTAGTCCGTAGGCTTTGGGTAAACTACTCATCGGCATGTGGAAGTAATTTAAACTGTCGACAAATTTTGTTTGTAGAACTTCCATTAAAATAATTTTTGAACCGTTCATAACTATAGATGGCTCGACCTTTGTTAAATTTTTCCACAATATATTTGAATATAAATTGTACGTCGACTCCTTGTGAGTTGTGTGCTATGCAAACAACTTGTTGAAAATGTTTTCTCGGTGTTAAGGCAAGATCGACTATCTGTCTTACTGGTTCGCGATTAAACACATACTCACGAATGCCACACATCTCACATCTGACTGAAATGTCTTTTTCATCCAAACAGTATGTACACACTTGTTGCACCACACATAAGTTTGGCACGTGTATTTTTCTATCCTCATCACCTAACACAGGTAAGGATTGTTGAGTTTCAAAATCGTAGAAAAGAAACAAAATTGGTTTAGCATGTTGTGTATTTTGATAGGTTGAACGTAACACAGATGTTTAACAGGCATTAGCGCTTTGCAAGTTTTACAAAATGACAGTCCGCATACGTGTGTCTCTTTTCTGTTTATTATTTTAAAACAAATTTGACAAAGTTTAATATTATTACAAACACTGGAAGTTTTATTGTAAGATCCTGTTTTAGCATGGTTTTCCAAACATCTATTATCGAAAAATAGTCTGAAACAACTGTTACACTTTTTAGGTTCTCCCGTTGTACTGCGCGGTGGTGACAACATACATTTGTAGCACTTGTTGGAACATCGATGCTCTTCGGCGCGCCAATAACTTTTGTTGCATGGTATACAGTACCCCCTACTATCACTTGCTCCTACAAGATTAAGAATTGGTTGATAATGATTTGTATGTTCGTAATACATTATTCGCAGTATGTGTGTTACCGCGTCGACCAATCGCGAACCATCGTATATCGGTGGGGTACCCCGCGCGAAAGATGAAAAATTGTATACCACTATCGCCGTAGCTCGAGTAGCAAAGAAATCTTGAAACTTTTGGATTTCCGCAAGACTACACCCTTCAATTGGTACTTGAACGTTGGCCAAATTTAGAAGCTCTGTGGCAGCATTTCTTTGAGTTGTTCCTGCACTTGAACGAATCAAGTTCCAATATCTATAAAGTTCCCCTGTACGTATTTGGCCTCTGATAGCGTATGCGCAGGCAGCAACCAAACTTCGTGGTAGGCACAAATTATCATTATTAGTAATTGTCAATATGGATTTTTTATTCACCGATTCTTCGGTTAAACGCACTCGTCCACGGCCCGCTGCACCTCTAACAATAGCACAATTCACCGATAGTACCTCATTACCATTGAAATCATTAGCACTTTGTAAGGCACTGTATATCAACTCCCACAAGTCAGCAACGAGGAAATTTCGTATTGGTCTGAATGACAGCCAAAGAGGACCATGGTTAAATTGTTCGGAATTAATTGTCACACCAATGAAGTCCGCTGGTGCACTTCGTTCACAAAGATAGCCATGTAGATCTCGTATACAATCTTCTAACCATGCAGAAACATCAGTATTAGCTGGTGATTGGGGGATCACCCCTCTGATTTCTCTCCCTTCATATCCAAAGCGTTGGTAGTAACGTTTCGTCTCCTTTTCAATAACAAACCGAGCGTATGGCAATCCTTTACCAGACTGAAAAGATCCTCCTGTAAGATTATTCACATTTACGTATATATAAAAAACTAACAATATGAAAATAACTTGTTTCTTACGTTGTTGTTGTTCTTCTTCTTCTTCATCTGTACTAGTACTATTGTCAGTGGATGAATCTGTACTACTAGTGTTGCTACTGGTACTACTATCACTGTAATGTTTCCTTTTGCGGACCCCCATGTCAATTGAACCCATCAACTGAGTACTCACACGTTTAGCAGCTAAAAAAAACAACCAATTGAAACATATATCTTAGATAAAGAAACAATATATATGAAAAATTAAATGCTGACAAGTATTTTCATCTCCTCGAGAAGTTGATGGTATAGGTTGCTCTTGATCACACGCCAATATACATTTATCACCTTCAATATCAATCATCATTTGATTCATCACTGATAAATACAAAAATTACATTTATTTACCACGATTTTTATAGTCAAATCTCTACTTACAATAACGACGAAAAATTAATCGAGCTAAATGATGATCTTGCTCATTCCGTTATCTTATTGTACGCACAGCAATCAACAAGACATCCTGATTATTGAATAAACCAACGGTGAACATGTGATATGTTGTGCTTATCCCACAATGTAATAAAAGAAAATGTAACTTTTTACACAAAATATCTGCAGATAGGTGTGTGAGATTTGATGACCAAATCTTACCACACATTGTGCGAATGTGTGGTTCTCGAGCTTTAGCAATACTCAATGCATACCGTAAAATTTTCGCTAAATGCGATGTACTAGCTCTAATCATTATGATGTTAGCGACTACGAAACTGTTTGCAAGAAACTGAAAAGAACCATTATGTGTAGTTCGTTAAATACTAACTTGATACTCTCTATACGACGATTAGAGGGGGGGGGGGGGAATAAGACTTCCAAGTACTTGCAAGTTTAATGTTTAATATACACGAGTGTTTACATCATTATTGTTCTCTTTTTTTTAAATCAGCACTTTTAATTCTCTAATAATGTCGTGTCCGGAATTTGCAAAGTCAAGTCGTATTCTGAGTCACAACAATATTTGTCACCTCCCATTCTCTGGATTAATCGTCAACCGAGTTCCAGTATTCGTACATCCGTTCGCGAGTTCAGTTACGATTTCTCCCACCGCTTCCTATCTGTCTCCCACCATCTCCCCCCCCCCCTTCATACGGCGATCGGTCGACGGAATAGCTCAGTAGGTATTGAGACGCCCCGCAACCAACATCGTAGAATTCGAATCTTCCGCCCCTCCCCTCCCGCAGTACTGCATCATGGTCTACCTCTTCTCCTCTTCCGCAGCAATGCATCATTGCCCCCCTCCGTCATTTCTCCCACCGTCATTACCCCCTACCTTAACTGGTACCACCATTACCGCCCCCACCATCATCCCTCCCTAAGTCTCCCCTCCACCATGGTCCCCACATATTACCCCCCTCCACCATGATCCCCACCTATTACCCCCACCCCAGCATTACCCCCACCCCTCGCTATGGAGAGATACACAGGACCCAGGAGTGGGGGTTTGTTGTGTCTCCCCGTAGCGAGGGGATAACTACTTACATCGTATTCGTATATGCCACCTGGTTCGTAGCAGAGTGACCAGTTGGCGATTTTTTTTCCTTTTCTCTCTTACTTATATTGATATTTATTAAGCAAGAGCAACAAAGAGATAAAATCGCCATCTGGCAACCCTGGTTTGTAGTCGTGGGCATAGTCATAAGATTCGTCTTGGTCTGGGTCATAGGTTGTGATGGTGTATATTGGGTCGGGCTCGCCATGGTTGAATTGGGGCGAGCCCCTTGGTAGTTTAAATGCTGACTAAAATTTGATCTCTGTTGATTTGAGTTTGGTTGGTAACCTTGTTGTCTTTGGTTTCTATAATATCCACCATTTTGATTTGGATTAAATAATCTGGGATCGGCATAGAGATTTCTTCTGTTTGACCCTTGTTGATTATAACGAGATTGCTCGAAATTCCGTTGCATTCCCTCATTGGTTTGCATGTTGAAATTTGTAAGTTGGTAATTTGATAGATAATTACCCTATCTTGTGTAATTTTTATTCTGGTTTGAGGAGTACAGTTTTTTGTTTGCTGAAGAAAATTCGGATCTTTCCCAATCATCTTCTCTGTGCGATTGGTTCCTTAAATCTGCCAAGATTTTTGCGGCCATTCTAATAAAAAAAAACTAATAAAAAACAATTATTTAAGAAATTGATGATAGTGTTAAATTTTTCCTTGTGTCAAGGCGATCACATTAATTTAGTAAAAAATCACGTATACTAAATTTTTTGCCAGGATAAGGGGGTTTTTACATAAAAAGTAACATTTCACTTATAAAATTTTAATATAATTTTTTTCATTTTATAATAAAATTTATTGTGTTAAAATGTAAATTAAATTATGATAAATCTACATTTATAATAAAATTTTAATTAACATTTTTTTAATTACTATTATAAGGATATTATAAAGGACATAGCACCTTTTCTTTAAAAATTTAATGATGTCACCTTTTTCACTCCAATCGTCGGTGTATACACAACTATGATCATCTACCACTATTAAAAATCAAATTATTCATCAAAAAGTGTTTTTTATATTAAAGAAATCTTTATCAGTTTTCGTGAAATGTTTTACCAAAATCAACCACTATTTGGCCATTAATTATGGATGTATCGATGTAGCGATTTTTTGGCTGAAAAGCGTTTGATAAATCTTTTGATCTCTGTTTAAGTTTCGTTCATATCACTTGAATATTATTTTTAATCAAGGAACGGTTCTCAAAAAAATAGTGAATGGTTCCTCCCTGTATTGTAGTACACAGGTGAGTAGTTAATAAAGAAAAGTCAATAAAAGCTGTCTTAAAAATAAGAGGTTTATCAATTATACATAAAAGTTTTTGTGACAGTTTGCGCGGAGAATAAGGGTGATAATAGAGTAAGACACCCCGTTGTAAGGAGATAGGTAAATCAATCTGAATAGATACTCGCGGTCAGTATACATATCGTATAGTATACCTAAGAAAATGCAGTGGTGAGTGGTTGGGCGCGTCAGGCGTCGGATTAACCGATGTGCTCGAAGTGAACATTCACTGTAGCGTTCACCGACGCGGGACTGGCAAATAGAGAAGAATGAAAATCTGTGTGTAGCGAGAGAGGATCGGTTGTTAGACCGGGAAGATTAGAGTGTCGGGTGTACGGCTCGATTGGCTACGATTCTTTTGATGTAAGCTAAAATGTGCCCAAAGCAAATCCGGTCAAAGCCATCCCGAGTTTCTTCAAAGTGTCGTCGATGGTCGCACCCGGCAAGTTCTTGAACGCGATACATCGATGACCAATTATACCTTTTGCCGATGAGCAGTCGCCCGGGCGAGCTCGAAGGGAGGAAAAATAGAAGAAGAGAATAACACGGAGAAAAGAGGTAGGAGCCATTTTTCACTTTAGGCGAGGAGTGCGCCGGTTGCCCTTTACCGCGCCTTTGTATTCGCTTTCGGGATGGATGCTACCAAAATAAGTGGATAAAAGACTGGCCTTTTCCTCCTCTTTTTTTTTTGCTTTCGTTAGCCATCGTTCACCGTTCTCTTTTTTTCTTTCGTTTTAGGTTTTGGATATCGCTCAGCCGAAACCGGTACCGAAGGCGCGCTGTATGTATACATAAATATCGATTATCAATTGAGCCACGGGAGATTTAAACAAACTGTATCAACACACTGAGCGCCGAGTTGTAATTCATCTCGGTACACAGCTAATAAACACTATTTTTATTTCCTATATATAATACTTTTTAAATAAATGCTATATCCTTTTGAAATTTAAATTTAAATTAACGATAAACGCGAACAATGAGAACGATCTTTAGTTTTAGTAATTAAATACACGTGCAGTTTTCATTAAATTAATAGTCCTACGAACAATTTGATTTGCATTGTTCTACTTGACTTGTAATATCATACTAACTTTGACTATAAAATAATAAAAAAAAAGTCTATTGTTTCAACTAGTAGATCGTTAAAACAAGATCCTTATTTACATTATTTGTACTATTCATCAACGTTATCTTTGTTAAAAAATTATGTATACTAATTACTAAATAGAGATATAATGACGCGCGTACAACAATACGACATTAATCAAGGAAAATAAAAAAAAAACTTTTTCGTAAAGCACTTTTTAGTCTCTTGTTTGGTGAACCAACCGGTTGATTTAATTTTCCTAAAATATGTCAATATAAAATATACGTTCAATTAGACCGTTTGTTTATACTGTAATAAATGTTTGTTATTCGTTTGTTCTCGTATTTTCTTGTTGTTGATGCTGCTGGTGCTGTTGTTGTTAGCGATTTTTTTTTTAGTTCAAGTAAATTGCGGATGAAAAGGTTGAAAGCTATAGATGCGACGAACTGCAGAAAGCTCGCGCCGTAATGATAGCACGAGCTTTCGGACCGTAATTCCAGTCAAAGTGGATTCGTGTAAAACCGTAATAAAGTTAATTGTGCATCCTTTGACACAGTTAATCGTTAGCGTGCGTTGTTATCAAGTGAAATTGCGTGAAACTAAAGATGAGATGATAGACGATATCTCTCTTTCTCTCTCGCTTTCTCTCTTCGGGGTTGAATCTAAACAAACAAATTATATCCATTTGTTTTAAAAATTATTTTCAACCTCACTTTTCGCAAATTACAATTGCTAACAAATTGTCGACTGCCTGTCTGTTACAATTCGTATGGAATAATGTGTAATAAAACTTTTTATTTGTAAGATGCAAATAATTATCTTAATTTTAATAAATTAAGAATTTACTCGATTTCATCCGGAACGGTAAAAAAATGTTATTTAATTCAATTATTGTTTATATTTAGCAAATATTTTTTTTATAAAATTGGTCAATAATCAAAAATATACAAAAATATGTAACACTTCTCACAAAAAATATAAAAATCACTTAGGGGTACAAAAAATTATATAATAATAATAATATCTTAGTATTTGAGCTTTCAATTTTTTCTATTATTCGTGAAAAAATTTTTTTTATAAAGAAACTGTCATAACATTTCGTAAAAATGAAACTACGCAATTAAAAAAAGAACAATTTATCGTTCTTGACAATAAAACTACGAATTTCCGCTAGCTACTTATTGATCGCATTATTTTTTTAAGTACATCATTTAATTACATAAAAACATCGTCAAAACTTCATTTTTTGCAATTTGTTTACTGAAAATGTAACGTTTAAAGTATTAACGTTAATGCAATTACATGAAAAGCCTCGGAAGTTATTACAATAAGATTTCAAATGCTATTCGTCTGGTTCATCAAGTCAATTTTGAAGAGAGATATACAAAACTTTTGAGTTTACTTTATTTTCATATCGGGTGGCCAAAATCCAATGCACGGGAATACTTGTTAAAATTTTATTACCGAATTTAATAATTAAATAAATAAAAAATGAAATTATTAATTTTGCAGAAATAACTGAATTCGATTTTTATTCAAAAATTAGGCAATCGTGTTACCTAAAAACCATAAAATTTAATTGATTCGCAAAAAAAGTTGATCTCGTAAAAATTATTTAGAAATTACCAAAAAATTCCGTCGCTACGTCTAGCCAGTGGAATACAATAATGAAAACAAATTGTTCCGTTGGTATATATAGGTATACATTTTTAATAAACAAAAAAAAAAAGAAAATTGCTTTGTATTTGCAATATGTCTGATTCGTGTATCCAATTAGAGAGTTATTGAAAATAAAAACAAAATTAAAAATCGACAACAATGGCATCACGATTTCCCAAACGAAGGTACAGTAAAAAAAAACCTCTCACTCAAATGCTGCGAATCAGTATCCGAATATTCCAGGACAATTTCGTCTAGAATTCACCATGCGAGGGAGAGGGAGAAGGAGGAAGAAGGGATTATTAACTCAATAGAAAATGAACATCAAACGATGCGACGTCCGCAAGTGAAACTCATGGGCAAGTGGCCAGTTTGAAATATAAAGGTATAACAGGGAAGCGTTCGGTATATTGCTCCAAGGGTGCATCCGAGAAACCAGTGTAGTTCTGGTATGCTCGGTATACCGCTAACGCGAGATGGCTATTGTCTCGGTTGTCATAAACAAGCGCCGTGGAATATTCTCTTGGATCAACTCAAAGGGAGAAAGTACTGATGTTTCAACGAAAAATAATACAATTCCTTTTCTCTTCGGCTATTATTACTGTTTTTTCGTGGTATATGTGTATATATTTTCTTTTCCTCAAACCGACAATGAATGGTAGAGCTATTGTTCTTAGTTGTCACTTAAAAATATTCAAAATTTTCACTGAATTTTTTGGTTAACGGACATTACCTTCGTTTTCGCGGAGAGTGGTGGTCGACACTCGCATAATCATTATAACGTAGTAAATTTTCAACGGGATGTACAATATACGCGAGACTTTGACGATTGTCGATTAGGCGACGAGGGATTATCGAAATAACGCGTTACGACACTCCCGTTACTTAAATCCCTGTCCCCGTTTTACAATTTAACTTCGCACAATAAACATAGAATGTTTCGTAAACATATAATTTACAAAAACAACTCGAAAATATTTCGAATCTTGCGGGGAAGGTATATATATCTGCCTCATAATATAATACAGTTTACGACGGTATAACAAATCTTTTTATTCGAAACCTCCCGACATGGTTATCCGTAGTGTACTCGTTCAATATGAAACCTTTTCCGAGAGCTCGATTCGTTCAGAAGGTTCTTATCGTTTTCGAAACCACTCTGCATGACTTTTCTATTGATTTGCTCTTCAAACGAATTATGTATATATATGCGTCTAGAGAACTTCAATTAACTATCGTAAAATTAAAATATTCTACTTTTATTATACATATTATATACCGAGAGCACTTTGGAGATTCTTCGATTTACGTTTTATGCATATATATGTATAGTTGAATAATAATAATTATTAAATTTTGTTTATAAATTTTTAATGTCGTTATTAATCGTTACGAAAATTTTGTAAAATGTGTTTACGACTGGAATTATTAATTAATGCCTGTCGAAGGATTCTTTTTTTATATTTTTGTAATTTTTCATCTGGTGACATTTCGATGGGAGTTCACGACTTTTGTCAAGCTGTATCTTTGTTCAAGTCGAAAAATAATTTCGCATTTTTTTGGGAGCGTATTGTTGAAAAATTAGTTAATTACCATATTATATCGTGTTGCGTAATACAGAAATAATTGTGCGATACGCGTCGATAGCGTCTCTGACGCGTCGCTCTAAAAGTGAAACATCATTGTTAATTTTCTTTCTTTCTTCTTCAATTTATAATCAATTTCCTCATAACGATTAGAGCAATTAAATAATTAAATGTGAAACGAATAAATAAACGAATAAATAAACGATTAAAAAAATAATTTAAATACGAAGAACAGAATGTTATAATTAGCAATAAAACAATACTGAACAACTCTGTAAATATCACAGTGACTACCAAATATATCAACAAAATATCTATATACACCAATATGTAATCTATTTACTGTATTGTGACTGTTTATAATTATATATTTTTAGTAATTACTATATTTATCGCGAACCGCTCTATCACGTTAAGATTTAATTATATGCCGTCACCATACGCGTTGGTAAAACTAATTAGTAAATATATATATAAAATGGTAAATAAATAACGTAAAATACGGATATGTCAGTTGTGTGCAGTTTTCTATAGAATCCGATACATGATATTAATTACAACGCGGATTATCTTTTCTTTTTTGACGATGATTCATTTGCCAAAAAATCGTAAAATAAAAATTTTCGTAACGAGAGGTTATTAAAGACTTTATTATAAAATTCATCACCATGAGATATGAAATTTGGGAATAGAATGGATTGACCTGATCGAGGATTCGAAAGAAAAGAAAGGAAAAGGAGAGGAGAAGAGTTCGAGGTAGAGCAGGTAAGGGAGGTAGGATAGAGATGACCAGAGTCGATGTGTATATATATATAGGAAAGGAAAAGAAGGAACGAAGGAAAGGGTGGAAGGGGTCGTGGGCTCGTGGATACGGCAGAGGGTAGGGTGGTAACTGCGTGAGGAGGCGCGCGACTCGTGGGGGGTTGCCGAGCCGAAGGGGATATACGGGTCGCGTTGGCCCGGATCGTGTCGAGTTGTACAGTCGCGCGCCGGAGCCCTGCGCGGACACACGCGCTCATCGCGCTCCTCGCTGAGAATCTCTCTCTCTCTCTCTCTCTCTCTCTCTCTCCCGCCCGCCCTCCCCCCGTTTAACCCCTCGTCCACCACCCCCTGCGTCACCCTATCTCCCCCTCCTCCTCCACCTGCTCCTCCTCCTCCTCTTCCACCCACGCTCTCGCTCTCTCTCTCTCCTCTCTCTCTCTCTCTCTCTCTCTCTCTCTCTCTCTCTCTCTCTCTCTCTCTCTCTCTCCCGCCCGCCCTCCCCCCGTTTAACCCCTCGTCCACCACCCCCTGCGTCACCCTATCTCCCCCTCCTCCTCCACCTGCTCCTCCTCCTCCCTCTTCCACCCACGCTCTCGCTCTCTCTCTCTCCTCTTCTCTCTCTCTCTCTCTCTCTCTCTCTCTCTCTCTCTCTCTCTCTCTCTCTCTCTCTCTCCCGCCCGCCCTCCCCCCGTTTAACCGACGTCCGCAAGTGAAACTCATGGGCAAGTGGCCAGTTTGAAATATAAAGGTATAACAGGGAAGCGTTCGGTATATTGCTCCAAGGGTGCATCCGAGAAACCAGTGTAGTTCTGGTATGCTCGGTATACCGCTAACGCGAGATGGCTATTGTCTCGGTTGTCATAAACAAGCGCCGGTGGAATATCTCTTGGATCAACTCAAAGGGAGAAAGTACTGATGTTTTCAACGAAAAATAATACAATTCCTTTTCTCTTCGGCTATATTACTGTTTTTTCGTGGTATATGTGTATATATTTTCTTTTCCTCAAACCGACAATGAATGGTAGAGCTATTGTTCTTAGTTGTCACTTAAAATATTCAAAATTTTCACTGAATTTTTTGGTTAACGGACATTACCTTCGTTTTCGCGGAGAGTGGTGGTCGACACTCGCATAATCATTATAACGGAGTAAACTTTCAACGGGATGTACAATATACGCGAGACTTTGACGATTGTCGATTAGGCGACGAGGGATTATCGAAATAACGCGTTACGACACTCCCGTTACTTAAATCCCTGTCCCCGTTTTACAATTTAACTTCGCACAATAAACATAGAATGTTTCGTAAACATATAATTTACAAAAACAACTCGAAAATATTTCGAATCTTGCGGGGAAGGTATATATATCTGCCTCATAATATAATACAGTTTACGACGGTATAACAAATCTTTTTATTCGAAACCTCCCGACATGGTTATCCGTAGTGTACTCGTTCAATATGAAACCTTTTCCGAGAGCTCGATTCGTTCAGAAGGTTCTTATCGTTTTCGAAACCACTCTGCATGACTTTTCTATTGATTTGCTCTTCAAACGAATTATGTATATATATGCGTCTAGAGAACTTCAATTAACTATCGTAAAATTAAAATATTCTACTTTTATTATACATATTATATACCGAGAGCACTTTGGAGAATCTTCGATTTACGTTTTACGCATATATATGTATAGTTGAATAATAATAATTATTAAATTTTGTTTATAAATTTTTAATGTCGTTATTAATCGTTACGAAAATTTTGTAAAATGTGTTTACGACTGGAATTATTAATTAATGCCTGTCGAAGGATTCTTTTTTTATATTTTTGTAATTTTTCATCTGGTGACATTTCGATGGGAGTTCACGACTTTTGTCAAGCTGTATCTTTGTTCAAGTCGAAAAATAATTTCGCATTTTTTTTGGGAGCGTATTGTTGAAAAATTAGTTAATTACCATATTATATCGTGTTGCGTAATACAGAAATAATTGTGCGATACGCGTCGATAGCGTCTCTGACGCGTCGCTCTAAAAGTGAAACATCATTGTTAATTTTCTTTCTTTCTTCTTCAATTTATAATCAACTTTCCTCATAACGATTAGAGCAATTAAATAATTAAATGTGAAACGAATAAATAAACGAATAAATAAACGATTAAAAAAATAATTTTAAATACGAAGAACAGAATGTTATAATTAGCAATAAAACAATACTGAACAACTCTGTAAATATCACAGTGACTACCAAATATATCAACAAAATATCTATATACACCAATATGTAATCTATTTACTGTATTGTGACTGTTTATAATTATATATTTTTAGTAATTACTATATTTATCGCGAACCGCTCTATCACGTTAAGATTTAATTATATGCCGTCACCATACGCGTTGGTAAAACTAATTAGTAAATATATATATAAAATGGTAAATAAATAACGTAAAATACGGATATGTCAGTTGTGTGCAGTTTTCTATAGAATCCGATACATGATATTAATTACAACGCGGATTATCTTTTCTTTTTTGACGATGATTCATTTGCCAAAAAATCGTAAAATAAAAATTTTCGTAACGAGAGGTTATTAAAGACTTTATTATAAAATTCATCACCATGAGATATGAAATTTGGGAATAGAATGGATTGACCTGATCGAGGATTCGAAAGAAAAGAAAGGAAAAGGAGAGGAGAAGAGTTCGAGGTAGAGCAGGTAAGGGAGGTAGGATAGAGATGACCAGAGTCGATGTGTATATATATATAGGAAAGGAAAAGAAGGAACGAAGGAAAGGGTGGAAGGGGTCGTGGGCTCGTGGATACGGCAGAGGGTAGGGTGGTAACTGCGTGAGGAGGCGCGCGACTCGTGGGGGGTTGCCGAGCCGAAGGGGATATACGGGTCGCGTTGGCCCGGGATCGTGTCGAGTTGTACAGTCGCGCGCCGGAGCCCTGCGCGGACACACGCGCTCATCGCGCTCTCGCTGAGAATCTCTCTCTCTCTCTCTCTCTCTCTCTCTCCCGCCCGCCCTCCCCCCGTTTAACCCCTCGTCCACCACCCCCTGCGTCACCCTATCTCCCCCTCCTCCTCCACCTGCTCCTCCTCCTCCCTCTTCCACCCACGCTCTCGCTCTCTCTCTCTCTCTCTCTACCACCGTGCGTGCCCATCTCTCTCATTCTCTCGCGCGCAATTCCCCAACGTTTGGACCGCGCGTCGAGCCACGTCACGGTGAGACGTGATCGACCTCTCTTCTTCCTCCCCATTCGCACCACCCACTCGCAAGTGGTAAGTTCGAAATTTGGTCAGACGAACGTATTACCTTTTACATATATATATATGTATATGTATACGTATATGTATATACATGTGTGTGTGTGTGCGTGTGTGTGTGTACACGTATGTATTACTTAGCTTGTAATGGTGTCACTGTTGTACCTCTTACTTTTATTATTGTCACTTTTCGATCGGTAATGCAAGTTGCGAATTGCAAATCCGTACCTCTATAGACTATTGTATACGAGTTGGCGCGTAAATTCTGATCATTTGTATAAACGACGACTGTTATTGACACGCGCGTCCCCGTACGAAATCTTGCATGCGGTAAATTTAATTTTATGTAACGTTTCGTGTAATATCCTTATTTTTAATACGCACAATGTAAGCAAAATTTATTTCTCCCACAGTTTGTCATTCTCGTAAATTGCTTTTACTTTTCACTGCATGCACCAATTGTGAATTCTAAATGTATATACGGGTTACGATATTCAATATCATGTATATATATATATATACATATATCGAGTACAGGAATTATTGGCTCGTTCTTTTTTTTTATTTCTACGTCGTGTTATATTTTAATTAAAAATCCAACTCTTTTTACAATTTCTTGGAAAAATAAAAAAAGACGAATAGGAAAGTTAACTGATGATAATAGAATCATCGAAATTTAAGATATATAAAGATAAATCTTTAACGATACGAAGCCATACATTTTTGTAATAACGCGAATAAAAGGTTGCATGTCTGTTATTATCTCGCTATCAACAAGTATCTCCTCCGTCGTTTTATGTTTCTCTCCTCTTCGTGATAAGTATAAATTTTCAAAAAAAAAATAAATCCTTTCTCTCTCACTTTCTATCTCTCTCACGTTTCTGTTGAAAGTATTGTTAGCACTTGTATAAAAATGTGTGTACATGTAGATTACAGACACCTCAAAAATTAAAAATGTAATGATATAATCATATTTTATATAATTTCGCACGAATCTCATATTTTTTCGCGTATCGAAACGCGATATCCAATTGAATATTAGATATTCCACTTGTAACATTATTTTCGACGGTGGAATCCTATGCGTTTTCACAGCCGACATATTTTCGTTTCTCCCAAATTCTATAAGGCACAAGTGGATGCAAATGTGATTTACTGAACTGATAAAACTAGTCGCGCGCACAAGTAAAGGTATTAATTATATATATAACTCCATAATTTGTACCTCGCGCGTACATGCCTGTACGCGCGCGTAAATTCTGATGTGCGAGGGAATACGTATATATAACGATACTTAACCGGTAATTACGAAATATTATTTTCAAGTTGTGATAGACGTGGAGTTTACGATGGGAGAGGAAAAGAAAACCGAGACAATGCGAATAATTAAATATAAATCGATTGTAAAAAAAAATCTCATCGATTAATTATCCAAGATATTTTAATGCATATGCTATATCGGGTATATATATATATATGTGTGTATCGTTAAATCATCCATCAAATAGTAACACCGCTGATAATAGATGATAATAATTTATAATAACAATTTTCAACTGTATCGAACAGACATTTGTGTATCTAGGTCACTGTATATACACTCTTGCGTAAGTAAATAATTTTATTACAATAATATATGTATGGTGTGTATATGTATATATGATATATATATATATAATATATATGTATTGTACTCCCACATGTATATATGTATATATATGTAAAGTTACGCGTATATATTGCAAATGGTGATATCACGTTTTTCATTGCTACGCGGTTTAATTATTTTCTATATATTAGAATCAAATGGGTTTATCGATCACAGGTTTAATCTACGTAAAAGCTAATAATGTGTTTTAACGTCGTTTAATAGACTGTGTACTGGAAGTTTATGTCTTGAGGTGCAAAGTCGCATACAAATTGAAATTTAACTATTTTTAAACTAAGCACTTTTAAATTTCTCTCTTTCTCGAATTAATTTGCATTTTCTAATACACGACAACCCGGTATATGTATACTTTACTCTCGAATTGTCCGAGTGATAAATAAATAAAAAGGGAAACAAATAGTTTATATTATCGATCGCTCGTATATAAATTAATGAAATTCTAGGTATATAACTAAGGAAATATAAAGTTACAATCGGTTAGCGAGTCGCTTTAAAATTAAAAACCATTTATATATATACGCGACGAAAGTGTAGGCGTATCCCTTTTTGTTTCTTTTACAAATAACCGTAGTTTGCAAAAAAAAAAATATAAATTTAAATTTTACGCGTGGACCACGCTCTTATATCAACAGAAATCAATTTTAACGCGATCGAAAGTTCCTGTCGGGGTTTACGTTATTGTATTAAAATTTATTTCCTAACGTTTTTCAACGCGCAGTTTCACATCCAACGTGTTAAACGCGATTAAAAATTTAAAATTAATTTAAAATACAGATTTCACTTTGTTCGTCGAAACCGTAATTTTAGACGTCCCCGTTACGAGACACGTCGGTGCAGTGTACATCGAATTAACGAAAAATAAATGAATAGATAAATATATTTACGGAACTCTCGATAGAGTTGACGAATACATCGGAGCGATATCGGCATTTCTCTCTCTCTCTCTCTCTCTCTCGCGAGTAAATGATCGCGAGCCCGATGGTGGTGATAATATACAAGGTATAAGAATAAAGAAAAAACTAGACGAAGACGAAAATATTCGGTATATCATCGAAATCCATTTTACAACTCTTTCAAGTCCCATCGTAAACGAAATTCGTCTTTGATAATGTCGCTTCGTCATCGCAATAAACGGGATAGGGTTTGCGTCTTCTCGTCGACCGAACGGAATGAACAAATAACGAGAGAGGCAAGAGCCACCTTAAGAACCGAGAGCTTTTCATATTTGTTACCAGCGAGGATGACGCGTCGCGAAAAAGAGGAGGGTTAGAGAAACATCTATATATATATACACAATATCTATACCTCTCTCACTTTTCTCAGCTCGATCGTTGGTCGCGTTAAAGTTCGAGATCGAATTACCAACTCCCGTGACGAAGCGACGCCCGCTCGCGATATTGCCCCTTTTTTTTTCGCCAAGAAAATGTGCTCGTTACGATGCCAAAAGTTTTGATCGACCTCTCTCTCTCTCTCTCTCTCTCTCTCTCTATATATATATATATATATATATATATATATGTATGTATATAAGTCTGTCTTACTCTTTACCCGGGTTTCCCTAGATACCTGCGACCCTGTTCAAAGGTCTTTTTTTTCTCTCGCTACCTTCCTCCTACTTTATCACGCATTTATTGCTTCTCATCGTGGATTTATTCTGATGCGCTTTCTCTTTGTTTCTTAATACATACAAATTAAAATATTCATTCGTATGCAATACAGATTTAATTGCATTTGTTGACGAGGTCCTCGGTATTTTTATACACTTTAGTTATTCACAACAAAATAAATAGACGTATCGCGTGCACGGAGATAAACTTTGTATTAAAAAGTAATATTAAAAAATTTGTTACTTTACCTATATAGTGAAATTTAATAAACATATAGTTATTTTATTGTAAATTTTATTAAAAATTTATACTACATAAAGTACACTAATTAATATTATTACTGAAGAATTCATGTGAAAATCATAGCAAAATTTTCCTTGCAATATCTTGGCAAAATCGTGGCTAATGAGCAGAATCCATGATTTTGCAAGAATTTTGCCATAAATATTATTCAAATTATAATAAAAAAAAATTAATATTTGTTACAAACGTATGGCATTTAATTAACTATAATTTAAAAAAAAAGTAATCCTTCGGAGATTCGAACTTGAATCTTTTATACCGAAGTCTTTCGCTCTACCAACTGAGCTATTTTATTGTTTATATACACTACCGTCCATTAATATTTGGCCACCTGATACAAAAATAAGGTAAACTTTAAAGTTTTGTTTCTACCGTAAAAATTGACGTACAAAAACCAGTCGGGTACCAATTGAAATTTAACTATTTTTAAACTAAGCACTTTTAAATTTCTCTCTTTCTCGAATTAATTTGCATTTTCTAATACACGACAACCCGGTATATGTATACTTTACTCTCGAATTGTCCGAGTGATAAATAAATAAAAAGGGAAACAAATAGTTATATTATCGATCGCTCGTATATAAATTAATGAAATTCTAGGTATATAACTAAGGAAATATAAAGTTACAATCGGTTAGCGAGTCGCTTTAAAATTAAAAACCATTTATATATATACGCGACGAAAGTGTAGGCGTATCCCTTTTTGTTTCTTTTACAAATAACCGTAGTTTGCAAAAAAAAATATAAATTTAAATTTTACGCGTGGACCACGCTCTTATATCAACAGAAATCAATTTTAACGCGATCGAAAGTTCCTGTCGGGGTTTACGTTATTGTATTAAAATGTATTTCCTAACGTTTTTCAACGCGCAGTTTCACATCCAACGTGTTAAACGCGATTAAAAATTTAAAATTAATTTAAAATACAGATTTCACTTTGTTCGTCGAAACCGTAATTTTAGACGTCCCCGTTACGAGACATGCCAGTGCAGTGTACATCGAATTAACGAAAAATAAATGAATAGATAAATATATTTACGGAACTCTCGATAGAGTTGACGAATACATTGGAGCGATATCGGCATTTCTCTCTCTCTCTCTCTCGCGAGTAAATGATCGCGAGCCCGATGGGGGTGATATATACACGGTATAAGAATAAAGAAAAAACTAGACGAAGACGAAAATATTCGGTATATCATCGAAATCCATTTTACAACTCTTTCAAGTCCCATCGTAAACGAAATTCGTCTTTGATAATGTCGCTTCGTCATCGCAATAAACGGGATAGGGTTTGCGTCTTCTCGTCGACCGAACGGAATGAACAAATAACGAGAGAGGCAAGAGCCACCTTAAGAACCGAGAGCTTTTCATATTTGTTACCAGCGAGGATGACGCGTCGCGAAAAAGAGGAGGGTTAGAGAAACATCTATATATATATACACAATATCTATACCTCTCTCACTTTTCTCAGCTCGATCGTTGGTCGCGTTAAAGTTCGAGATCGAATTACCAACTCCCGTGACGAAGCGACGCCCGCTCGCGATATTGCCCCTTTTTTTTCGCCAAGAAAATGTGCTCGTTACGATGCCAAAAGTTTTGATCGACCTCTCTCTCTCTCTCTCTCTCTCTCTCTCTCTATATATATATATATATATATATATATGTATGTATATAAGTCTGTCTTACTCTTTTACCCGGGTTTCCCTAGATACCTGCGACCCTGTTCAAAGGTCTTTTTTTTCTCTCGCTACCTTCCTCCTACTTTATCACGCATTTATTGCTTCTCATCGTGGATTTATTCTGATGCGCTTTCTCTTTGTTTCTTAATACATACAAATTAAAATATTCATTCGTATGCAATACAGATTTAATTGCATTTGTTGACGAGGTCCTCGGTATTTTTATACACTTTAGTTATTCACAACAAAATAAATAGACGTATCGCGTGCACGGAGATAAACTTTGTATTAAAAAGTAATATTAAAAAATTTGTTACTTTACCTATATAGTGAAATTTAATAAACATATAGTTATTTTATTGTAAATTTTATTAAAAATTTATACTACATAAAGTACACTAATTAATATTATTACTGAAGAATTCATGTGAAAATCATAGCAAAATTTTTCCTTGCAATATCTTGGCAAAATCGTGGCTAATGAGCAGAATCCATGATTTTGCAAGAATTTTGCCATAAATATTATTCAAATTATAATAAAAAAAAATTAATATTTGTTACAAACGTATGGCATTTAATTAACTATAATTTAAAAAAAAGTAATCCTTCGGAGATTCGAACTTGAATCTTTTATACCGAAGTCTTTCGCTCTACCAACTGAGCTATTTTATTGTTTATATACACTACCGTCCATTAATATTTGGCCACCTGATACAAAATAAGGTAAACTTTAAAGTTTTGTTTCTACCGTAAAAATTGACGTACAAAAACCAGTCGGGTACCATTTTAAAGCTTTTTAAACATTTAAATCTGCAATATACAAATTATAAATAGTATATTACACATCTAGGGAGGTAAAGTATTGGTGAGCCCATAGTACACGTAAATTGCCCCCCGAGCCGAAGGCGAGGGTGGCAAACGTGTGCTATTGGGTCGCCATTTTACCTCCCGTGGTGTGTATACTATTTTTTTCAACAACGAGGCCGAAATTGCAACTTCGCGATTCGGGCGCCGGGAGCAAAAGTGACAGTTTCGGCCCGTTGTTGAAAAAAAAATCATTTTTAGTCCACTGTATATAATTTGATGCCGGTCTTTATAAAATGAAGCTATAAAAAAATTTTACGGGAAAAAATTGTAGCTTTTTTTAAGAGCTATCGATTGCTTTTTTTTTATTTTTGTAACTCAATTTTTACGAAAGTTATGCCAGTTTTTTCATAAATTTTTATCTTTTTTCGCATCTGAATAACTTAAAAACATCAATAGATACAAAAAAATGTCAAAGAGAAAAAATGTGAAGTTTTTCACGTACAATATAAAAAAAAGTTAGAAGTAATATGAAAAAAAAAATTCTTTTCCTTTATTACAGATTTTTAAATTCCTGTATTTTATTTTTTTCCATTTATTATTTTATTTAATTTTATTAATTTTATTAATTTATTTACTTATAATTGAATGTTAAATTATTATATAGTTTATTATAAACTTATTTGCAAATTTTGTTAAAATGTTCAAATTTTTGTGATTAATTCATTACATTTGTGTATTGTGTATAAATAGTTAATAAATTATGGAAAAAAATAATATACAGGAATTTAAAAATCTGTAATAAAGGAAAAAAATTTTTTTTTTTCATATTACTTCTAACTTTTTTTTTATATTGTACATGAAAAACTTCACATTTTTTCTCTTTGACATTTTTTTGGATCTATTGATGTTTTTAAGTTATCCAGATGCGAAAAAAGATAAAAATTTATGAAAAAACTGGCATAACTTTCGTAAAAATTGAGTTACAAAAATAAAAAAAAAAGCAATCGATAGCTCTTAAAAAAAGCTACAATTTTTTCTTGTAAAATTTTTTTAAATCTTCATTTTTTAAAGACCGGCATCAAATTATATACAGTAGTCTAAAAATGATTTTTTATAATTTGTATATTGCAGATTTAAATGTTTAAAATATTAGTATTAATGCCATTAACCTAAAGAGCTTGAAAGCTATTACAATAAACTTTAAAATGGTACTCGACTGGTTTTTGTACGTCAATTTTTACGGTAGAAACAAAACTTTAAAGTTTACCTTATTTTTGTATCAGGTGGCCAAATATTAATGGACGGTAGTGTATCAATATGTTAAATTTAGGTTAAATATAAAAAACAATAGCAGCACACTTCAATTCATTTTATAACCTGAATTTAACATATTAATATAAACAATAAAATAGCTCAGTTGGTAGAGCGAAAGACTTCGGTATATTCGAATCTCCGAAGGATTACTTTTTTTTTTTAATTATAGTTAATTAAATTTCATACGTTTGCAACAAATTTTAATTATTTTTTTTATTATAATTTGAATAATATTTATGGCAAAATCCTTGCAAAATCATGGATTTTGCTCATTAGCCACAATTTTGCTAAGATATTGCAAGGAAAAATTTTGCCATGATTTTCACATGAATTTTTTTCTACGCGGGTGGTAAACGATATATAATAATTTTCTTTTTCTCAATGTATAAAAATAATGTTGCGTTGAAAGTTGAAGATTTTTATTTCAAAAGAGATTTTACGCTGCGTGAAATACTCAAAATTCTTTAACGTATGCACTGCATTACGTTTAAAATTATGATAATTGATCGTATGTAGATAGTAAAAGAAAAAGGTTGTCATCAGAAAACGCGTATAAAATGTGATATATAAGTTACTAAAATGAAAATTCGAACTATTCCCTTTCTAATTTTCCGGTTAGTTTAACTATATCACTCGCGTTTCACGGTGTATAAGGAATGCAATGATGAGATTCCTTGAGATTTATAAAGTATACGTGTGTATATATAAACATATATATACAATGTATATATACAGTTTTAAGCGAGGAAGAAAATAGTTGGGAAATGGACTCGACCGAAAAGCGGTTGGCACAGATAAAGAGACAGACAGAAAGAGAGTAGATAAAGAGAAGTTGAGAAACTACTCCCTGGTTAGATAATATTTGCGGGCAGTGTGAACATTTTACTTTGGAAATTTTACCGGATCTCGAATTTTGACTTATGTAACTTCTCGAGCGCTATTACGAAAATTCACTTAATGCACCGGGAGCTCCATTTCTTGATTATCAATCGGAGAAAAGAGAGTTACGCGGATTTGTATCTTCGCTATATTTCTCTCTTTATATTTTGTGGACGGCAAGGATTATATCGATAGCGATTGTATTTTTCTTTTATGTATACATTTAATATAGAAAATATAACTTTTATATTATATATTATGATAAGAATTTTTTGATAGATTACGGGTGGTATCGGAATATCCTGGTATTTTTACATATATATATTTTTCAAAATACTACAAATCTTGTTTAAAATACGTAGCATGTAAAATATATGTTACTTTACCTATATAGTGAAATTTAATAAACATATAGTTATTTTATTGTAAATTTTATTAAAAATTTATACTACATAAAGTACACTAATTAATATTATTACTGAAGAATTCATGTGAAAATCATAGCAAAATTTTCCTTGCAATATCTTGGCAAAATCGTGGCTAATGAGCAGAATCCATGATTTTGCAAGAATTTTGCCATAAATATTATTCAAATTATAATAAAAAAAAATTAATATTTGTTACAAACGTATGGCATTTAATTAACTATAATTTAAAAAAAAAGTAATCCTTCGGAGATTCGAACTTGAATCTTTTATACCGAAGTCTTTCGCTCTACCAACTGAGCTATTTTATTGTTTATATACACTACCGTCCATTAATATTTGGCCACCTGATACAAAATAAGGTAAACTTTAAAGTTTTGTTTCTACCGTAAAAATTGACGTACAAAAACCAGTCGGGTACCATTTTAAAGCTTTTTAAACATTTAAATCTGCAATATACAAATTATAAATAGTATATTACACATCTAGGGAGGTAAAGTATTGGTGAGCCCATAGTACACGTAAATTGCCCCCCGAGCCGAAGGCGAGGGTGGCAAACGTGTGCTATTGGGTCGCCATTTTACCTCCCGTGGTGTGTATACTATTTTTTTCAACAACGAGGCCGAAATTGCAACTTCGCGATTCGGGCGCCGGGAGCAAAAGTGACAGTTTCGGCCCGTTGTTGAAAAAAAATCATTTTTAGTCCACTGTATATAATTTGATGCCGGTCTTTATAAAATGAAGCTATAAAAAAATTTTACGGGAAAAAATTGTAGCTTTTTTTAAGAGCTATCGATTGCTTTTTTTTTATTTTTGTAACTCAATTTTTACGAAAGTTATGCCAGTTTTTTCATAAATTTTTATCTTTTTTCGCATCTGAATAACTTAAAAACATCAATAGATACAAAAAAATGTCAAAGAGAAAAAATGTGAAGTTTTTCACGTACAATATAAAAAAAGTTAGAAGTAATATGAAAAAAAAATTCTTTTCCTTTATTACAGATTTTTAAATTCCTGTATTTTATTTTTTTCCATTTATTATTTTATTAATTTTATTAATTTTATTAATTTATTTACTTATAATTGAATGTTAAATTATTATATAGTTTATTATAAACTTATTTGCAAATTTTGTTAAAATGTTCAAATTTTTGTGATTAATTCATTACATTTGTGTATTGTGTATAAATAGTTAATAAATTATGGAAAAAAATAATATACAGGAATTTAAAAATCTGTAATAAAGGAAAAAAATTTTTTTTTTCATATTACTTCTAACTTTTTTTTTATATTGTACATGAAAAACTTCACATTTTTTCTCTTTGACATTTTTTTGGATCTATTGATGTTTTTAAGTTATCCAGATGCGAAAAAAGATAAAAATTTATGAAAAAACTGGCATAACTTTCGTAAAAATTGAGTTACAAAAATAAAAAAAAAAGCAATCGATAGCTCTTAAAAAAAGCTACAATTTTTTCTTGTAAAATTTTTTTAAATCTTCATTTTTTAAAGACCGGCATCAAATTATATACAGTAGTCTAAAAATGATTTTTTATAATTTGTATATTGCAGATTTAAATGTTTAAAATATTAGTATTAATGCCATTAACCTAAAGAGCTTGAAAGCTATTACAATAAACTTTAAAATGGTACTCGACTGGTTTTTGTACGTCAATTTTTACGGTAGAAACAAAACTTTAAAGTTTACCTTATTTTTGTATCAGGTGGCCAAATATTAATGGACGGTAGTGTATCAATATGTTAAATTTAGGTTAAATATAAAAAACAATAGCAGCACACTTCAATTCATTTTATAACCTGAATTTAACATATTAATATAAACAATAAAATAGCTCAGTTGGTAGAGCGAAAGACTTCGGTATATTCGAATCTCCGAAGGATTACTTTTTTTTTTAATTATAGTTAATTAAATTTCATACGTTTGCAACAAATTTTAATTATTTTTTTATTATAATTTGAATAATATTTATGGCAAAATCCTTGCAAAATCATGGATTTTGCTCATTAGCCACAATTTTGCTAAGATATTGCAAGGAAAAATTTTGCCATGATTTTCACATGAATTTTTTTCTACGCGGGTGGTAAACGATATATAATAATTTTCTTTTTCTCAGTGTATAAAAATAATGTTGCGTTGAAAGTTGAAGATTTTTATTTCAAAAGAGATTTTACGCTGCGTGAAATACTCAAAATTCTTTAACGTATGCACTGCATTACGTTTAAAATTATGATAATTGATCGTATGTAGATAGTAAAAGAAAAAGGTTGTCATCAGAAAACGCGTATAAAATGTGATATATAAGTTACTAAAATGAAAATTCGAACTATTCCCTTTCTAATTTTCCGGTTAGTTTAACTATATCACTCGCGTTTCACGGTGTATAAGGAATGCAATGATGAGATTCCTTGAGATTTATAAAGTATACGTGTGTATATATAAACATATATATACAATGTATATATACAGTTTTAAGCGAGGAAGAAAATAGTTGGGAAATGGACTCGACCGAAAGCGGTTGGCACAGATAAAGAGACAGACAGAAAGAGAGTAGATAAAGAGAAGTTGAGAAACTACTCCCTGGTTAGATAATATTTGCGGGCAGTGTGAACATTTTACTTTGGAAATTTTACCGGATCTCGAATTTTGACTTATGTAACTTCTCGAGCGCTATTACGAAAATTCACTTAATGCACCGGGAGCTCCATTTCTTGATTATCAATCGGAGAAAAGAGAGTTACGCGGATTTGTATCTTCGCTATATTTCTCTCTTTATATTTTGTGGACGGCAAGGATTATATCGATAGCGATTGTATTTTTCTTTTATGTATACATTTAAGGCTAGGTATATATATAGAAAATATAACTTTTATATTATATATTATGATAAGAATTTTTTGATAGATTACGGGTGGTATCGGAATATCCTGGTATTTTTACATATTATTTTTTCGTTAAAAATCTAAACATTAAGCCCCTCCCTTATGTTTTAATGTACTCGTATGAATTTTCATCAGCTTTGTAATTCGATATTTCAACTAGAATTTGTGGGTTGAAAAGCGTAAATCCCAGTAATTTGGGTCCGACGTCGGGTCGTCAGCACATCTGATTATGATCGACCAAGCAAAATATGTTAATTATTACATTAATATAACAAAATTACTACTATTTTATGGAAAATCCACGTACGGAACGCTGACGCTCTACAAATTTTCAAACGTACATTTCACCTACATATATATATATATATATATATATATACGTTTAAAAATATTTCCATCGAAAATATGTAATATTTTCCGTGAAAACTTTTTTGAAAGGTGTCTCTCTTTTATTATTAAACTTGCAACTTTGACGCGACTTTTCTCAAATAACGACGTATCTGGGATTTCGCGTTGAATACTATCGGTATATCGTTAAATAAATACAATACGATTAACCATTTTCGCTCGATCGGTAAATATGTATATAACTATACGAGGTACATCCCATCGCAGGTACATCCTCGATAAAAATGACACACGGAAAAGCTTCATTTTATTAATGTATTTATTATAACATATTTACAAAAAATTTAAATGATCACCAGGGATTCGCGCACAATTTATTACAATAATTCTATCTTGGCTTCGTAAATCACGTTGAAATTCGCTTACACGCGTATATATTCGACCCATCCTACATATATATATATATACGTTTAAAAATATTTCCATCGAAAATATGTAATATTTTCCGTGAAAACTTTTTTGAAAGGTGTCTCTCTTTTATTATTAAACTTGCAACTTTGATGCGACTTTTCTCAAATAACGACGTATCTGGGATTTCGCGTTGAATACTATCGGTATATCGTTAAATAAATACAATACGATTAACCATTTTCGCTCGATCGGTAAATATGTATATAACTATACGAGGTACATCCCATCGCAGGTACATCCTCGATAAAAATGACACACGGAAAAGCTTCATTTTATTAATGTATTTATTATAACATATTTACAAAAAATTTAAATGATCACCAGGGATTCGCGCACAATTTATTACAATAATTCTATCTTGGCTTCGTAAATCACGTTGAAATTCGCTTACACGCGTATATATTCGACCCATCCTACATATATATATATATATATATATATATATATATATATATATATATACGTTTAAAAATATTTCCATCGAAAATATGTAATATTTTCCGTGAAAACTTTTTTGAAAGGTGTCTCTCTTTTATTATTAAACTTGCAACTTTGATGCGACTTTTCTCAAATAACGACGTATCTGGGATTTCGCGTTGAATACTATCGGTATATCGTTAAATAAATACAATACGATTAACCATTTTCGCTCGATCGGTAAATATGTATATATAACTATACGAGGTACATCCCATCGCAGGTACATCCTCGATAAAAATGACACACGGAAAAGCTTCATTTTATTAATGTATTTATTATAACATATTTACAAAAAATTTAAATGATCACCAGGGATTCGCGCACAATTTATTACAATAATTCTATCTTGGCTTCGTAAATCACGTTGAAATTCGCTTACACGCGTATATATTCGACCCATCCTACATATATATATATATACGTTTAAAAATATTTCCATCGAAAATATGTAATATTTTCCGTGAAAACTTTTTTGAAAGGTGTCTCTCTTTTATTATTAAACTTGCAACTTTGACGCGACTTTTCTCAAATAACGACGTATCTGGGATTTCGCGTTGAATACTATCGGTATATCGTTAAATAAATATACAATACGATTAACCATTTTCGCTCGATCGGTAAATATGTATATAACTATACGAGGTACATCCCATCGCAGGTACATCCTCGATAAAAATGACACACGGAAAAGCTTCATTTTATTAATGTATTTATTATAACATATTTACAAAAAATTTAAATGATCACCAGGGATTCGCGCACAATTTATTACAATAATTCTATCTTGGCTTCGTAAATCACGTTGAAATTCGCTTACACGCGTATATATTCGACCCATCCTACATATATATATATATATATATATATTTTTCAAAATACTACAAATCTTGTTAAAATACGTAGCATGTAAAATATATCCATTACTATAGCAACCTCAGTTTCGTAGAGTAATATCCGTATTTTACAATACTAACGATTATCTGCGATAATCCTATTAAAAACTCTTGAACAACGTTTTCTTTTATCTAAGAAATTGATTAATATATACTGTAGATTAAACGAAAAAAAGTAAATTTGGAATTGTATGGCATACTCATATGCATATTTCAAGACCATTTGAATTAAATGCCTATATTCAAATAGCGCTTCATGACAAACCATTTATTACCGACTTTTACAATATAAAATTCTGAAACTGATATTTTCATCAGGATTAACAATTATTAATTAGTAAATTTATCAATTACCTTGAGGACACAACAGACTCGGAAAGTGGTTATTTTTTTTATATTTTATATTTATAAGCGAATTATAATGAATTTTTTAACAAAACTTAAACGACTCATCTCAAGCATGTTTTAATACACCGAAATATTCCCAAATTTTTACATTTACGAACGTTTGTTTTTCTTTATTGAATAATATTACCAAGCGAAAAGTGTTTATTCAATTATTACATTTATTATTATATTATTATTATAAAACATTACTTTTTCGTTAAAAATCTAAACATTAAGCCCCTCCCTTATGTTTTAATGTACTCGTATGAATTTTCATCAGCTTTGTAATTCGATATTTCAACTAGAATTTGTGGGTTGAAAAGCGTAAATCCCAGTAATTTGGGTCCGACGTCGGGTCGTCAGCACATCTGATTATGATCGACCAAGCAAAATATGTTAATTATTACATTAATATAACAAAATTACTACTATTTTATGGAAAATCCACGTACGGAACGCTGACGCTCTACAAATTTTCAAACGTACATTTCACCTACATATATATATATATATTTTTCCAAATACTACAAATCTTGTTAAAATACGTAGCATGTAAAATATATCCATTACTATAGCAACCTCAGTTTCGTAGAGTAATATCCGTATTTTACAATACTATCGATTATCTGCGATAATCCTATTAAGAACTCTTGAACAACGTTTTCTTTTATCTAAGAAATTGATTAATATATACTGTAGATTAAACGAAAAAAAAGTAAATTGGAATTGTATGGCATACTCATATGCATATTTCAAGACCATTTGAATTAATGCCTATATTCAAATAGCGCTTCATGACAAACCCATTTATTACCGACTTTACAATATAAAATTCTGAAACTGATATTTTCATCAGGATTAACAATTATTAATTAGTAACTTTATCAATTACCTTGAGGACACAACAGACTCGGAAAGTGGTTATTTTTTTATATTTTATATTTCTAAGCGAATTATAATGAATTTTTTAACAAAACTTAAACGACTCATCTCAAGCATGTTTTAATACACCGAAATATTCCCAAATTTTTACATTTACGAACGTTTGTTTTCTTTATTGAATAATATTACCAAGCCGAAAAGTGTTTATTCAATTATTACATTATATTATTATTATTATAAAATATTACTTTTTTCGTTAAAAATCTAAACATTAAGCCCCTCCCTTATGTTTTAACTGTACTCGTATGAATTTTCATCAGCTTTGTAATTCGATATTTCAACTAGAATTTGTGGGTTGAAAAGCGTAAATCCCAGTAATTTGGGTCCGACGTCGGGTCGTCAGCACATCTGATTATGATCGACCAAGCAAAATATGTTAATTATTACATTAATATAACAAAATTACTACTATTTTATGGAAAATCCACGTACGGAACGCTGACGCTCTACAAATTTTCAAACGTACATTTCACCTACATATATATATATATATACGTTTAAAAATATTTCCATCGAAAATATGTAATATTTTCCGTGAAAACTTTTTTGAAAGGTGTCTCTCTTTTATTATTAAACTTGCAACTTTGACGCGACTTTTCTCAAATAACGACGTATCTGGGATTTCGCGTTGAATACTATCGGTATATCGTTAAATAAATATACAATACGATTAACCATTTTCGCTCGATCGGTAAATATGTATATATAACTATACGAGGTACATCCCATCGCAGGTACATCCTCGATAAAAATGACACACGGAAAAGCTTCATTTTATTAATGTATTTATTATAACATATTTACAAAAAATTTAAATGATCACCAGGGATTCGCGCACAATTTATTACAATAATTCTATCTTGGCTTCGTAAATCACGTTGAAATTCGCTTACACGCGTATATATTCGACCCATCCTACATATATATATAAAACCGATCTAGAAAATTAACAAACCATCATTTATAACAAGTATTGTTAAATTTAATTATCGTTATAATAATTAACCACCAATATTTTTTACTCCACTTGAATCCCCGTCGCAATTACGTAGTAGTAATTAATATTGAATGCGCAAACCAGATAAAAAAGAGAAAAGTAGTGATACGCTCGGCGAGGGAGGGAGGTGGACGGTCCGAGTTACACAACCGAATCAGTGCGGGCTGTCGAAAAGAATGCGAATGAAACGAAATGAGCCACGGGGCGAACGATGCGCATCGTATAATTCCGGACACGTGGTCATTAAAAGGTATATACGGGATGGCCGCGCAAGCTCTCGCATGCAATAAGTGGGATACTCGATTAATGCCGTAAAAGGAATATTTCGAAGTACGAGAGGATTTTCCAGGCATCGAAAAATAATTAAATTATGGAACCCGTACTCGCGGTATGTACGTATATGTGTGTGTGTGTGTGTGTGTGTGTGTGTGTGTGATAACAGTAAAACTCTATTGTTTACGGTGAATTTTCATGGAAATGGTAAGGTGGGAGGGACTAGTTGAAAGTAACGAACTTATATACTGGATAATGTTCCCTCATCTCGCTAACGAAATTATCTCCTAATTTTATTTGTTACGATCGAATAATTTTATATACTTGTCACGATGGACGCGTATTCCATCATGTATATATCCACACATCCACACGTGCGAACGTTTAACGCTGATCCGTACACGTAGACGGGGATATGCGTGGATGTGTAAAAACGTTAAATATATTATGCTCTTTTGCATGCGAATCGAGGAGAAAATTAGGATATATCACGCTCTACAAGAAATGTGCAATTACCTATATATATCTTATACATAATCCGTTGAAATATATTCTCGTTCAATGAATAAGCGAGAGTGTAATATCGGAGAATCGTTCAAAAAATAAAAAGATATATATACATCACGTATACGATGCAATAATCGAATACCGTTTCTATCATACATTTTTATGTTAAAATTTTAAAGTCACTTTTTGACTTTTCAAAAGCGAGTCGTCCGTAAAGCTACGCTATTTCAAATGATTATGTCATTTAAATCACTCTAAATCCAACAGTGACATAGTTCGTAACGGGCAATCAACTGCTATAAAAAATCCTTATCGAAATTTATAAATACAATTTATATTAAATAACAAACAACAAATTAGAATCATAAACATATTTTATTTTATTAATTGTTAAGTAGATGTCAAATCCAAGCAATAATTCAAATTTCCCGCTTTTGTAATTATTTACTAAGAAACGCTGTTTTTACAAAAGTTAATATTTTTATTAAAATTTCGAATATTTAATATTTTAGAGCTATTCGTGGAATAGTCAGTGAGATTAATTATTTTAATTAAATTTTCATGGGTAGAGCTCCCGACTCTCACACCGAGGGTCGTGGGTTCGTTCCCAGATGTGTACCTCTGAAAATTTTTCATGTGCATTTTTCGAACACCGCGACTCAGTGGCTCGGCGTGTCACTATAATGTGACGCCAGTTCAGGTGCGCGTGCGTTTCGTGCATTTGTCAGTGCATCAGAGGCACGGGCATCTGAACTATAGGGAACGTTAGGGACGCGAAGATGTAAAGAGGATCGCGGTGGTTCCATCGGGAGGACAGGAAACTGTAATTATTAGACTAATTACAGTGACCGATGATATCTTCCGATGGACACAAGCACCACTGTTTCAACTACACGTGCTTTGATTACAGACACACCGTTCACCTCCGTCGCTGATTAGCCCTGGCAGCATAAATAGAGCGACGTTAAATAAAAAAAAAAAAAAAAAAAATTAAATTTTCGATATCAGTGAATTTTACATTGTACTTTACTTTTGTAAATTGATCTCACGAAATATTCCATCAATCGCCTTGAAATTTTACACAATTATAGATTATTTTATTATAAAAAATAATATTTTCGTAATTTTCCTTAAAGGCACAAGCCTAGGTTAAAAATAAAAAAAGGCAATTAACAATATTTTTCATAACAATTGAAAACATTTCTTAATTTTCTAAACAAATATTATTATTAACGTTTATTTAAAATTTTTTGGCCAATTTATTTTTAACATAAGTTTTTTAATTAATTATGAGACTCCGTCCTCGGATTTTTCTCCATAATTGACTTACCCCAGGATATCTCAAATGATTATGTCATTTAAATCACTCTAAATCCAACAGTGACATAGTTCGTAACGGGCAATCAACTGCTATAAAAAATCCTTATCGAAATTTATAAATACAATTTATATTAAATAACAAACAAATTAGAATCATAAACATATTTTATTTTATTAATTGTTAAGTAGATGTCAAATCCAAGCAATAATTCAAATTTCCCGCTTTTGTAATTATTTACTAAGAAACGCTGTTTTTACAAAAGTTAATATTTTTATTAAAATTTCGAATATTTAATATTTTAGAGCTATTCGTGGAATAGTCAGTGAGATTAATTATTTTAATTAAATTTTCATGGGTAGAGCTCCCGACTCTCACACCGAGGGTCGTGGGTTCGTTCCCAGATGTGTACCTCTGAAAATTTTTCATGTGCATTTTTCGAACACCGCGACTCAGTGGCTCGGCGTGTCACTATAATGTGACGCCAGTTCAGGTGCGCGTGCGTTTCGTGCATTTGTCAGTGCATCAGAGGCACGGGCATCTGAACTATAGGGAACGTTAGGGACGCGAAGATGTAAAGAGGATCGCGGTGGTTCCATCGGGAGGACAGGAAACTGTAATTATTAGACTAATTACAGTGACCGATGATATCTTCCGATGGACACAAGCACCACTGTTTCAACTACACGTGCTTTGATTACAGACACACCGTTCACCTCCGTCGCTGATTAGCCCTGGCAGCATAAATAGAGCGACGTTAAATAAAAAAAAAAAAAAAAAAAATTAAATTTTCGATATCAGTGAATTTTACATTGTACTTTACTTTTGTAAATTGATCTCACGAAATATTCCATCAATCGCCTTGAAATTTTACACAATTATAGATTATTTTATTATAAAAAATAATATTTTCGTAATTTTCCTTAAAGGCACAAGCCTAGGTTAAAAATAAAAAAAAGCAATTAACAATATTTTTCATAACAATTGAAAACATTTCTTAATTTTCTAAACAAATTATATTATTATTAACGTTTATTTAAAATTTTTTGGCCAATTTATTTTTAACATAAGTTTTTTAATTAATTATGAGACTCCGTCCTCGGATTTTTCTCCATAATTGACTTACCCCAGGATATCTCAAAGTTTAACAGTAGCTTTTAAATATGATTCTAATCCACTTGAATGGAGCATATTGTGTTAACATTGCAATAAAACAATTATTCTTATCAAATTTTTTTGAGAAATTAAAAAATTGTGTAAACAAAAGCTAAATAATTTTTTTAAATAAACATTAGTCTTTTATTGAAATTCTGTTCCATTTAAGTGGATTAGAATCATATTTAAAAGTTACTGATAAAATTTTAGCCTATTCGATGAAGTGAATTCAGAGATATCCTGCGGTAAGTCCATTATGGAGAAAAATCCGAGGACGGAGTCTTGTATCTCATAATTAATTAAAAAACTTATGTTAGAAATAAATTGGCCAAAAAATTTTAAATAAAAGTTATTAATAATATAATTTGTTTAAAAAATTAAGAAATTTTTTCAATTTTTATGAAAAGAATTATTAATTGTTAATAATGAATAGCTTCTTTTCAATTTTAACCCAGGCTTGTTCTCTTAAATTTTAATGTATCAAAACATTGATTTGAGTAACAACATGAGTAATTTTCAGTCGGTATATGACTCGGTTAATATCATAATAAATCTAACATCGCCATCTTAATATTTATAAATCAAAATAAATAAAAGTAATTATAATTAGAATAATAAAATATTACTTATGTCGACTGTAGTATAACTAAAATTAATTAATATTTTTATCGGTCTTACAGTCAATTATATGGGCAATCATTTCAGTCCCTGATGAGGAGCAGCAGCGAGCTCGAAACGTCGGACATCATATTTGGGGTTAGTAGATTTTTGGTGCAGGGGGGCAGTCAGATTGCTTTATTAATAATTTGTTTTTATGTTTAGTTAGTGTTTTTATTTTTTATATTTTATTTTTATTTTTATTTTTATAGATTCTTCGGGGGTGATTATAAGTAGGGCAATCTGATTGCCCATATAATTGACTGTAAGACCGATAAAAATATTAATTAATAATTAGAATAGTTTAATTAAATTATGAATCCCGGTCAAAATACGTGACTCTTTTTTACAGTCATTTTATTCACTTTTACTCAATGATTATCACTTTTTGAAAAATTAAAAAATTGTGTAAACAAAAGCTAAATAATTTTTTTAAATAAACATTAGTCTTTTATTGAAATTCTGTTCCATTTAAGTGGATTAGAATCATATTTAAAAGTTACTGATAAAATTTTAGCCTATTCGATGAAGTGAATTCAGAGATATCCTGCGGTAAGTCCATTATGGAGAAAAATCCGAGGACGGAGCTCTCGTATCTCATAATTATTAAAAAACTTATGTTAGAAATAAATTGGGCCAAAAAATTTTAAAATAAAAGTTATTAATAATATAATTTGTTTAAAAAATTAAGAAATTTTTTCAATTTTTTATGAAAAGAATTATTAATTGTTAATAATTGAATAGCAGCTTCTTTTCAATTTTAACCCAGGCTTGTTCTCTTAAATTTTAATGTATCAAAAACATTGATTTGAGTAACAACATGAGTAATTTCAGTCGGTATTGACTCGGTTATATCATACTAATCTAACATCGCCCTCTTAAGATTTATAAAGCAAATAAAATAAAAGTAATTTAATTAGAATAGTTTAATTAAATTATGAATCCCGGTCAAAATACATGACTCTTATTACAGTCATTTTATTCACTTTTACTCAATGATTATCACTTTTTGAAAAAGTTAACATTTACCCTTTAATTACTGGCTCTGATTAATCATTTGACTTCAATAAGAGTGACTTTTCACTCTTACATCCTTCATAATGTCCACCTACTGCACTTTGCTGTAACTGAACTCGCAAAAATGATGTAAAATGTTTACCAAATGTTACAATATTGGTCAATTTTTAATCCTCAAGTCAAGCTTAAAAAAATGTAGAAAAATTTTGCAAAATATTTACTTTTCCCAATATTTTTAATTTTTGCATTAATTAATACCAATCCTCGTAAAAACTACACACATTTCGATACTAGGCGATTGAGAATTCGTTTGAAAAAACTGTATCGACATCATATTCGTATTCAAAACGATTGGAACTCTTAATATTTTTGAATATGAAATTACAGAGAAAAAAAGGAAATTAGTTTCATTTACAGTGGACTTTCTACCCCGTTACGATCTTTTTCAACTCTCTGTGTACATTACACTTTTCTTTCGAGTTAGTAGATTGCGCGCTAGTCTCTCTAGCCCACCTGATGTTCGTAAACAATTTTATAAAAAAAAAAAAAGAAACTTAGTAACTTTTCTGATTTTGTAAAAAAAAAGGGGCGAAAAAGTTTATTTAACAATACGCTATTGTGTAACGCGTAGAAAGTTGAAAGCTCGCGTGGATGTGCAATACCGCGATTGCTTTGCGATTGAATACCTGACTTTGATTTCGTAACCGCGAGAGAATTACTCTTTGATCAGTATATACACGTTTAGTTTGAACCGTAAAAATTAAAATTTCCAAATATTTAATCTAGTTTGAAATTATGAATGCTGATCTAATAAATAAAGGAACGTTCGATCGATCGGTATTAATAAATTAGTGTTCACCGAGAGATAAGGTATATTTGTCCCGAAGAATTGGTAAATTTACTATTAATCACCCGTATTGAATATCTGATCTTCTTCGTTATTATTCTTCAATATTAATTTCTAGTCGTTGCCTGTTTAAGAGGACGTCGAAGCTAGTGATTTTATCGACATATAGGAGTGACCGGTTTTAATTTTTATCAATAACTAAAAGATAGTTTATGAGGGATTTTGGCACCAGAGCGCCATTTTATATAACAGTATAAGTAATCTGTAAAATTTTGGTGTAAATTCATTGAGTATTTATGAAAAATAGTGTGAAACTGTAATTTATATGCAACATAACTTGATTATTGTGAATTACAGTTCAATTACGGCACTTATTCAGGTTATGTTGCATTATAATTATAGTTTCGCACTATTCTTCGTAAATTCACAATAAATTTGCATCAAAATTTTACAGATTATACTTATATTACTGTATAGAATGGTGCTCTGGTCCCAAAATTCCTCAGAAACTTTTGTAGTTATTGATGGAAATTAAAAACAGTCAATCCTATATGTCGATAAAATCGCTAGCTTCGACGTTTTCAACAAAACTGTAGATGCATTATGAATCTATTACGAATCAGTATAATTTTCTTATAATGTAATAAAATACAAAATATAAAATATAAAATTAATAATATTTTGAATACATTCAACTTGAAAATATAAATACGTGTTACATATATTTGTTAAATAAATCTATGTATTAATTTAATAATAAAGGTACTGATTGATGAGGGTAGTGAAGTGCCATTGTAAACATTGACCATGTGTTTTATTATTACATATAATTATTTATTATTAAGAAATTAATAGGCTTTAGATTTTTAATTGACAAAATATTAATTTACTTATATTTTAATTTCTTTATCTCTTTTTCTATTTTTTAAGACCAAATAGGGTTACATATCAATGCTAAATAAAAATAAATCAATGAATGTCTCTTCTTTATGAGCATGTTTATGAGTTTGTAAGCTACTAACTTATTTGTTATGGATTTAAATTTTTATCATTTTTTAAACATTTTACCATAAACAGTTTAAAAGACGTTGGATAAATTTATTACGATTAATTTTTCATATTATGTAATAAATTATTACATTTATAGGAGTGATACATTAATTTTGAAAAAAGTAATACTCGCGAGCCAATGAATTAACAGCGACTTTTCTATACGTATCAAAATATTATTTCAATACAATAAAATCCGTGAATAGAGTAATACTTCAAGGCTTTAATAAAATAAATAAATTAATCGATAGCAAAGTACAATAATGTATCATATTACAAATAAATTTCAATATTATTTAAATTTACTTTGGATGATTAAAATAATTAAACAACGTGTACCGTGTATTTAAATGTTTCTAAATCTGATATAGAGAATACCGCGTTGTTGATTAGCCCGTGGTAATTAAGGTAAAACAATCGAGAAAATTTAACGTTTCGTAGAGAGAACAATTAAAATGTTCGCGTAAATACCTGATAATGTAAAAGGCTTGCTACACCCGTGGAAAAGACGAGAAACGTAAGCGCATCTCACTAGCGAATTACATAACAATTCGACTACTCGCGCGCATTCGGTCAACTTTACGGATTAATCCTCTAAAGAGGAAACGAACGATGTGGGGGTGTGAGTTTAAGCTTCCCGATTCGATTACTTTCCGCGCGTAACAAAAAAAAACAGCGTTAATCCGTTCCAATTACACGCAGGCAACGTCTTTTCTTAAATTTCCCGATTTCTACGTGTATATATATATATATACATCTGGGATCTTACTCCGTATTTTTATAACCGTATCGATAAACATAATTATCTCGTTGCGATACTCGATGGAATATCGTTGTTGATTAAAAAGAAAATAAAGAAGAATTTAGTCGATATACGTATATATAAAAATATGATATCGTTAATTATTTGACGAGCGATCATATAATTAAGTGTATCGCGTTTTACGATAAATATTGTCATTAACGCTCGTGTTAAAGTTAATGAATAATCACCGTGTAATTACAATATCGCGGAATCGCGTTTGTAGTATTTTGTCAACACGGCGTGGTACACGGTGAATATCTGGGTACACCCCGACGCTTTTCGTGCGTTCCGAGATGAAGATTTTAATTTCTGAAGAACCGACAATTAACGTAGTAATCGTAAAAGAAGGAAACGGCATTAATAAATCCAACCGACCGTTTGGTAATAAACGACGAGAGAAATTGAGCTGCGAGACGAGTTTCCGTTTTATTTTTTAAAATGATAAATAAAAATTGAGATTTTCACGGGCCGTCACATTTCTTTCCAATTTCGAGTTGACTCCCCGTCGTGCAATTACCGGCTCGTACCCCACCGTTACATCATTTAACCGGATCTCCCGTTACCTCAAGAAAGCAGAGCCCTACCGACGTATATACATGTATATATGGAAATTCACCGAGAGTGAGTGAGAGAGAGAGAGAGGGTTTATAGAAAAAGAAGGGAAAACGGAGATGATAGGGCCAGCTCGTGCTGATGGTTAACGCAATTGGGGCTCATTTAAAAATCCCATCAAAATGTACTTCACTTGCATATATATATATATTTCTTAACCAGGTGACCTCGCTCATTCTCTATCTCTCGGTATTTCCCTTATCACGGTTAACTACGGTGCTTTACACTTTTTATTTCATTGCCGTTTAGGAAACTAATCCGCTTTATCATTTCATTTCCAACTGTCAAAATATAGTTATACGAATTCTTGGATATCGTTTTTTTTTTACTTATTAGGAAGATAGTTCGTACATATTACCGTTTTTCTTTAATAGTATATATCTAATAGACGGGTCGATTTTTCGTTCACGTATCATATATACGGCAGGTATGCAAATAAATGTTCATGTATAAAAATTTATCGGAGATGAAACTAATTACTTTCATGTTTGTTATTACTCAATGTGGTATTTGTAAATAAATATACGATTCATCCCGTAATATTTTCATACCCATATATATATATATATACATCTGGGATCTTACTCCGTATTTTTATAACCGTATCGATAAACATAATTATCTCGTTGCGATACTCGATGGAATATCGTTGTTGATTAAAAAAAAATAAAGAAGAATTTAGTCGATATACGTATATAAAAATATGATATCGTTAATTATTTGACGAGCGATCATATAATTAAGTGTATCGCGTTTTACGATAAATATTGTCATTAACGCTCGTGTTAAAGTTAATGAATAATCACCGTGTAATTACAATATCGCGGAATCGCGTTTGTAGTATTTTGTCAACACGGCGTGGTACACGGTGAATATCTGGGTACACCCCGACGCTTTTCGTGCGTTCCGAGATGAAGATTTTAATTTCTGAAGAACCGACAATTAACGTAGTAATCGTAAAAGAAGGAAACGGCATTAATAAATCCAACCGACCGTTTGGTAATAAACGACGAGAGAAATTGAGCTGCGAGACGAGTTTCCGTTTTATTTTTTAAAATGATAAATAAAAATTGAGATTTTCACGGGCCGTCACATTTCTTTCCAATTTCGAGTTGACTCCCCGTCGTGCAATTACCGGCTCGTACCCCACCGTTACATCATTTAACCGGATCTCCCGTTACCTCAAGAAAGCAGAGCCCTACCGACGTATATACATGTATATATGGAAATTCACCGAGAGTGAGTGAGAGAGAGAGAGAGGGTTTATAGAAAAAGAAGGGAAAACGGAGATGATAGGGCCAGCTCGTGCTGATGGTTAACGCAATTGGGGCTCATTTAAAAATCCCATCAAAATGTACTTCACTTGCATATATATATATATATTTCTTAACCAGGTGACCTCGCTCATTTCTCTATCTCTCGGTATTTCCCTTATCACGGTTAACTACGGTGCTTTACACTTTTTATTTCATTGCCGTTTAGGAAACTAATCCGCTTTATCATTTCATTTCCAACTGTCAAAATATAGTTATACGAATTCTTGGATATCGTTTTTTTTTTACTTATTAGGAAGATAGTTCGTACATATACCGTTTTTCTTTAATAGTATATATCTAATAGACGGGTCGATTTTTCGTTCACGTATCATATATACGGCAGGTATGCAAATAAATGTTCATGTATAAAAATTTATCGGAGATGAAACTAATTACTTTCATGTTTGTTATTACTCAATGTGGTATTTGTAAATAAATATACGATTCATCCCGTAATATTTTCATACCCATATATATATATTTCCTTTTGTTTTTGCAATTTAAATATTGTAATTGCTGGAGAATAAAATTGTTATATGCTGTTGCGAAGGGAGTATTGAGCGGTTGAAAAAGGAAAAAATAATTATTCCCAATGATTTTTAATTGCATTGAACAAACCGTAGTTTTTATATATATAGAGAGGTCACTCAAACCTCGTTCGCGCTTCATTTCTCAAATATTTTAATTGTGTACAAAGTATTTACATACGTATCTCCCCCTACTTGTTTAATCGCGCCTTTACATGTTAAAACAGGTGTATTTAGTACTGTGAAATATTATTATGACTATTATATAATTATAATTACCTTATTGTTATAAAATTATAGTTATCTATGCACTTAGGGAGTGAAATATCGAAGGGAATTATTGTCTTTTATTTCCTAAGTGCATATAAAATTTTTCACCCTGAACATCTGAAAAGTCTACTTTATTAACCTTTACGAGTGGAGTAAAATTGCATTTTATACCTTCGATCACTTTATTCCCCGTAGACCCATTTTAATCATGGTAGACCCTTTTTTTTGTTTTGAACACTTCATTTAGCCTTTTTCTGCAAATACAAAATTAAATTTGTTATATTAAATTTAAAATATCAAAAATTTTATAATATTAAAAAAGTTTAAAAATTAAAAAAAAATAAATTTTAATTGCAAAAAGTGACTTTTTAAATGATTAGGGTGAATATTGTTATATGCACTTCGGAAGTAAAAGGCAATTATTCCCTTGGATGAATTACTGCTCGAACAGCAACTTTCGTCCCGGGAATAAATACCTATTTTACTCCCTAAGTGCATAAATAACTATTTCACCCTGATCAGTTAAAAGACCACTTTATGTTTCAACAATTTACTTTATATTTCTAGATTATTTGCAATATTGTAAAATTTTTTAAAATTTTTTCTGTATGACAAAGGCTAAATAAATTAAAAAATTAAGTCTACGATTAATAAAATGGGTCTACACGGGGAATAAAGTGAGTCTACTGAGAAGGTACGAATTACGTAAAAGTAGACTTTAATTACAGGTCAATCGAAGCTTTGAAAATTACCTTTCGAATAATTCCGAAAATGTTTGTGTATAGCATCATTCGGACCAAAAATATTAAAATTAGGTCATTTTTTTTACTTCTGATCCGAAATTTTTAAGCAGTAGTGAATATAAATAAGCATTGTCTTTTACTTTTCTTATTTTTCAATACCAAATATTATCTTTTTTCCTCTTTCTATCGAAAATTCCAGTAATATTTTTCCATTTATGAAGCTTCTCATTTGAAGACCGAGGAAAACTCAGCTATCGCGTTCTCATCCCAAACTAGCTTGATATCGATCACGCTCCATTTCTTTGAAGCTTCGGAATAGAATTGTTCTTCCAGTTCCTCGGTATCTCAAACCGATCTTATTGTAACTTTTTTTAAAAGCAATTTTTGGACGGCTATTCAAGTGTCACGCTTTAAAATAACAATATACGTTTTCTCGAATTGAAAAGCGCATGAAATAATTATATTATGAAAGTATATTATGTACACCGAGAAAAATTGCATATGATTAAAAATTTACGGTATTTTTTAAATAATGAAAACTCGCTGACAATACTGGCATAATGCCAAAGAACGATTATATTTTACGATAAATATTAAATGAATGATTTAGAAAAAAAATAATAACTTTTTTAAACAATTTTACGCGACTAGACTTTTAGATTATATCGCAGTTGCTCGATTTCATTATTGATCAACTGAGACAAAACGCAACGAGAATTGGCACGGTTAAACAAACAATATTTTATCGATCAACTCGATGTTAATTAATTAATGTGTTATATACATCGGGTGTTTGATATTCGACGAATCAATGAAATTTCAACCTCGATGTCTAATTTCCAGGGTTCTTCAACGTGTATAATATACATATACACATATATATAGGTATAGGTACGTGTGTATGTCTTCATCTCGCCATCCCCGTCTGTTCGTCTATATACGGGATCTTCGCTCCTATTTTCCACGCGATCTATCTATTCGTCGTTTTCCTTTTCCTCCTCATTCTCTCTCTCTCTCTCTCTCTCTCTCAATACTCCCCTCTCTTTCTCCATTTTACCTCTACTCTTTTCCGTATAGTAGTCGCGCGCAACTCCAAGTCAAGGAGGAGACGAGCAGACGCCTGATTGGATTGTAAGCTCAATTTACGCTAGCTTCGCTTATCATGTCTCCTCTCTCTCACTCTCTTTCCGGCTCCTCTGCTCATGACTTTCTTGCTTTCTTTAGCTTCTTTTACGAGTTTATCTAAGCATGGTGCGCGACTCGGCTGTAGGTATATACCGATACTCCCTGTGCCTATACCCGTATCAGAAAATAATCTAACCCTGGCGACTGAGTTAATTAATTTTTTTTACTTTGTATACTTATATATATATACCTGCACATTCGATCAAACTATACATATATATATACTAAGCAATTTCATCAACTCTTACTTTTAACCTTCCGTGCGCACTTTTTCGTTTTGAACAGTTTGTGTTAATTATACTGTATGTACACGAAAACGTTTACACTTTACGTTAATTTAAGTCTGAACGTTCTTTTTGTTCTTTACAATTTTATTGTCGAATGTGAGATACATTATTGTTTCTCGCAAAAATTAGGAAGACGAAGGGAACGCGCGGTGTTCTCGGTTACCAAAAATTTTACGGGATTTAACCCAACTTATTTTCTCTGCGCAACTCCGATCCGGGAGTCATTAACGTGATCCATTTGAGTTTTAAACGCTTTTCCAATGAGTTTCGTATACTTGAACAGCTCGAATTTATTTACAAGTATCTACCGTACGCGATTTGGGTTGCGTAGGAATGTTTAAAAGGATGTCTTAACCCTTATCGATCGAATAAAGTGACACGTTAAACGATCATGTATAATTTTTTTAATTGTGCGAATATGATAAATTCAACGGGTATATATATATAATGTATATATATGATGTGTATATATGATGTATATATATCATCTATATTATTGTGCTTAAATAAAATTGTTAGTAAATTTGATAATAGGCACGTATCCACTAAGGGAGCAAAGAGGCATTTTTATTGAAATGTGCATACACTGACTGTGCTAAATATAAACGTAGTACAGTTGTATTTAGTATCACGGAGGAACCGGCTAGTACACTTATTTACGTTATTTTTACTTTTTTAACACTTTTTTTCAATCAATTAGACTTTTTATTCGACTATTTCAAATTTATGTAGATTAAATTTAAATTATTTAAATCATGACTTTACTAGTTTATTTACTTCCAGAGCGATTAGAAACTTCTTCTAGGCTTTTTATAATTTCTTGCTAGTACATATAATTTAATGAATCTGTATTATGTATAATTTCTCAAAGTTTTTGAATTTATAAAGTAATATACAAATATAAATATTAGAACGAAATGTATAACCCACGTTATAAATATTTGAATATTTAAGACAAGATTTCGATCAAGACAATAGTTTTTGAGCTCATTGGCCAAGACAGTCCTTAATTTTTCGAGATTTATCGATATTAATACAATAATTTGATAAATATTGTCTTGTATCGACTCTTGCGAAATACTAGGAAAAGGTCATTTTATTCGATAACAATTAACGACAATTTTATTCTTTCTTCACTTTACATCAATTTAAATTTTTCTGTTCTCATACATATATTCTTTTTTTTGACAATTATGTGATAACAAACTTTTAAGTCTCAACTGAAAATATGTTTGTCGCTATTATGATATTAACAACAACGTAAATATGGGGTTTAAAAAGTTTAAAAATGAAACAAAAATGTAACTGACGGGAATACAATTTTACTCTATTCCCTAGAGAATAAAATACAATTCTACTCCCGTGTTTGAAGATAATAAAGTGAACTTTTCAGGTGGCGTGGATGAAAAATATTTTATTTCACAGTCTTACATAATATTAGTTTAATACTAATTGAAATATTTAATAATTGTCAAATACGTTAGAGCTTTCTTAAATTACAATTTTGTTTCATAATAAATTATTTTCTAAATTTCAAACCTATCCTTTTTTTAAGATTATTTAAACAAATATTTTTTGAGCGCATTGACCCTTTTTCCAGCGTGAGCTTAATTTAAAAGGAACCGATATATTAAAAAATTTATACATGGTTTTTGAGTTATAGCACCAAATTAGAATTCGAATTTCTTTACGCAACTAGTTTCGAATGCATCGAAATTTTTAATTAAAATCGTACAATCATCTGGGTTTATCCATAATTCACCACATTTACTTAAATATAATAGCTTCGTCTCCGCCGATAAAATTTCAGTATGTTAATATTAAACTTCGTCAATATTAATCTTTTAACCATAGTAAAGTCATATTCATCGTATTTACACATAATTAGGGATCATCGTAATGTATATTTTTATAACTTAATCTTGATAAATTTCTAAAAAAAAAAATAACTAATAATTATTATTTAATAACCTAAATGGTCTTAAAATATGCGTAATTAAACGTAATTAAAAATTTACGCCTCCTTTCTTCTAAATCTGTATAGAAGATCAATCAAATAAATGATTCATCGGTATTTAAAAATTCGTGGCTGGAAGGGTTAAAAACAATGAAAGTATAACGTGGTGTCTCAAGACTTGAATATTCCTCAAATCTTGATCTAAAATTCGAGTTCATGATATATTGTATAAAAGGGGTGTACATGTTGGAGGATGATCAATCAAAGTTTCGAATGCCATGAATAGTACATAATACATAATTTTGGTTAAATGGGTATAGAAATTGCAGGAGATGCATGGGTATCCTATGTGTACACACACGCACACACACACACACATGCATATACATATCACTAATTTAAGTTAAAATCAATGAATGATTTACATTAATTTGCAATATCTAAATTTGGTTCAAAATCATATTCAATATTATCTATGCTACACGATTCTGCAATCTACATAATCACCGCTATTACTTCCCCATTCACGTGTATACACGTATGTTTACACCTGCAATTCTTCCGCTGCTCCGAATACATATATCGTTTTAGATCAAATGAAAATGTTGAATGATTCTCGGAGATTATTCAAGATATGTCCAATGTAAATTAATTGTAATTAAACAATATATATACATATATACACTCCGCATCAAAATTATCGCAACAAGATTTTTCACAGAATTTTTTAAATGCTTGTAGCTCGGTCAATTTTCATCGTATAGAGATAATTTTTTTTTGTTTTGTAGCGGATTCAAACCGCGGGGTCCCTAATGTAAGAAACGGTTCACACAATCGGCCCTTTTCATGGCCACAATGATGCGAAAGTCCGACCAACAACCTCCTCGCGGTACGCATCGGGTAATGCTGATGTTGGCGGTATTTGACTAAAACATAGGAAGATTTTTAAAATGGCATAACTCGGTCAAAAAAAGTCGTAGAGGGTCGACTTTTTCTTTAAAATACTCGTTAAAAAGTCTACTTTGAGGTGGCATTTGTTGTTTTTTGAAAAAAAATTTTTGGTAATCCAGGTAATCGTGCAAACTATTGCGTTGTTTAAGAAAAAGAAGTTGGTAGGCCTGATTAAGACATAGCAATGTGGCATTATCTCGTTGCTATTATAGGCATTATTTTTTCCTCAAAGTACACATAACTCCTTACAAAAAAAAATTATCTCAATACGATGAAAATTGACCGAGCTACAAGCATTTAAAAAATGGCAATTTTTCTGTGAAAAATCTTGTTGCGATAATTTTGATGCGGTGTGTATATATAACCTTTTAATAAAATTACTACGATTTTTAATATATCGTATTAAGAGCAATAAAATTACCAATATTCGATGAGACTTGTATAACCACGTAACTCGTCGAGCTCCCACGCATTAAGTCCATTCTCTTTTTAACTCAAGTTTTCTCAAAGCTCAAACCGTCTTCTTCTCTTGTTGTCTTTCTCTATCCGTTCTTTTAAAAATCCCTTAATCTTTAATTAACGCTCCATCCTTAATTATGACGCGTAATTACAATTACATGTCGTGTAAGCGAAATGAACGCGATGAACATGAAGTTTAACCTGAACTAGTATCGCTGTGTGTATATAGTTCCTCTCTCTTATCAAATTGTTGAATTTTATAAATGCAACAACAGATCCTTTTTTTATTTCATTTCATTTTACATTCACGGAAAAAAAAGGTTTCGTTATAGCAGCTAAATCCCTTTTGTTGCAATCGGTTTTGTCGTGATGCTAAAAAAAATTTGCTATGCTAACTAAAAGTTGTGAGGATAAAAGCGATTTGCTGCATGCATTTTGTTGTTGTGCCTAAATACTTAGTTGCCCCATCTATTTACTTTGGTTGTGAGAACCAAAGGACGTACCGCAGCGCCAACTAATATTTGGTTGACACACCTAAACTCTTCTCAAAAAAAATCGATTTGTTCTCACAACTATAACTTTAGTTGAGGCATATTCATACATATACTTTGGTTGTGACAACCAAAGTTATGGTTGTTTCAACTAAAGATTTCTTTCCGTGTTTCTACGCGTTAATGCGTCGTTATATTGTTACGTATGAAAAGGACCCTGGTAGAAATGTTGAGAGTTTTCGGGTAGTCCATAGCGAGTGAAAGACAAACTGGGCAGTAAGTTGAGCAGTGTCTGGGTAGTCGGCGTGTTATTTTCGTCAGATTTTTGAGCATACACTACCTAAGGACTAGCTATCAACTTACAATTGAAAAAAAAATAATATAATTACAGGTTTATATCGTTTAAAATAATAAGAATGTATAAAAAATGTTAAGTAGAGTGATTGTATGTAAGTTTCTATCAATGCATTAATTTAAAATTCCAGGGCAGAAAAACGATTTCGTGGGCATTTTTCGATTTTCAAATTTTTGTTTCGATTCATATCGATTCTTAAGCAGTGCTTCTCCAGTGACTAACCAGCGACACTGCCCAGTTAATCTTAGCTAGAGACTAGTCTGCTCAGCAGTTTCACTGATTTATTTTCTACCAGGGAAGAGAAGCGGGAAATAAAAAGGTGGACTGGGAACCTTAGCGTCCGAATCGCGCGTTGTAAACATTGAGCTGGTAGTCCACCCGACGGAGCATCGACGATACGACCTATACATTTCTTATCTGTCACTCGACTCCTTCTCATAAGTTTAAGTCGCGCGGCGATGTCCGTGACAATATGTAGCTTACACTCTCTCAAATTAATTATGAGTATAAAATGGATTGATATCACCCGCTTCAGAAATCGTCACGATTTCGTTTTCGTAATTATTACTTAATTTTGACGAAATCGATTTTTTAGTATGATTTTTATTTTTATGACGTTTTTTGACCAATAACTTAATTTTTGGCGAAAAATGTAATATGATTTTTATTTTTATGTTTTTTTTTTTTTGGTTGTCAATAACTCATTTTTTAGCGAAAATTCGTATAAATAGTTAATTTGAACAGAAATGAATAAGTTAATTTATTTTATATTGACTTTGACGAATGATTTATAATTTGGGAATAATTAACGATTGCTTTAAAGAGTTAACTGTATTAGTGATTTTAATAATTTATATGTAGCCAATAACTAACTTGTGTGTTTCTGACTTGTGAATTTAACTCTCTGTAACTATTGCAAGGTAATCATTTAATTGTTTTGTTCTTTGAAGACTATATATATATATTTTTCAATTCAAATTACCAATGAAATTTAGCACCTGAAAAATACTCCAAAACGTACGTTGTGCACTTTTTTACGGACTGTTACATCGACTCGTGACAGCAATCGTTAATTATTTCCAAATCATGCAATTAACGAGTGAGGAATAATAGAACGATGTACAATAGTTAAATAATTCTTTCAACGTACCGATATTGGTTTAAAAGTTGTTGTATATAATAATAATCATAACTTCATACTGTTAATTAAAAATAATTTTTATCAACATTTTACATCGTAAATTTTCATTTAAAAATAATAATTACTACATTTTCAGCTAATCTCACATGGTATTTAATTAAATATTAATTAATTTTATAAATATTCGAATCGTCTAATTTACAGCTATTATATATTTATCAAATTTAAATTTATAATAATTCATATTAAGTACGTAACCGCGTAACTAATCGTAGTATACGTAGTAATACCATGGAGAAAATTAACTCATAATTTTTATCAATTATTACGTTATAGGTTTGCAAAATATTTAAGAGAACGGCAGTAATTATCTATTTAAATCGAAGTGAGTATCATCGAGTACAACTACTTTCCTCCCGTCTCCATGTTAAAATCCCTAGATCTAGACATCTCACCGTGGCGTATCGCTTTCGCATTATGTGCGGGTTTTCTTCGGTGATATGCGGATTTTACCGTTTCTTCCCTTATCCATTTTCTGTCCTCTGCCGACCGTATGCAGAATCTTGACGATCAAACTTCTTCTTCGGTCCTAACGTCTGCACTGTAAAAAATATTATCATCTTTATCTTTATATCAATTTTTGTTTTTTTTTTAGTCCGTTACGTTACGGTCACTTTGATACAATTTTAAATCGAAGTTCTTTAATCATCGTGTTATTCTGAATTGAGAAAGTATTAGGTGTGTGGGGAATCGCAAAAGGAAGATAAAAATGAACGTTCGATTAATGTTAAAATGATGTACCAAACACAAGTATTAGATGATATTTTTGGGTTTTAATTAATTAAATCTTGTGTGGATAAATTAAATAGAAAGCTGCACACCGCATATATTGACGTAATATCTGTATCACCGTGTCAACGTTGTGTTAATTATTGATTATTCGTTAAATACGTGAACTGCTCGGAAATTTAAAATTCGATTACGAAATTATCGAATGAACGAAACTTTTACTATAGTTATAAAAGGAAATACAGCTAATTTCCTGCTCGCTGTATAGTGAGATAGTGTTTTTTTGTTTTGTACGTAACCAGCATCCCATTCTGTTTATTTGTTAAACGTAAGATCTCAAGTTCCTTAGACTGAGAGAGAGAGAGAGAAAGAGAAAGAATGAATGAATGAATGATTGAATAAATGAATATTCTTTATTGAGCGGCAAAGGACTCGAGGACATAGATAGCCGCAACATGTAAGTACATGAAAGTAGAAACGTTTTTAATTAACGCTTTGATTAATATATCGCAGATTTATAGCAGTTTATAAAAAAAATTATAAATAAATAAGTAAATAAATTACTATATAGATATTAGTATAAGATATAAATACGGTCAATCGCATCGAAATAGTCAATTATGCTAATTATAATTATATATATAAACAGAGAGAGAGAGAGAGAGAGAGAGAGAGAGAAGAAAAATAGTGTAATTACTGATATTAACTTTAAACAATGGTAAAATTACTCTCTAAATCCGAGAGAGTGACAAGTCACTCCTATCGAGTAAAAACTGTACTCAACGTTTTATTTAAAATTACGATCAAACAAATAAAAAATGAATACAACTTGAATATTAGTTTAATTAACTTTTTTTTTCTCTCTGAATATATACCAAGGAGTTCAGGTTGGAAAATGAGTACATACAATTTTCCAAATGTCCTCTGGGAAACTCTACGATCAATATATAATGTTAAAATTGGACTTACGTTCTGCAAGATCGATATAAATATCCATAATTTTATAGATGTGGTGTATTTTGCTCTCCATTATTTCTATTTAATTAATATTGACAGCGAAATATTAATAGTGAATTTTATTATTTTTACTAAAAAATATTACGTTAATATCCATAATTTTGTACACGTATTAACCACGGCCACTAAATGACCAAACTTTAATAAATGAGAAGTAGAAAGCGAGTATTTGATAATATTATAAGAAACGTAATTAGCGCAAAATTCAATCGAGTGACAGATCCCTTTAAATTCGAATGATTAAAAAAGGATCACACAAAGCTACCGGCAAAACTAAATCTCACTACATTTGTCGAGTGAAAATTTTACTCGAATTTCGTGATTGCTCGCTCCTCAAAGGAAAATTAGGTAATGTTTGAGTTAATAATTTGAATCGCTTAAAGTTCGATATATTTAACTAGTTTATAACGAAATAATCTGACTCGACGACGATTCCCTATTAGTGAGTATAACTTAATTAAAATGATTAAATTCTATCTCCAGTTTTCACTATATATATATATATATATATATATCTAAAACAGTAATTTTTCACGTGAACGAATTTCAATAGATTTCTAAAATCTAGCCTTCGGATAAGGTATTAAATCATTGTAAATAAAAAATTCTAAAATAATTTCTCACGCGGGAAATACGAATTTTCGATTGGGTTTGACGCATCGCTTCAATATAGCCTGGATGAATCCTTTCAAGCCTACGCATGAGTAACAGGATGCTGAACCTCTCATTCGTATCGTGTGTATATATATATATGCATAGGTAACTCGTAGCGATAGACGAAGCATGGGTAATAGGAATATGAGAATGACCGTGAGTGATTATTAGTTTTGCGGGTTTGAAATTCGTGCGGTCTAGGAGGAACACGAAGCGCCGTCCGCACCATACTCTTGCTTTGTATTAGAATTATGGAGTTGCGGTATTTTACACACGCGGGTCTATATAAAGTTTAGTCTATATATCGTTTTCTTTTATTTTTCGTGTATAGAGCAAAGTCATCTCCGATTTGTCTTTGGTGCGGTGAATTACGCTTTGCAGCCTCTGTGTTCGCAAGCTGATGCGCTTATAGTATTTATATATATGTACATCGGGTTCATCTATAATCGATATAATATACATAAATTACCTATACGTACATTTATACTACGCATCGTTTGTTTAATAATAAGAGGATATACATTGCGTTTGGTTTAAGATATATATATAATTAATTTGACGTTTCCATCGAGAAGGATACACCTTCTGCACAATCAAAATTCGTATAGTATATCGAAAATCTGGTAGTGTATTTATATTCGGAAGATGAGTTTGAAAATTCTTATACAGACTGACATTTCGAAAAATGGAGACAGTTATTAAGGAAGGGTAAACAACGCGTTATCGGTAATTTTATGATAAAAAAAACAGTTATAGTGTCGGTAACAACTTCGATTTCTCATGAAACATTGTTTTTAACCTTTGAAGATTAGAAAAATTTTCCATAAAACAAAAATATCTTTAAGCGGTCAAGTGGTAAGGTATCGTATATGATAAAAAAAAGTCGAGTCCATTTTGTCTTTGTATCATATATGATAAAAGAAATAAGTTTCTTGCTTTTTAAATCAATTTTAATGAAACTTGGTACACTTCAGTTTTTTGGGTCTCTCAATCTAAATTTGCCAATATAATCCTAAAATATTTTTATGGCAGACTCAATATGGCTTCAAATATATCATCGAATTGAATAACTTTCAGGTTTCTCAACGGATTTTGATGAAACTCGGTAATAGTTTACCATTTTCAGCCTTAAAAGTGAAAAAAATGCCGTGCTACTTAATCGGTTAATTAAAGAACTCTCAGTACGACAGTTTTTAAATTTTACCATACATCATAACTTTAATTTTTTTAATTTCAAAAAACTTTTGGAAATGATCGGAAAACATTTGGATAGTGCACTACAAAGAACATGTTTTTTGACTAATTCCAAAACATTTTTGTAATTTATATAAAGTTTGATCGTTTATTTCTCGAAATGTATATAGGTTTTGGTAAAAATTTTGTGTTTGAAGAAAATTTCAGCTATTGTAAAAAATTTAATAATATGTAATTATTAGCCACACATTTTTTACTATTTTACTTAATGCAACAAAACCCGTAACATTTTAAACATGAATCCGAAATAAGCTCATCCAAAAAATTAAGGCGAGCAGTATACCTTTGCTCTATTTATTGCTTCGTACCCACGAATTTTGCGGTCCGAATGGTTTGATGGTTCTTGCTCTTAATGACTTTACGTGATATTTCACATGGATAAGATATGTAAGGTAAAATTAAGTATGTGCTCATCATGCCCTTCCTAAAATGTTATACTCTGCAATCAGGCATAAAGTAAAATATAATAATAATGTCTGTACGATAGAAAAAACGTTTCAATTGCATGTTAGATAAAGGTTGAAAAGGTTCTCTAATAAACCATTCACCACTTCTTTGAAATATCGTTAAAAATGAGAAGATCAAAATTCAATGGGGACTCTTCGGTGGCGCATTAGGTAGAAAAAGAAAAAAAAAAATAAAAAGATTCGAGAGTGCGAAGGTAATTGCGTCCGAGCGATCAAAACCCCCGATCGATATACGGCTGATCCCTGACGTCGCGTTCGGAGCTTCGCTATCGAACGTCGCGCACAATGAGGAATGGAAGACGTCGCTCGCGTGAAAACCCAAAGAGATTTCGTAACCACCTCGACCCGGAAATCCTTAAAGATTCTTATCCCAATCGTTATTGTACACGTAAAAGGAATTTCCGGTCTCTGGTTTACCTTTTGATACTGGTATATATTTCAAAAGAAAAAAAAAATCATTCAACGTAAATGACTCAATTTTATCTTGATAGTATTCATATGTACTATCGATCGCGGATCAAAGTAAAATCGTCATGTCCAACGTATCTCGCGGGTATAAATAAAAGACGAATATAACGGGTGGTGGAATCGAGTGATCGGTGCGATTGATAGAACCGAGGTTTTAATAAACGTGAGTGCATGATGCACCTCACGCGGTTGTACTGCGACCTCTACTACGAGGACCGGGTAAGGGTGCGTGCGGGTATAGGGGATCGAAGCTTAAACGGCTCGGGTGCTCGTGAAACCCGCCAATAAAACCACGCGCTGTCCCGACACCCCCTCGGGCTATTAATCTCTGCTTCTCACGCGCTCCTCCACCGTACCCCCCTCCGCCCCTATATATATATATATATATATATACACATACACACACCTGTCTATTTTCCCCGAATACAACGTAACTCGGAACTTTCTTTCGAAGTTAGGAAGAGACCAGTTAATTTACAATACTCTACCTCGTGTCGCCATTTTAACTTACGTAAATTATCTACCCAAGTGTGTATATATACATGGAGAAAATTTTTGTAGTAAATATGACAATGTTATTCAGTAAGCGAGAGACGGTCTTGAAAAATGATAAAAATTACTATTTTGTTATAGCAAAATGTTACTACATATTGTTTATTAATATTTACTATAAGTCTTGTAAATTTTCCTATAACAAAATAGTAATTTTTGTCATTTGTCAAGTCTGTCTCTCTTTTATTAAACAGCATTGTTATTGTTACTACAACATTTTTTCTACATATATATGCAAAATTGTTTTCACGGATATATTTTTATAAAGATTCGGTTCAATGAAATACCTGCTAGGATGACCGAGCCAGTGTCTGAAAATATCACCAGTTAATGACTCGTCTAATAAAAGGACAAGCCAGTATTAAAATAATTAATAAAAACAATATTTTCAATGCTTTGTACGCAGTAATTGTTAAAAACAATTTTATATCTTAAAATGTTAATAGTCATACATAAGTACTATAAAAAGTTATAGTTAATTAAATCTGGTTAGACTCATAAATATTAATTTCCTAGTTTAGTTACAGGTAGTCGACCGTATTCTCAGTTTTTCAGTTATATAGACTCATTAAAAAAGGTAATTTAAATAGTCAAGAACTGAGCGAAACAGAACGTTAAAAATACGGATACAAGAATTTTGGCTCCAAAAATGTCTCATTTCTTTTAATAAAATCAGACTTTTTTTAGAGCGAAAAATTTTTGTATCGACATCTTTTAATATTTCGTTACCATAAATATTTAAATAGTCTTTCACGTCAGTCTAAATAGACATTAAAATTGGTTTTATATATACCTATATACATTTAGTAGTATATCTTCTGATCGATTATAATTGCATAAAAATTTTATGATTTACCGGTCACTTTGACTATAATACATTAAAATACGCGTTCTTCCACGAAAATCTCTAAAACGTACGAATAAGTCATGTTACCGTAAAAATGTGAGTTCATCAAAGAATATCGTGACCAATGAATGAAAGTATTAAAAGCATATGAAGCATTCGAGGTTATAACAGTACCAATGTATTTTGACACCCGAAAATTAAGTAATGCCGATACACGATTTTTTTCCTATAGATATTTATAAAATACCGTACACGGAGTAAAAATGTTGTAGGAAAAATGACAATGTTGTTAAGTAATGAACAGACAGAGTTGACAAATGAAAAAAATTACTATTTTGTTATAGGAACAATTTACGAGATATATATAGTAAATATTAACAGTTATGTAGTAACATTTTCCTCCAACAAAATAGTAATTTTTATCATTTGTCAAGTTTGTCTCTCTATAACTAAACATTTTCATTTTTACTAGAAATTTCATCTCCTTGTAATTGTTTGATACAGACGCTAAAGATAAAATATCGTTACCAGCTGTCTCTACTGCTAATTTTTTTTATGTACACACGTTACACATTAAATATTCTTTTTTGTTTTTGAACATAGTTGTCGAATTATCGACAATACGTATTGGAATGTAACGTTTGTTAAATCGTATATACCTATATATATATATATATATATATATACGCATTACGATAATTCGCTTAATCTCGAACAATCTAATACTTGATGCATTAAACATTAATGCTCATCGTCGAAGTAATCCATTATCCATTATAGTATATTAATCGGTGTAATACGCGTGAGCGGTTATGTTTCGTAAAGTTGGAATTTCCTTTATGACGAATGAACGTTCGAGCGTCATTCGACGTGTATGTACTTATCGCATTCAATTACGTATTATTTTACTCCGTATTTTCATAGACGCGATCGCAATATTGCTGAACTAAAGGAAAATAAAATCTACAAACGATACACCGCTTGTGTATACGTAAGATATAATAAAGGTAACGAAACTATCCATTGCACCCTCCAATTAGTCGAATGGCTAATTTCGTTAGGTGTATAACGCGTGCAAGAAGGAGAAGAATAAAAAAAAGCAAGGGGTAAAAAAGAGGGGATGATAGCGTAGCGGTAGTCGTAATCGTTGAAGAGACACCGGTTATCGATAACTCAGAGGGGCTTAGGACGAGGCAAGCCTTGGACACGAGAGCGCACGAGAACAAAAAGAAATAACCCCGGACGAAAAAAAAAAAGAAAGAAAGAAGTAGGAAGGTAGAAAAAATTGAATTGCGGAAACGCGCGGTGTATACTCTAAAATTAAAGGGAGACGGAAGTAAAACCCGGTAGATAAAATTTTATTTCTCGTTACACTACCGAGCAATTGAGCGTCTAAACGGATTCGAATGCGAAACCATTGGCACGCTCCGAGCGTTTGTGCAAAGTACCAATGTGCTCGTCGCGATTGGAAAGAAAAAAAAAGAACACCGAGAGGAGAACCGCAAAATTGAACGCGGGTACTGAGATGGAAAGGAAAATCTGTGGCGAGCGTGGTGTAACCTACTCTTACATTACGAGTATACGTGTATTTTCTTAATTGTTTGTCTGATACCGCGGTTATTATTACGATTCACGAACGAATTTAACATTACGACCCCGTCTTTCGTTCCTTACATCGCTTCTAATTAAACGTTGATTTTTCTTTTATTTCTTATTAAACGTTGTTCGTTGCTCGAGCTGCATCGAAATTAATATTGAAAACTTTAAATCGATATCGATATATCGTAACGATGAGGTTACGTATGTAAAAAAAAATGGTTGTAATTTTAATGCCAATTGTTTGTTTATGTATAGTTATCGCGATGGTGAAAATACGAGATGTGTAATGAAAATTGTCTCGGCGGATGTATAGATAACCCACAGGATTCGATATTTTGTAGATAATCCGTTACGAGATAATCCGATCGTTACCTTCGATCCCAAGGATACAAAGTGGATACTTCACGCTGGTTGACGTGTCCTCCTTTTACGTTAAGGATCTCCTACCAAGAACGATTTTGAGGTTACGCGAGATTGAATACTAGACAACTATCGCTTATCTATCTATTATAAATATAATAGTTAGATCATCGTTTATTTTATTTTTTAACGATTAAAGTCGTTCCTATACAACTGCTCATTTTATTACAAATAATGAGCGCAGTGTAGCTAGAAACTATATGTGATAGAAGAATGGATATAACCTTAATATATTAAATAATTATAACCTTATAATTAATATCATTAGAACCTTCTATCCGTCCATATATTTAAAACTCCAAAATTTATCTTAAAATGGATCGTTCACTCGAATATTAATGATAATAATGTATACCGTGTTAATTTTAAACGAATTATCTTGAATATCTTGAATATAATATATCTTGAAAGATTCGTTGAAATATTAAATTTTATAAAGTCATTTTAAAAATGGTGTTTAAATAATAGTTATATAAAAGACAGGTAAAAATAGTATGTAAATTTTTAATCGCTTAAAACATAGTTATCAATAGACCTGGCGGTGCGTATACGCGTCAACTGTTTCGAATTTTACGAATGGCGGAATGAATTTAAAAAAAAAAAAAGAATTTTATATAATAATGGTAACGATCTAAAAAGAATAATTTTTAAATGGTTTTGAACAAACTGAATATAACCTATTTGTCACAGGCAATTTAAGGTTACCGTTTCCAGGAGGGTAACCTGATAGAAAATTGACTGCACGATATAATCGAAGACACTGTGCCTCTAGTGGAAATCGAGCATTTTTAGGTTAGGCGAAACCAATTTTTAACTATTAATTACCAACTTCAGAGCTTGCTATGCTTTGACTTGTACTAGACACTATAGCTGTTTACGCTCATTACAATGCACCCTATGTAATTTAACCCTTATTTTACAAATTATAAAAAATACTTGTACTTAATTTCATTAATTTTTTTACTCGCTTCAATTAATTGTTATTAATATCTGTAATTAGATCAATGCATTCATCATTCATGCGGGTAAACGTATTAAAGTCTATATGACAGAAGGCATATATGTTGAACTTAACTTCAATCTTTATTTATATACGTAAATTTCTCCTAATTATATTTTAGTATGAATTTTTCATTTTTTAAATTAATATTGAATTTTGTCGGTCTTGCTCGTCTTGACGAAACACATAGACTTAAAATTTCTTTCTTTCTTATTAAAATATTTTCAATTTTATTACTTAGTATTTTATTTGCTTCTTCTTTTGGTTTATGTCTGGCGGCTTGTGGCCTTCATAATGTTGTCCTCGGGATTGATACGCGGCGAATTGTCGTGCCTTTTCGAGCGAGCGATTTGGAGTTCTTAGAGTCGTTAGACGTTAGCTCAGCAAGACCGACAAAATTCAATATTAATTTTAAAACTTTTGCCTGGGCGAGAAAAATTAAATTTTTAATGAATTTTTCATATTTATTGTTACGTTTAATAAGTAGAATAATTGTTATTATTACCTGTAATTACAATCCAATTGATGCATCTCAATAGAGAGCGAGAAGTCCAAAATGAAAATGAAAATGTTAACTTACTGAGGATCTCTTCTATTATTCGCGTACAAATGTAATATATGTATATAAAATCACAATTTTCTAATTGTAGACTACCAGGTACACAATTACATCGAGAAAGACGCGATAAAAATTGATAATAAGAATGTAAAGGACTATACACCGCATCGCTATCGAATACACGTAAACGCAGCACCAAATCTCGCAACCGAGCAAATATTTCGTGTCCATGCGTTTACGCTAATATGTAGTTTGTGTAGGTAATGCATAATAATAATTGTGTATACCACACATACCCGCGCACACGCACAAAGAGGTTGACCTATAGCGGCCAGTTAGCGTAGCTGCAACCGACGCGCCAATAAACCTGTCGATTCTGCGCGTCCCTTGGTTTATCGTCCTTTCGTGATGGAATTTCGCTATTTACAGACTCGTTCGTTGGGCTCAAGATCACACACACACACACACAGACTGGATATATTAAATACTCGAGATTCTGACTATTTTTTCTAAAGCTTACTTGTTCCGATAATATATTTATTTTTCTTTTTATTTCATTTTATTTATTTATCTTTCGTGCAATTATTGGAATATATAAATATAATTTGAGGTACAGCAATCGATGTTATACTTCTAATTTTATGTGTACATTTGCATTTACGGCTTTGTTTTACAATATCTTTTTTTTTTTGTATTATCGCTTAAATTTAATTTGAGTGATGCGTTGTTTGTTTTTAGGTTGGACAGAGGCACGTTACGATCTCCGATTTCACGACGGCAGTTCCGATTTCGCTCGTTGATTACCAGAGTAAGTTGCGTACATTTGTTGTTAAAAAATGGGTATACATGTAGAAATATAATTGAACTGTTTGAAATTTAATAATATTTTGAATTCAGTATATCGGTGTTGGATTATCAGAATTACATTGTTTTTATAATACGTATAGTGTTTATTTATGTAAGTCATTATGTCAATATATTATAATTCAATATTTATTATATATCACTATATCGTGTTAAATCTTATTAAAAATATACACCTGATTGATATATACAATAAATATTATTTAACAATGAACTGATACAATTTTACAATCGGGAAAACTAAGATAATTTTTCAGTAGTAAACTACATATTTGGTCAGACACGATGAACATCTTTTTTCAATCCCATGTATTACACATTATAATAAAAACATTTAGAAAGCGTTATATTCAATGATTTATGAAGAGTAATTTGTCGTCTGAAAAAAAGTATAACTTAACGAACGAATATACCTTAAAATAACAAACAACTTGAGAGCAAGTGGTATAACCATACGATTAGTCAGGCGGTCGAGTAATCCAAAACTAAAACGTATATCGAGAAATAGAAACCTACTAGGGCCTTATGCAGTAACTGTATAACCAAAATTTAATACACATCGAATATTTTTAACGCTTATTGAAGTCGATACAGTTTTCTTAACGCTTGTTAGATGGTTAAGTCAATTGATATAATTAAAGAAAATGCTTCCCGCGTAAAAATGGTAACTATTGGCAATATATTGATATACTATTGCTATTTGCTATTGTAAATATATTTGCAATATATTGGAAATATATTGCCAACATATTGTTACACCACAATATCCAATATATTGCCAAAATATTGCCAATAGTTACTATCTTACCTTTTGTAAACTATTACCAATATGTTGGCCATAGTTCATAAATTAAAAAAAAAATAAAAAAAAAATAAAAAAAAAATATTAGCCAGCCGCGGGATTTGAACCTTCAATCTTTAGATCGGAACGCTGGCTCTTTACCACTGAGCCATTTTGCTATTTTGTTATTAAGAGTTAATTTCAGGCTATAAAGAACAGTTGAATTCATACCCGAGTAGAAATGCTAGCCAGGCCGCCTGAATTAGAAAACAGGGCCTGAAAAGGCCGCCTTTTAAGGGCCGGGATACGAATGTAATGGAATTTAAGTCAGGGCCTAATTTTGTTAGTTCGGATGTGACGTTATAGTAAAAGTCAATTTTGGTAGTTCGAATGTGAGGTTAGTAATAGTATCTACAAATTATATAGTATTGTATATAAATTTTCAGGTTAGAATTTTATCAAGAATTTTTTATAAATATAAAATGAATAAAAAAATTGATAATGCTCAGAAGCTTAATTTACTAAGAGTTCGAAGGTATCGATTGAAAAGGAAAATACAATATATAAATAGTGAAAATTTAAAAAAACACTTTAATAATATAAAAGTTTATGCAGTATTATATTGCTTTAAATATGTGAAAAGATTTAATTTTGTATTGTATAAAAAAAGTGCAAAGTTATTAATATTATATTATATTAAGATTGTTGTAATTATTTGGAAATTATATTAAACCATATATTTTAATTATATTATCTATAATATTTATGTTTAATAAATATTAATGTCTTAAAATGCATTTTATTCTATTTACAAAACCTATACGCACACACACGCACACACACACACACACACACACACACACACGCATGTACGCACGCCTAATTAACCTTATATTTATATCTTTATATTAGTATATTTTGTGGTTTTTAAGATTACAAAGCTGTTACACATGTAAGATAACGTTTTTTTAACCTATTAACCTATACGGGCCATGCCCATGATCGACCCTTTACATGTGTTAGTTTTGAGATGTAAGACAACACATAAACTCGATTTCTATAGAAAAGTGAGAGAAAACAGTAAACCCAAATCCCCGTCCTGTAAAGGTTAAAAGTGATTCGATGTTTTTAGGCATTAATTTTATTGAAAAAAGAAGCTTTTTTGAACCAGAAAATCCCCGTCCTCTAAAGGTTAACAATTAAAAACAAATGTAAAATAACAAATACATTCAGATTTAGTTTTTACTACTAATTCAGTGCCTTAATATCACCTGAACATACCCACAAAATAGTATTACATAAAACAGGCCCTGATCTCCACCCCATTACATTTTTTAAAGGTCCTTTACAGGCACCTGTTCAGGGCCTTTTAATATTCATCAGGTACCTGAACAGGGCCTACTTTTTGCCTGGAAATCATTTCTACTCGGGTAAAATTTGGACTTAGAAATTTTTTTACCATATTTTCAACTGTTCTTTATAGCCTGAAATTAACTCTTAAACAAAATAGCAAAATGGCTCAGTGGTAAAGAGCCAGCGTTCCGATCTAAAGATTGAAGGTTCAAATCCCGCGGCTGGCTAATATTTTTTTTTTATTTTTTTTTTATTTTTTTTTTAATTTATGAACTATGGCCAACATATTGGTAATAGTTTACAAAAGGTAAGATAGTAACTATTGGCAATATTTTGGCAATATATTGGATATTGTGGTGTAACAATATGTTGGCAATATATTTCCAATATATTGCAAATATATTTACAATAGCAAATAGCAATAGTATATCAATATATTGACGTCGAAACAACTTCCAACGAAAATCATTTTTTCAATAATGATTCAATATAAAAAAATACTACGAAAAGATTAAATCTTGTTAGTGGCGTAGACAACCGCGTAAGGTTCAGTTTTTAGGAAAACAAAACTTGACGTTTCTTGCCCTCCAAAATCGTATAGATAGAAGCATTACATGAATATTCGATAATAAATAAGCAGTTTGGAAAACTTTTTTCCATATTTGAAGAAATAAGAGACGTTACAAAAAAAAATATATTTAACTGTTATGTTGACATAGATTTATATGCGTTTACCACTGATTGCATTACACGTTCTTCTTCCGTAAAATTTAATTTGTTTAAAATTGCTTATATTTATTAAAAATTTTGTAAATGTTTATGAAATATTTTTTACTTCTATATTGTACATACACACTTTAAATAGAAATAAAAATTAGAATAGTTTTCAGTAAAAAAAATCACAAACTGAGGAAAATTACTTAGTTTGTATTAAAAACCATAATTTACAATAAAATTCCCACGTGAAAAAAAAAGTCTAGTCTGGTTAAAGATTCTATACAGAAGTCTGTATACAGGCTAGATATAAAAATGATTCTATGCAGTCTGTATACAGCCTATATACAGTCTAACCATTTTTATTTATTATTTTAAAGCTTTTTAGTGTACAAAAATTTAATTCTAGGAATAAACCAACCTAGTGATTCAATATTTTTGATAACTTGAAATATATTTATCCGAAAAAAATATAGAAGCACAAGATTTTTATGTAATTGGTTTATTCCTAGAATTAAATTTTTGTACACTAAAAAACTTTAAAATAATAAATAAAAATGGTTAGACTGTATATAGGTTGTATACAGACTGCAAAGAATCATTTTTATATCTAGCCTGTATACAGACTTCTGTATAGAATCTTTAACCAGACTAGACTTTTTTTTTCACGTGGGTTTACAATAATTTTTGTAATATTTAATATAACCTGTGTAAATTTTAATATACACTACAGTAATTTTCCTGACTTCATCACTTTCTGATTTCTTTCCTTGTAACGTTTGAAACATTTAATATAAAACATTCCTCCGTGTTGTTTAATCGTACACCCCGTCCTTATGTTAATCCACATCATTTAAAATTATCGAACAAGGCTCCTGATACGAATTGAAGTAACGAGGGAAAGAAACGCGCGAAAATAAAAGACAAAACGTATTTCGAATGCGATTTAACGATATTGAAAATACGATGCAGTTAATAGAGGGTAACACCGACGGTGCATATGTACGTATAAAGTAGGTGGAATATGCATTCGTAAAGCTCCGTGGATCGCAAATATAAGCAACCCTGTTGAATCGAGGTCCGCGTAACTCGCGCGTCCGAATCGCATGACCCGGCAATTCGGAAAAATTAGCGTTTAAGCCGAGGTTTGAGCGGTACGGGATAGTCGATCCTATATACCACCGATAAGCCAGGCGAACGCGTTAAAACGCATAACCATCGCACGCCTGTTCGTTCTCGTTAGGCGTTCGCGTATTTCAGTTAATCGAGTTAAACCGCGAGACCCATAACGTCTCTCTATATATATCTACTATACCTTCGCTTCCATACATATGTATACACATATATATAGTTATGTTTCTCTTTTTGTTATACGTTTTTCTAGTCTCTCGACTTTTTTTCGGGGGAGAGATATATCCAGTCTCATAGTTTATCGGCGTTTCAAAAAAAAAAAAAAACGGTTCTGCGTTTACTCTCGATTGAAGAATTGAAACATTTGTGTAAATTAGGGATTCTCTCTACTTTTGTATAGGATTATAGCGTTAGTGTTTGATTTAGAGTACCCGTACAATTATCCTGTGGAATATAAAAGTTTAACATTAATTATTGAACGATGTATATACGCTCATTTTTTTTTTAAATTTAATTTTAAAGGAGTTAAGAGACAAAAAAGGAGTTTCACTTTTGATAAAAATTGAAAAAATTGGAAAATGTTGAATTACCCTCGTTCTCTCTTTTTCTCCCTCGGTGAAGTGAAACTGCGTCATTATGTCTTTCTCTATCCGCTTTTTACGCTCATCCCTTTGATCTACTTCTCTTTGATTCCATACACTGTATCAACAAGTAGTCGAGCTTAATCCAAGATAGTAAAATCATATTATCAATAATGATCATGATAATGTAATGGACGGTGTTTAGAATATTGCTTCTATATAGACCTGATTATATCCGTATTTCTATTAAGCTACTATGTGATGATCAAGGAATTATTCTGTAAAATGAATAAAGATCTTATTTTTGTAATACAATAGTTCCGTTTCAATTTTCTTAACCAAAATGCTGTTTTGATTTTGGAACAAAAAAGATGTGTGTATATATATATATATATATATATATATATATATATATATAGATGCTGAAAATAAATGTAACATCGGATATACCATAAAGTTTCTATAAAATGTATGACAATAGAAGTAGAATTATAAGTTTTAGTTTCCATTACTGAAAACATTGTGGGATAATAATTGATATAAAACTTGGAATCTTGTGTTGTACATTCAGATAAAGCAAAATATTTATTTATTTATTTATTTATTTATTTACCAGTAATACATATGTTGCTTAAGTCTAAATATACATTAATATATCCGACTAAACATTACATCCTAAAGAGTTACAAAGATACCTGTACTTAGGCTTGGTATCCTAATTTAAACAACTAACTTACGAACTATGAAATGTCTTTATAGTGTGTATTAGTGAAAAACACATTTAAAGTTTGTTTAAAAATTATAATAATACAAAAAGAAACACTAATAGAGCTCTTGATAACTCAACATACATAACAAAACTATATAAAATTATCATTTTTTCTTATGTACTCTTTAATTTTCGTTTTTATATTTTTTTGTATAGTTTATTTATTTATTAATATATTTATTTATTAAATATAATATAGATATTATATTTATTTACACATTGAATAACGTAGTATGTAACCAGTATTCTACAATCAAATATTAGCAAAATGCAATATTGAATATAAATGTATTTATTCAAGAATTAGTACAAAAAAAGCAATTCCTCGTAGTTTACGTGTATGTTATGTAAAAAATCATAGTAATATAATTTAAATGAATAATTAAATAGAGAGAAAGAGAAATATAAATTATTGTACTGCTTAACTTAATTAAGTTTAAATAATGACAGTATCATTGTAACCTAATGTACTGTCGTATAAAATAAATGAAATAGATGCACAGCCTTAACGTGGATGATGAAAAGTCATCGAATGGTCGTCGAATAAATTTTCGTGTTTTCTACTCTACACGTATTAATAACTCACAGAATACAAATTTAAATTTTTGGAGATAAAGTTACCGTATACCTTCTTTTATAACTTGTCGTTTTTAAGAAAACGAATAAAAATTTTTATTAAATCATTAAATTGTTACTTTCTTTTTATTTATTATAAAAATACCTTATTATAATTGAAATATTCACACTTTTCATCAGAAAAATTAAAAGATGAATTCTGTTTAATATCGCATTGCGAAAAGCAATCGAGAAACAAATATATTTTGGAAATTTTTTGGTTTAAATATAGGCTATTAGTTTATCTTAGGTGTTAATAAGTTACACTCAGTTTATAAACTTGGAAGCATGGTTCAACTCTCCTTTATAATTAAAATTTAATATTATGACATAAACAATAAAAATTGCTCAGTTATGGTAGAGCGAGAGACTTCGAAGTAGAAGATCAGAGGTTCGAATCTTGGAATAAATTTTTTTTTTATTAATCCAAATTTTAGAAGTTCAAAAATACTATTTTTAATCTTACCTCTTTATACAAGTGCTTAATTAACATTTTTCCAAGTTCGGGTATGTTTCGTTGGTTCGTTGATGTGAACGTTCCCCAAATCTTAACTTTATATAAAGTTTAGATGAACAAATTTTTTTACGCGGGAATACTTACATGCGTCATGTCGTACACGATATTACGATGGTTGAAGAAACGTATACCTATATATTTATATACATGGGTGGTTCGCTGTGACATCGAAGATGAAAAAAATAAATATTGTTATAACTGTGGGAATATGTTTTAGAGGTATCCAGTAGTTCTCCTGAATTGTTTCAGATTTTTTCTGGGCCATCATTTTAAGTTACAGAGAGTCAAAGTTGACATTTTAGCACTTTTTTGCATTATATGCCCATTTTCATGAATTTTTAGCTCCCAGGGGATGCATTTTTCACTAAAGACATAAGTATGACTTTTTTTGTAAAATTTTCCGAACTTTTCATTAAAAATACTTTTAAAGACATAAATGTATGCTGTCACACTCTAGTAAGCCATTTAAACCTTAAATAGTGAAAATCAGCAATTCTGCTCCGGACTCTGGTAACCTAATACTGTCTAAAAGATGTCTTTTTACAGTCAGAAACTGCCTAAAAATTTCCAGAGGGGGTCTAAATCATTAAGACTACTTTTGATCAAAATATCTGGAAAAGTGCCCGAAATATTAATAGAAATGTATATTTGTTGCAAAAAAATTTATGCACTTACCTTGAAGAGGTAGAAAAGTATCTTCACTTGTTTCAGTATCCATCTAATCCCCTGTAAGCTGCTAAAAATACAAATATTATTATACAATTATAAAAAATTAATTTTTAAACATTTATAATACTGGATTTTTCATTTTACAACCACTACAATAATTATAATACTAATCTGAAGGATTACGATAATTAATGTATTTTAATGATTAATACATAATTAATGAAAATGGGTATATAATGCAAAAAAGTGCTAAAATATCAACTTCGACTCTCTGTAACTTGCAATAACGGCCCCGAAAAAATCTGAAAAAATTCAGGAGAACTGCTGGACACCTCTAAAACATATTCCCACAGTTACATAGCAATATTAATTTTTTTCATCTTTGATATCACAGAGATCCACCCATATATATATATACTACGGTTTTCGTGATCGCACATATATAAAAAGAAACACGCAATTTAAATTAAGGAAACACGGATAAAATAAGAAAACTAAAACGTGCAAGAAACCATTAGAGTTTTCACTTTCTTTTTCCAATTAAAGATCCCGTCAGAGTTTGGACAAAGTGCAACTCCTTGTGCGAGTGTCTATCTTTTTTCGCTCCTCGACGTCGTCGAACGAACGCTTAACGAAATTCTCACCAATCTAAGTTGTCGTCGAGTTTAATTATAGGCAATGCAACCGTTGACGGGAAGTTGTCGAGTAGGAAAGAATAAAAGGAAAAAAAAAGAGAGAAACGAGTGAGCGAACCGACCAGCGAAACTAGAATTAAAGATGTAACTTTAGCTTTATCTGGGCTTATCCCACTTATCTCTTTAACACCGGAAGTCGATTTATTTGAAAACTTGGGAAGAATTGAAGTTTAAACGTTTTCAAATGATTAAACAGATTTATTTCTTTTTTCCTACTAATATATACTTGTATCATATACTTATACAAATATGTACGTATCTTTTTATTTAGCGTTTCGTTATATATACGTATATATAATAATAAATAGCGTTCTTTGTGTATCTTAATTCCGTTCCATTAAGTTTAGTACAATGCGCAAACGTATCACTGCTTTAGATTAGGATTTAAAAGAAAATTCGTGGAATAATATACGTGACTCATTGAAAATTTTCTCGCGAAAACTATATACACAAGGTAAATCTTATTCGAAACTATACATTTTAAAGGATGTCCTTTGAGTGCGCTTATTAAAACTCGACGGTCGACTGTTAATCCGCGTGGAAGCGAAACAAAAATGCGCGTTCCAGTCAAACAAAAATGTAATATCAGAGAAAGAAAAAAAAAAGAAATATTATACTCGCGGATAAAACGAAAAGTTTTGAAAGAACTCGGTTACGGTAAGGAAGGATGAAAAGGTCGAGGAGTGCGCGCGAGGCGGTTCATAGTCCCCGATGAAAAATCCCCCGTATTCTCGAGAGCAGATAAATCGAGGAGGCTTAATTGGCGTTTTCCTCGAGGAAATCGGGCGCAACGTCGTAACGTAGCGCTAGAGTTCTTTAGGGAGGGTTTAACGTAGAGTCTAAAGGGTGATAAAACGGGAGGACAAGAAAATGGCGACGTAAGTAGGAGGAAATATGGATGCTGCTTGGTTAAGGAGCCGTTACAGGGTTAACCTTTTCGAGATTGGAATTTATTGGGTTATCGGCAATTTATTTGTATTAACACTATAAGTGTTACACAATTATATTATTAAAAATATATTCTATAACGGTAATTCTTCTAGCGCATAATTACTGCGCAATTACCGTCAACCACCGAATTGTCGCGACTTGAGCATACACGCGTACATGAACGCGCCCCCCCTGCGAAGATTCGGCAACAACGCGCGGCAATCGCGAGACCGCGCATGAGGAGTCAGATTCGTTCCCGGCCGCGACCGAGTAACAGCGGTAATCCGTGTACACGCGGAAAAAGACCCGCGACGAGAACAGAGCGAGGAGTGTGTGTGAGTGTGACCCGCCTCCGAGTCCTACGAGAGACATCCTGAGGTCTATTGTCCGAGACCACCGTCGTCCCGAATGAACTTGCAAGTACGAGCGGAGTCAGTACCAACGAGCGTGCCCGAGTGAGTAACGTACCCTTGGCGATCGGCGCGAGGAACACTCGTGCGTCCTCTCGCAACGCGTTTCCCGCGCATACTCAACAACCTCCTCGCGATTTAGCTCGCGGCTTAGATTACGCGAAATAGTAGATTAGGTTTAAGTCTGTATCCGTTGTAAAAGTAAACTTTTATTAAAGAAGCAGTAAAAGAAAAGTCTTTGTCTTGTCGTGTATTTCCACCTACTGTTCCTGCTTACCCCGCCGCCGCCGCGGGCGCTGTTGACCTTCAGTCAACGGGCATTACTGGCTTGCCGTGCCTTGCGCTCTCGAGCGAGCGCAAGTCCCAGGAGGATTTCCCCGAGTATATCTCGGTAGACGTAGTTCGCCGAGCGGTGCGAACTTCGTGTTGTGTACGGGTAATACGGCGTCGAGTGCGCTCCGCCGCAACGCAGGATCGCCGAGACGGTTTCTGCTGCCGTTCAGGTAAATTAGCGCATAGTGCACACTGAGTGCAGTACATGTGTGAGATTTCCCCGTCACATTCATTTTAAATCTTTTTTCTAAAGAGGAACAGAGAGATACTGTTAATAATTACATCGAATTTTACGTTGTATTAACACATATAAGTGTTACACAATTATTATTAATTAAAAATATATTCATTTAAATAATATCTCCTCTATAATAACTGACACTCGATAAATCGTTAAATGATCGTTTAATAAAATTCGAGTTAAAGCGTATTCCGAACTCGCGTGGATAATAAATTCAAATGGAAATAAAATTTTATTTGAATAAATCTTAAAAATTCGTCATTAGAAGCTCTCGTTTCACCTTCTTTTTATTATTACACTCTATTTTTTTTTAATTCACGGCAATTAGAGAAAACTAGAAATTTGCATTCCATTCGATCGAAAGGTAAAATAAGCGATCGAGAAAAAGTAAGTGCGGCAGACGGGGAAGATTGCTGCGCTTCTGAAGAGCCCATAGAGCTTTGAAAAGAGGAAGAGAGAGAGAGAGAGAGGGAATATCATCGCGACGGTATGTAATCGGCCAAACGTGACGGGAATTTCGCACCGATTGACTGCCCGTGGAAACGATTTTCACAACTCTCGCTGAGAACCTTTATCAAACGACGAATTCACCGTATTACTACCTATCCTTTTTACCAAATTTCGTTGAATGTCGAGCTACGCGTAATTTATGTAAATTGTTTATTTATTACCTTGTGGAAATCAAAGCGATTTATGAAAAAAAATTTTTTTATCCAAAATCTATTTGATGACGTTTGACCAATAAATCCGTAATTAATTTAAATCCTGAATTTCTATTGGGATTCGTTGTGGTCCACGTAAATATTAAATTAATTTGCAGATGGTTGTAAGCGTATACAGCATTTCTTTTGTCGTGCGATTTGACGAAAACCTGGTGTTAAACAAATTAAATATCTTTTTCGAACAATACGTAACGTTCTTCATATACGATACGTGTAAAAATTAAAAAAGAAAAAAGTCGTCCATAAATAAAACACGGTCTCGGTTATTAGTAATTTAATTAAGTAGAGTATAATAGTTGGAGGGAATATTTTAACAGCTTTTTGTGCGCGCACCCGTGTAGTATCAATAGACAAAATAAATAATGAAAATGCGAATTCTTTTAAATTTAATTAAAATATAGGAAACTGATATGACGCGTGGTAAAGTCTCGTTATTGATTTATTTATGAACCACGCTGCATGGACTTTAAAAAAAACAATATACGTTGTAATAAAAATATTACTTATAAATAAACATTTTTAGGTCAGAACTGATAGCCTATACTAAATCCCCCTTACTTTCTATCTTCTTCGTAGACTGCACCGTTCGAAAATTAAAGTGACTTTATACTATTGCGTTGAAAAAAAAAACAACAAGAGAAAGCTAGAACAGTAACTCAAATAAAAAGTGTCACCGCGGAAAGTTAAACGTATAAACGATGAATAAATCAACAATTAGCACTCGATTGAAACGAAAAATCCGCGTGTAAATTCAAGTTGATGGGAAGAAGCGAGTCGCATACAAATGTCGACGGGACGATGAGAGTCAGATGGAGAAACACCCAACCGTTTGAATATACAAAAAATAAAAAAAAATAAAGTGAAAGGAAAAGAAAATCCTACAGGTTAGAATCTAGGAAAGATATAGACACCTTGAAGCAGTAGCAAGCGACCGTAAAATTTGAAATTGCCCTCGTAGTAGAGAGGTACCATTTGCATTCCGAGTTTCGCACGGTCTTGCGTCGTAACCGCAAATTTATTCGGCGTATTCGGTAGTCTCGAGTCGTCGAATCGCTATACGACTATCCAGACGCTCGTGTCTGATTCTGCTACGCAAACGAAAATTTAAGAGATTCGACTTTTAACTTACAACATTACCTACATTTTTCTTTTTTTTTCCTCTTATTCATTCGAAGAATCTCCGTCATTTACAATAATGCGTATAAATCAGATATTTATTCAATTTAACATGGTATTCGTCGGTATGTATAACCATACCGTTCCGCGGATATAATCATGAGTTTTCTTTTATAACGTTGCCTGAAATAATTTTGCACATTAACATCATCCCTTACGATTTATTATTATTATTTTTGTTAAAGTTGTTGTTGTTGGTAAATAATACACTAAAAGAAAGGGAAATACTTGCGAGAAATAAATATATTGATAATTCATAAGGAAAACTTCGCTAGTAGAAATGAAAAATATATAATAACTATTAAATACCGTAGTTTTTTCGTTTACACTAATAAATAGGTATTTTTCTTAGCCAGTTTGAAGTATTAGATTAAACGCTCATTTGTTTTAGATTCATATGTTATTTTTTTTTTAGATTCATAAGGGGGGTATCTTATTCAATTACAAATTCGAATTTCGCGCTACAAAATAGCAGACGAAAAAAAAACAACTAATTTACTTATAACAATTGATAGAAACAAATTTACGCAAAACCAAGAGTTAGTTGCCCTTCGGTATCTAATTATCTATCATTTTACAATGTTACAAGTTATTATAACAATATGTCGCTAAGAAAACCTTGAAAAATGCAATTTTTTTATATTTTTCATTGTAAAATGATAGATAATTACATAACATAACATCAATTTCTATCAATTGTTAGAAGTAAATTAGTTGTTTTTTTTTCGTCTGCTGTTTCGTGGCACAAAATTTGAATTTTTAATTGAGTACGACACTTCCTTACAACACATTTTTTTCCTACTTTTCAGCTATCAATATTTAAAATTTAATTCGTTTCACAAACTTCTAAATAGACGAATAATATATACGCAAGAAACTTAACTATCAAATTTAAACGTTATATTTTGAATTTTGATGCATTGATAACGAGATAAAATCAACATCTACCTTACTTATATCGATAATAAAAACGAATGGCAAACTTTTTTGAGTATTTCGGATTGACTTGATCAAAATATACTTTCAGGTTTATTTCTTTAATCTAACTAGTAACCGCACTTACCTATTATACATTTTTTTGTACCCATTATTAATCAGAATTCGATCTATTTTAATACTCTCATTTCCACCAGTTTTTTTTATTCTGCAAGAAGTAAATCGTGACTTAATGTAGCTAATATTTATTATTTTTTTATTTATCGCAAATATTTTTTTTCTCAGTGTGCATATCGCAAGTAGAAAAATGTTGTAGTAAAAGTATATTGTCAATGTCATCCAGCATATTCCGAGAGATAAATTTAATAAATTATAAATATTACTCTTTGTTCAATGAAACAATGTACTTAAGAATTATTTAATCGATATTTCCAAAGCATAAAAATTTTCGCGCTTTTGTTTGTCGAATAAAGCATTCCCTTCTCGCGAATCTGAAGAATAAAAATAGCCTTGGCCCGGATTTGATTTTGAAGATCCAGCCTATATCTGTAAAATTGGCGCCTCGACTGCCGCGTTCACTATATTTATATAAAAAATTACAACCAAACAATATATAATAAACATTAATATGTTTGTAGTAAAATTGTATTTCTATAACAAAAAAAAAATTAGTATTATTTGTGGATATCCATTTTTGGCCTGAATCCATTAAAAAGTCAATGTTGAAATAAAATAGGTAACATATTTATTTCTATACGTGTATTATAAAATAATTATACGATTCGTGGGAATGGATGAAAAAAATCGTTATGGGGTAACGAAACTAAGTAACAAAGTAATAAACAAACGAAGAGAAAGATAAATTTGTTGGATATGGATAGACATAAATATATATATATACATTCGCAAGATATATGCGAACTGTAAGGTGTACATATTTGCAGAACCATATAATTTAAATTGCAGTTGGAAAAGTTTGTTGATTAGGTATACAGGATGAAGTATGTATGTATGTACCCAAAATTCAAGATATAGGAAACGACGTATAAATTAGGGCAAAGGGTCGAGTTGTTGCGTCGTCGTATCTACACAGTGAGGAATAAAATCGTGAAAGGAAACGAAAAGAAAAGGAATATAAAAATGGTTAATCCGATTTTACGCCGATAAACGGAGAAGGGAGTGAGGAGCGGTAAACGTATTGGTGGTCTAGACGTATATATATATATATATATAAAACCATGCCCAGAAGCTTAGGATTCCTGGAACGTCGGCGCGCACACGAAGTGTTCGCGCATTATTAAAAGATCGGACAAAGTGTTGTTTGGCGCGTGGGAGAAACGTTGTGTGCTGCGAAAAGCTCGTTATCGTCCTATATACGGACCCGCTTGTTAACGTCCTCGGCTCGTAAAACCTTCGGCACGTAAAGTACGTGGGTTTCCGGGATCTCGCGCGGAACCTCGGACATTTCGATCTGACCACAAGAATCGAGCGGTTACGATACGATTTTGACAATCCGTATAAGTGCGCTAAGTAAATCATCCGATTTGTAGTGGTTTTGCACTCGAGATTTTTCTTCTTCTTCTTCTTCTTCCTTTGCTTGCATCAACAAGTATTTCTATGTATTTGTCAAACGCGTGTCAATTCGATATTCCGATAGAAATATTTTATCTTGTTGAAACAATTTTTTTCAAAAATAAATAACGTTTATTATGTGGAGGTTGCGTATGCTCGTCTACTTGTATATTCGTAACGAAATTCAATTTTAAACTCTCTTGATATCATTGACCTAAAATCCAACTATTAAGGTGTAAATGTACCAATAGAGGATCACCTGGCGTAACGTACGTTATACGAAACACTCTATGCAATTACGTATACATGAAAGTTAAAAAATCTTCATTTAATAAAAGAAATTTACTTCATATTTGATTAAAAAAAAACCTGTTAAAAATAACAAAATATATAGATTAACTATATACCAGTATTGTTGGCTGCAATTGAAACATTCTGATTCCCCTATTCGAAAATATTGGTCTCGATATACATGGCTTATTTACTCCATTATTGCAATTTAGTTTTAAGCTTCGTACATCAATTTTGTCGAGATAACATATTTAAAGTGCGATTGCATTCGTCGAATACTTTAATTTACTTCAATACATTTACATACATAGTGTATATTTATAAATAATATAATATATGGGACACATGACGAATGCAATTTTCTGCGATACAATAATTAACCTTTTCCGTTATACGCTAAGGTAGTCTAAACATTGTTATTACACTTTTAAATTATTACAAAAAATTTGTAATACCCCTAGTAGAAATCGTATGCCGTTATGGTAAGTATAATATAGATACACCGTTTTAACCCTTACTGAATGATATTGATCGATAAAGTAAAATTAGAATTTTTATTCCGTGCTTATATAGATTTAAAGTTGCTCAATTAAATAAACAGCTATTTATTTGAAACACTCATCAAGATTAAATTTTACAAAAATATACATTATGTGATCTTAATTTATTTTATCCTCTGTGGAGGACTTTATTTCTTTAAGGATTAAAGTCATTCAGATGAAATGTTTTTTTGCATTATCTACCTGTTTATCATTCGAGTAAAATATATTTTTTACCTTGCAAACGTTTCAAGCTAATTATAATTGTACCAACTTAATTATGACCTATACATATAGAAGTTAATATCTTATGACGTGATGAACCTAATTCGAATGAATGTCCATCTACCAATTTTTTAATGGCTACTCTCGATATATTCATTTTAATTGCAAACGAATATTTAATGCAACGTCGAAGGTTTATTAGAAAGTTTTTGCTCACGATTAATAAATATACGTATCGCTTAAAGTAATCGCCAGCTGTTCGATCGAATTTGGTAGTAAACAACCCGAAAAATAAGGAATTTTATCGACGTTTCATTCGATTCAGATTCGAATATTTCATCGGTTTTTAAAAGAACACAATCCCTAGTAGAAGTAGCAAATGTTTCTATACATTTTTCTCCTCCGAAATGGCTTAAAAATATCGAAAACAATGTTTATAATTTTTTAATTTGTATGGAAAGAATTTCTCGAATAAAACGTTTAATTGAGAAAGCAATAAATAATGTCTATAAAAATAATATTTTTGTTATAAATTCTAAAATATGTAAATAAAATCATTATATATACAACTTAACACCAATTTATTCGTATAATATAGTCCGAGCGCAAGCTCATGGTGGCCGATGAGCCGACAAGTTGCCCCGATCCCCCAAGATTTTCCGAACATATTTTGGCATGCGGAATACGAATCTGGATAGTGTTTTGCGCTAAAGTTGTGCAAAAATTATTTTTTAAACATTTCTATCGATAATTATCACAAATCAATAATTTTATTTTTTCATTAACATATTTTTTGCTCAATTTTTATTGAAATTTGTTAGGATTTTTTACGTTACTGATTAACAATTTGTTATTAGATTTACAAAATTAGAAAGACCGGACGTAAATTTTAGAAACTTGTGCTTTTATATTTACACATATTAACGAACGATAAATTCATCATTTTTATTATAATAATACACACATAATAATTTATAATCGATAACTATGCAATAATTTAAATACAATCTAAATATGTTTTTAAGTATACATTAATTTTTAATATCATTGTAAATCGATCATATTTAAAATGTAAAAGTTATAAGCTATAAAAATAACGAAAATCAATTCCTCGCACGGGAGAACAAAAAGGACTCGGCTCCCCCTTGTTTTTTGTTTATTTCGAATAGACATACATATATAAGATTACAATCAATATATTAAATAAGAACATACATATCAGTCATTTACTTTTTATATTTGCCGTACAGAATATGTTTTTTCAGCCATTTCTAAATAAATAAATTAAAAATAGTAGATTATGCATATACTATTTTTTTTGTCCAAAACCCGTTAAAATTGTAATTTGCATTACAATTTTTTACTTTTAGTGTAGTATGATGTTGGATTATAAAATAGGAAGTCAATAGTTTGTAAGTAGGAATGAATCGCGAGGGTTAAGGGGGGGGGGGAGGGTTAAAGTAAGGTGAAGCGGGGGGTGCTGCGGTGCAGGGTGAGCTTCCCGCCTAAATAGAAATTACTGATAATTTGACAAAATAAATGTAAAAAAGACATTTCTTATTAAAAAAATTTTTTTTGTTTAAGGGGATGTCCGACTCAAAACATGGTACTTTTTAATATTTTTTTTATAAACAAAAGAATAAATTTTTTAAAAAATCGCGAACGTCATGTCCTTAGGCATTTTGTAAATAGTATACTCAAATTTTTTCAGATTTTTAAATTTGTAATTAAATTCTGATTTTTGCGTTGAAAATTCATGCCTTTTTAGATCAATAATTACCGACCGAAAATTGTTTATTCAAACATTATTAACAAATTTACTTTTTCTTAAAAAATCAAAACGCCATGCCTCGTTTTTGTTTTAAACTACCCATATGAATTGTTGTCCAGATTTTTAATTAGACATTTCCAAGATAATTCTTATGTTGTAAGGTGTAGATCCCTGTAACTTGAGTCCGACATCCCGTTAGAATAATTATTTATGAATAATTTAAAAATTCTAAATTTTATTGCAAACGATAATACATAAGAAGAAGATAGCAGTACCGGCAGACGCCAAGGTGTCTATTTGGTTTTGTCTCTCACTCTTATCACCTTCAAAATTAATTTCGCGGTATGAGAGCGAAAAAAATTATCTTTAATTTATATATTAACAGACGGTCGACATAAGAATTAATTATCAAATTATACTAAAGATATTATAGTTGCAAATTAGATGTGTTACCGTATTAAAAGCTTTATTTTTTACACCATCGTTCGTCCCTCGCAACACACGTCACAATTCGACATACGCATTATTATACTATTGCACATTATATATCTACACGGTATACGATTGAATAATGTTTATCAGTTACATTCCAGAAGCGTCGATTAAAATTGCAAGGTAATTGTCAATTTGTTGACATTGTAACGTGTATATGTATATACGTATTATACACGACTGTCGAGATATTACGGAGAATTCTGTTAAATCTATTTTAGGGTATCGCGCATTGACACACGGGAAAAATATGACTAAACAACGAGGAGAATACAAAAGCTTATCAGTAAGCGTAGAGATAAGAAACAAAGCAAGCACCTCCCATTGTACATTTATCTGAGCTTTACAGTTACGGCTTTTTGGTTTTAGGTGAATAATGAGAATATTCACTATACACGCGGTATAAACGCGATTGACTAAATTTCACGAATTGTTCGAAATCTCTATATTACCTCGCGTTGGAAAATTTCACCTTACCGATATATACGCACATATATACACGTCGCGCAATGTCAATTATACATGGGTGCGTACGATCAAATTTAAAGGCAAACAATTATAGTCGTAAAAATTGTACAACAATTGTTGATTCGCCACAACAAAGCCAACAGTAAATGCATTGCTGACGAAGAAAAGAAGAAACGTTGACAACCGCTGTATATATTCCAAATGAAACAAAGTTGCAAGCTCGAATTCACAGACGTCACGAGGTAAGCGTACCCTCGCCCCTAATATTGTTTCCTCGTTTCCGAGAGAGCCGCTCGGATAAAACGCGCGCGCATTACACACACACACACACAGCTGGGGATATCTACATTTCATTACAAGCATTGAATCGACAAGTTTAATTAAATAAGAAAGGCTTCGCGAAGTAAGAGGTGTTCTCTCTCTCGCTCAGCGTGGAAAAAGAGAATACTCAGTGCAGCTGTATAAAGCGAAAAGAGCTTCTTCAATAAGACAGATATCGCACATAAACTATACGATTCTTGTATTTCTTCGTTTTCTCCTCATATTTTTAGAGGGAATGTAGAATTTTCGCGTTATCTATTTTAATAAAATATCAATAAATTTTACAAAAGTCGAATATTTTCGTACGCATAAATGTATGAACGTATGATAATGCGAAAAGATGTGAATAGATTTTACGAATAGAAGTTAATATAAAACTCCGACAAATGTTTATCTAACGTTTGAATAAACGTAAGAGAGGGAGGAAAATAATCTTTGTAAATATATAAATTTTTTTGCGCCATAAAAACGTACGGATATTCTTAGGGATTTTCTTGTAAAATAAATATATATTAATACATCTCGAACAATTGTAACACGTGCACGAATATTGTCAATGAAGAGGGGCGGTTAAGTAAGGTGATACCCTTAAATAAATTTAAATGAAGGAACCTTCCACGGTAAATGACTGTCCTAGTTTCGAAGCTTCAGCTTTGAGAATGGAAGGTGTAACTGCAGGGTATTTTCTTTGAATTAGAGATTTAAAATAAAGTTTTTATGTGCATGCGCGCAACGGACAATTTATATCCGTTTGTAAGTATCTATATATATATATATATTCCATGAAAAATTAAGAAGTTAGTTTCCTTGAAAATACAATTATTATATATCTGTACGTATTTTATTGTAATAGAGAAAAAAAGGTATTAACAGTACGGTAATGGTTGTAACTTGACAAAGATGAAAAATTTTCATAATTGTAATAAGTTGAAAATTATGTTAAATCCCTGCTTTGGTTTGTGAGGATTGAAATCGTTATTCAAAACAAGATTACCCAACTTTTTCCGGAATGACACAAATAAAAACAATTCGTCAGAATGAAATGGATAATGCGAAACTATATATATATAACTTCGTACAAATATAATAAAGAACATTCTTTAGTTTCTGAAATGTTTCGATTCTATTAAAAATGCAATTTATACCTTCCAAGTATATTATAATTAACTGCATTATTTCACTTTGACATTGACAATTCCAGATTATTTCCACGCTATATAAATAAATTTAAGCTTTTGTAAATGATCGTAGAAATCTATTGTATATACTTTTTTACTCCCTTGAAATAAAAGTTGGAAGGGTATTGAAAGCAGATGGAATTCCGTATTGAAGCTCCTGCCTCGTATATATATATTTCTCGAACGTCTCCTTCCGATTTAATGAATACGAAAATGTCACGTAGGTACTTTCTGCAGACGGTTTGCCATATTCTTTTACATAATTTCAGTAAATGAATATACAAATTAAAATATAAATCGTTGTGCTCTGAAATAAAAATTAGATAATTTGTTAATGTTTCGAAGTTAAATATCGCTATTTTACAGCTTGCAATCAATTACATTATATTGATTAATAAAAAGGAACGACTGGTTTGTATAAAAGAATCGTTTTGATGTCTATAGTAACGTGCTTGCGCACAAATATATGTAAT